>OX375813.1:9634782-10197773 GCA_947359405.1 Antitype chi
CTTTCCTTCCGATAAATGTCAAGTTATAATAAGGTGTAGCCATTTGCTTATCCAAAAACAAGAGAGCTGTTGTTACAAATCTACCATGACCCTTAGGATGGAATTTTAAAGCGAAATGTGCTTTCATTTCTCGATCTAGTTCTAGTTTTATGATAGTTTCTGATACGATTCGATCTACGGTTTCATTTCCGTCTTGATTGGGTAGCAGCTCTAAACTGAAGTGAGGCGCTAATTTTGACGTAACAATGGTTACATATAAGTAATACTTAGATACATTAGTCATTTGAAATTCTATCGTGTTTGTTCCGCCAGCAACATAATCAAATTCAAATTTTTCTACAGAAAAGTCTATCCAGGATACAGTTATCACACCAGTAATACGACAGTAGCTTATATCTTTGTTCATATTTCTTAACTTAACTTTTGGATTATTTTCATAACACCTAAAAGTAATCGTCGTTTAGTATAGGTACTTATAAAATGACATGTCTTCAAATCATGATATCTATCTATCTCTATCTACTATCGCATGAACACTATCCTAAAATAACCAGCCTGTAACTATAAATTCGGGTAGTCTGGTTACTAAAATAGAAAAAAAAAATACTCTCTTAAGGGGAACCTAGTCGCGGGCTCGAACTCACTGGTGGGCCTGGCTAAAAATCACGCTGTCTCACCAGGCTTCGTGTCCGACAGAGATCGTATTAGTGATGAGCAGTTAGACGCTAGTCTTCACGCAGAACGTTATTGAGTGAGATGCAGGATCATTTATAGTAAAAAATTGGCGAAAAAATTAAGAAAAGTCCTTTGGAAGATCGGGTTTTATAAAAAAGCCAATGCATAAATCAATCACCAATAAAGTTTATTGAACTTTTCGATAATTGAACTTTGTCGGTACCGACTTGGTTTTGGAGATTTTACATTTCTTTTATTACTTAAACACGCCCAAAGTTAAGTAAAATTAGCAAGAAAAACGAATCTTTGTTGGCTCCTAACTTTTTAATGGGTTTTTATTTTAGAATTCTGTTTCCGTACAGACAATATTAATGATGAGACAAAACGATATCATATTTTACTTTGGATGTGGCATGTCAGACAGTGGAGTAAAACAGTCCCGAAGTTTGTATGCAAAAACTGTGGACTAGGTTCACCTTAAAGCTAGTCTATGGAGTTCGTGCCAGTACCACAGAAGAAGAGCATCTCAAAGAGTGCTAGAAGTTCGAAGAATATAAATATAAATTAAGGGCTTTGACAAACTTCAGAACCAATATAATATGATGTCCTTAATCAAGCATTTAGAATTGCATGCAGTTTTCGGCTGAATAGTTATTTCGGATAGGCAGCGTTTTCTAGGGGAACAGTGATTTGAGTTTACGTTTTTAGTACAAAATAAAGAGACAATGTGCTGATAAGAATATGACCACCTGAAATACAGGCGGGTTGGCCATTTATTTATAAGGTATTCCAAGATGAAATTGAGTGCCCCTTGACAAAATTTTCTACACAAATACTTCAATTGTGTACGTAGCAAGAAATTAAGGGGGGCTATTTAAATATGACGATCTACTACTCTATGAGTATGAATATAAAAAGAGAAGTTCTTACTGCTCATAGTTGCCAATATAATATGTTAGTTCTGTAGATAAAGCATTTCCATCGGGAGGACCTAATAATCCGTTGATTTTAAATGGAATATACATTTCGTACTCTCTACGAAATATATCACATACTTTTATATAAACAATCTTCGATTGCCCAGCATCGATGCTAAATTCGTAAACTCTTTGTTTTTCATTTCCAATTGCAATACAAACATCAAACATGTCTTCATCGTTAGTATCTACAACCTCGATGTAAGATCTCACGTGACCGAGGTTTTGGAAGGTGATGGGTATGTAAGTCACCATGAAGCTTGGTATACGTGCCATGTAAACGTTTTTGGGGTGTATTAAAATTTTTGGTTCAACAACGTTTCCAGTAATTGGCAAAACTACGTTCTCTTTATTATTAATCTTAACACAAATATCAAGGAAGAATTCTATAACGCATGATATTTTTATTATAATATCGAAGGTCATGATCATTTTTGGTCGAATTGTGCCACTCATTGGTTCCATTCTTAAACCTGGAATTAAGGGCTCCACAACGTGAAAAAACGCAATCTCTCTTGAAGAATTCTCTAATTTTACTTTTTCTACAATCTCCAAGTTTAAAGGAATGTCTTTTAATGTGACAGCTTGTTGTAAGAACTTTATAGAAAGCTTTCGTGTGATGACACTTAATTCAATCGGTATGACTGTAGGAATATTACTTGTAGAAATTAAGTCAACCTCGTGGACCTTTGTTTTGGTTGGTTTAGAAACATACATAACATTACATATCTTGCAACTGTGACTTGGTATGGAACCAGAAACTGGCAATATTTTAAATGGTGTATCTGGGAGAAGTTCTTTCCACTTGAAGTCAACCGTAATGTTAAATTGATTGTGTATTCGTACGGGGACCGAAGTGACAAAACAGTCTGATGTAGCCATTCCAAACTTTAAGCATTTCTCTTGTACCATTAGCACGGGATTTCCTACTTCTAAAGAATATGAGTGCTGGCCTCGGTAAATACCATCAATGATATAATTGAAAGTACCTTTATAAGATCCTTCTTCCAAACCTTGGCAAAATACAACTAATGTAGTTTCTTGTAATGATTTCAATTTAATCGCTATGTGTGGTAGCATTTTTTTAGTATAAAAAATACAGTTTCCGTGAATCATTTTTATCGTAATGTCATATTTTGTGTTATTCTTAATTGTTAATTGACTTTCTCCGTATGTCGATACAGCAACTTTTCCAAAATCCACAGAATACGGAAATATTAACACATCAAACAACTCATAGGTTGTTATTTTGGCCTTCAGTGTTTTACAGAAGTATTTATCTAGTTTTTGAATTTTGGTCAATATGTCTGTGTGGCAGTTATCCCTCCCGGTACTAAATTTTTCTTTCACCATTTTTTTTGGAATTGCCGATTTACTAAGTTCTAGGTACTTTTTACTTTGAGATTTTCGTTCCTTCTGTATTTCCAATTCTTCATTTAGATAAGTATAGCATGGAAGTTGTTCATTCAATTTATGTAATGATTCAATCACTTGCACCTTATGTATTTTATGGTATGAAATATTTATTTTGTTACCAATTACATAAGTAATATAATTATCATCTACGGGAGTTTTCCCGCCTTGGTTATCAAAAAGTAAGTCATGCGGATTTCGTATTTTTAAAATTAAAGTCCTCGCAACTTTTAAACCTGTTGGTTTGACAGAAATTGATAATCGTATTGAAGAGTTCGGAGCTATAGTAAACTTCATAGGCGAAAATTCAAAACACGTCACTCTATCAAGCCATATTTTAGCAGCAATTACATTTGACTCGTTCCTTACACGGATGTATTTCGTTACTTTACTATTAATAGCTACGTCGCCAAAGTCAATAATTTTTGGATAGTGAGCAACTTTACAATATTCATATTGCCCGCTTATATAATATCGACCAATTTCTGCATGTAGTTCGAGGTCGCAACACCTTGTTGCATCCACTTGTATCAATCGTAAGTCAAAAACAAATCTTTTGTCAAATTGCATATTGCGTTTTGCTTTAGATACACAGTCATTTCTAGGCTGAAATATTACTTCCACAGTATGTTTATCTTTGATTTCTATGTTGAAAGCTCTATGTGACGCAGTAATGAGACGTGCTTCTTCAATTTTCTGAAATAAGAAAATAAATTTTGTTGAAATATGTTTACTATTTATTTTATTTGCATTCCCGAGCACTGCACGTAGCTTGGTCTGATTCTTATCGCCGAGGCTTTGGCAACCATACATAACTTGGGAAGAGCATCAGCAAAGTATTCTCTGAATTTCCTGACTCCACGCTCACCCTGCTAGGTGAGCGTGGCCTGCACGAAAAAGGTTACAAAAAATTATATTCGATTCTCACAAAGTACCATTAGGCGCCCTTCGCACATTGTCTTAAGATATGCCGATCTGCTGAGATCAACGTCCACATCGAGGATTTGTGTGGTCGACAGTCCAACGAAAGATGTTGGGAATTCCACAACCTTGAATCGTTTAAACACATTATCTGGATTATAATTATTACATTTCGACATTTTTCAACTACTTTGTAAAATAATTAATAAAAAGATCAAACTAAGAAAATCACTGAAAATAACAAGTATAAATGTCAATTCTTGTCAAAATGACGCATTATCTAGTTTTCACGTCGCTGTCTACATATACTATATTATTTTGGTGCTCGAATGCCTTTGACAGGCCCTTAATAAAAACTTCATTCTCCCTGCCTGAAATGTTGATACAATACTATCTTGTTTTATATTACATTTCAAGTGACATTTAACCCATTCATTGCGGCAGAGAAAATTAACTTTATATTTCAGGTGCCGGGTGGTTTTCGTCTATAACGCCGATGGGCGTCCTCAGCACCTCAAATAGATAATATAAAACGCCGATGGGCGTTTTCAGCACTGTTTAAAGTGATTAATAATTCTTACGTTAAAATGTTCAACAAACTTCAAATGCGCGAAATTGGTGGTACGATAACCATCATATTTAGTGTTAAAAAATAAATTAACATCGATTAGACGCCTATTTGTGAAGTTTGGTTCTGTAATACTTGGATCGTGAAAACTAGAAGAATATGGCGATAAATGGTAAGTAAATTATTTTAGTTACATAAATTGTAGTTTATTTCTAAGCTACCGTCTTCTATATTTTAGTTTTCAATGACAGGAAAGGTAAAATTATCATTATAAATTAATATCAGAGGTAGTAAACCTTTTTTTACTTTTATAATACCACTATTATTTTATTATACTGATATTATATATTTATACACCTTATTTTCATTGACATTTTTGTATATACAAACAATCGTTTCAAAATGAACTTTAAAAGAATTATTGCAATTATTTAAGTTATTCCCGATTTATTGTCCAGGATTCCGATGCTACACCAAATTACTCTTATATTTCACGTCTTATTCTTTATTTCAGATAAAAAACGTTCATGGTCGCCCAATTTATTAGACGATACTCAAGATTCTCAGTCTATTTTGTTACCCGAAAGAAAAGCAAAAAAAAAGAAAGAAGATGTTGACATGTTGAAATGCGAAGACTGCATGAACGTCATCAATTACAATATTGAAAGTGCAGATAAACGGAATATCCTTTTTGGTCAGTTAGTGACTGAAGAGATGAACCAAATTAAACCCTGTCTTCGTACCCGCGCTTATGCAAAAATTTTAACGTTTCTGAATGATGCAAAGGGTTCACACTCTGTTCAAATAAAATACGACACTCAAATCGAATAATCATTTATTAATTGTGGATCAATGTGATTGTTAAGACATTTAAAAGTACAAAAACAATTATAATTAGTGAGCTTGTGAACCTATTAACCTGTCGATATCATTTGTTGGTACAATTTTTTACTAATTAAAGAATATTAAAAACATATCAAAGATATATATTTTTATAACCAGATCATTGATTAAACGGTGATGACGGTGAGAAAAATATTAACCGTCATTTAGTGCAAACTACTTTTCAAACGAAAGTGAACCTTAACTTCAAATTATAAAGGTTCACTTTAATCTGTGTACTGACCGGTTCGTGCTTAGCCAAGAGAACAATGGGAACCAAATTCCACAGCGGTAAGACTATCAGTCTTGTTATCGGTAAAGTTTTATTAAGTTTTAGTGAATTTAAACTTATGTAAATATAATTACACAATTTTATGTAATTAAAAGTCACCTAACACGTAAAACCAATGCAAAATAGAAAATAAAAATTATACGATGTAAGTGATCTCTAAAAATACCTTTATTATAGAAAAATAATAATTAACAAAATATATTAAGAATCAAAGGTTGTTAAATCCTGGAAAACGCCCTTAGGCGTCTTCAGCACCTATAAAGGATTTCGCAATTTTTTTTATAGTTAAAAATCCGGAAACTGTGAGCAGTACTTTGTGCATTTAAAAAAAAATAGCACCTATTGCAAAATTTTACTTTTTTTGGCTGGTTTTTGCCAAGATATATACAATTGTAAAAAAACGCCGATAGGCGTACTCCGCACCTGAATATGAAATAAAAAAACGCCGAAAGGCGTCTGCCGCAATGAATGGGTACAAAACAATTATTGCACAAATACTAAACTTTAATTTAAACAAAATTCAATAAATTTTAAAAAATGCACAAATGTCGATACACAACTTATCAACAAATCAGGGGCTTATAGTTTAATATTTGTGCAATAATGTTTTGTGAAATGTATAATAAAAAACAAGATGATGGCGTTAGTTCCAATTTTGGCCACGCGCCACTACAATCTTGTATCGCTATAGGCGTATCAGAGTTTCAAAGTTTCAGGGAGAATGAAGTTTTTATTATAGTAACCATACAAGGCCGTAGAAGGCCGTAGAAGGCAGGCTTTGAAGACAATATTGATTCCTTTGAAAGCAAGGAGTCTCGACATCTCCTCTACAAACATCCAACAACCCCGGGTAGACTAAAGCAAGAGGAGCTTTCTTCGATGTGCTCCGTTCATTCAAGACCAAACTGCCAAAGGTGAGAATACCTACAGTTCTCAGAAAAACATCACCCGCGACCACCCAACTTCGCCCAGCCTCAGGAGGACCTGCCACCCGGAGGTAACCAGCAGTGACCCTAAATAGGCCGTTGCAAGCGTCAAAATCCCGGCAAAATGGGGGATTATTAAACCAACCGACACCTAGTGCGAATGCGGTGCTCCTGACCAAAACATTTCCCATATGCGGAGTATCTAAAGTGCCCATATCCCTGCATTTCCGAAGACCTAAAAAACTCCACTGATGCCGCGATTGGCGTGGCCGCCTACTGAGCCGAGCTCACTAAACTTACTAAAATATTTTTACGAAAAAAAGAAAAACACTCATTTCTTTTTCTTGAATTTCTTGATTTCAGATTAAAACTATATGTGTCTCGATTAGATCGTGCCTAGAACATAATCTTTAGTGTAATTAGCTGCATTTCTGGTCAATCTGACCCGAAGTTAAACATACTTAGTTGCAAAAAGTGAGGCAACTGATGTAGGCAACGGAAAAGTAGGTAGAAAGGAGTGACACTACCGTGGTTTTGAAGCTGGTATCCAAAGCATGGAAAAAAAAACGAAAAATATGGTCACGATTTCGGAATTTCTTTCATCACAATGACTAGATGACTAGAAACGAAGTGCCCCCGCGAACGGGATAACGTGCTAGAGTAATATTGTAGATGGATGTAAGTACCCGGGGTGTGTCGTACGACTCCAGCAAATTAGTTCGGGGCGGGGGAGCCGCGCTCGCCGCCGCGCCTCCCCGCTCGCCCCAGGGTTTATCAGATTCAGGGGGTAAAAAATGACTTCTCAATGGGAGGCAGAAGGGCGGCGCGGCGGCGGCGAGGGGCGGGCGTGGGCGGCGCCGCCACGTGGCTCCGGCTCTCGGCCGCGTCGCGACGCCCGCTGCAGCCGCTCCCTGCACGTCGCGAGAGAACTAGGCATAGGTGTTCGACAGCGGTGATAACGTAACTCGTGCGGGATGCTAAATCGTGAAGGTGGCGCTGGATGTTTACAGTGTGTTTATGGGACGTAGTGACGGATCGATGGAGGCTGCGTATGGCGAGGTGGTGGCGGGTTGTGAAGCACGGCGCGACGGGCCCATGGACACTACGCTGGACCCCATGCACCCGCTGGACCCGCCGCCGCCGGACGTGCTGTTGGCACTGCTCGCCAGAAACAAAGCCCTCGAAGGTAGATTCGCCAGCTGAACCTGTACTGCTGAAGGCTAGTTTTCCTACTTGCCGAAATACTGATCGATACGATTTTTTTTAACTCAAAAACAAGCGCTATCCAGTGCCAAAGAAGTGACAGATAAGGAAAGCCTTTTTCAAAATTTTCACATAGCCGTGGTGTGGTGGCATGTGGTAACGCTATGACAAGTCACCGCTATGGGTCTTGTTGCCTCTCGTCACTGATGAGCTATGAAGCGTGTTTAGACTAAGTGATCAGCAAGTGGCGGAACAAAGTCTGTAGCTTAATTGCCTGATGTGTTTGGTTTCCACTTTTGTTTAGGTATTTGCAGTACCTAAGTAATCACTGAACAAGATTGAAAGATTTATGATGTAAGTCTTTATTTATATCTAGCAGTCGTAAATTGTTGCAATACGGAATATTAATGAAGCGCTGTAATATTCTTTGCAGACATAGTTACATTTAACTGTGCCTACTTTAAGTAGGCACCTTTAATTCAACAACTATCCATAAAACTAAAACCTATTTAATCATTATTTATACCACAGACATATAAAACAGTAGACATTTTATATGTCTGTGACATAAATAAATATCTAAGTAGGTACAATTTAGTATTAAACCTCATCTATGCAGTCATAGACACCGAGCTTTAAAACAAGAATGTACTTAGATATGTGGAAATATTTTATATTTAGATTGCAGAAGATAATTAAGTACTTCGATTAAATACGTAAAATGACATGCTCATATATGTATTTATTTATTACATAATTATGAATAATGATAAGTATATTTGCGTACTTTAACTAGTTTTTTTGCATAGATGCATTAGAGGAATGGACAGAAGGTATAATTATACGTACCAACGTATGATGATGACGAATGAGTCAGCCTCAGACCACTTGCATAGCAGAAAAGAATCCACGTTATTTTAGTCAACCTAACATCACGCCTGTATTCCCGAATAGGTAGGTAGAGGTGCATTAAAGTACCTACATCCAGGTGATTCAGACAATCTATCCTATTCTAGAAATTGCTAAAAAAGAGCCCAGTGACTATCTGGCGACATGTATACAGCCTACAATTACAGGGCACGTGGTAGGGTTTTAGTGAAGGACGTGCCACGCGTAGGGGCGGCCTTGTTTCCTTCGGGTTTCACCCACGCACGCCATACGGCTTCGAATAATCAAGTTAAGTGCTTTACACAGGAGTGGCGATGGGCTTTTTTGATTTTAACACCAGACAAGAGCTTACACTGGTACTATTACGCCGATAACGCGCCTATTAGTAAATTGACGAGTAGGTACCTACTGCCAGTTTTTATAGAACTTATTTTTACTTTCAAGTTGTGACCAATCTTCATTTTTTGTTTATTTTTTATTTTATTATTTATGTACACACAGTAAAATACATACAGATACGGCATAAACAAACAATTGCGTACAAAGGTACTGCTTTCGGAATGGTACTGGGTAAGTATTTCGCTTTGGTTTCTTAACAAATGCCATAGTTAGTATTAATTGAATAGGCTAGCGTGTTATATTTGCCTGTTCTACCTAACAGCAGGTTATCACCATGCTATTTTACAGCTTTGCAAGAAAGACGGCTGTGTTTTATGTCCCTTGTACCTACTTTCGTTGGAAACACCAAATCTATGATAACTGATAAATTTTCTCAGAGAGATCAGTTAATAAAAATCGCTTGTCATTGTGGGTGCACAACGACACGCAATTTTCATTCGGTAAAGTTGTAAACTTAGGCATCGATAAATTAACGAACCGTATTTTATGGTGTTTACTAACATAGTACAGTAGGTAGGTAATTATAGGCCACATTTAAGAATCACTCAGACTTCTCATTTGCTTGTGTTGTTTGTTCCTCAGCTATGAGGAGAAATAATTGTCCTTCCAAATTATAGGTGCATTGGTACCTATGCAGTTAAATACACCTACTGATTTTGTGTTTAGATCAAGAGATTTTAGTTCTAAAAGAAGTGATTTTCGGTGAAAAACAAAAACACGTATTCCAATATACCCGAGTTGTGTAATAACTGTATTGATGGCTGAAATGTTTTTCTTCAGGAGTCCTTTTAGTATCTTCAATAGTCATTTCGATCGATACAATAAACGTACCTATTATAGATTAATCTGCGATAAATAGTCTATGAATGACTAGTATTGTACTAAATCCTTGTATAATCATACATCGAAGCCTGTAATTACGTAGCTAGGGAGTCGTCTGGCTGGCTGCCGTACCGCCAGCTAGGGACGGCAATCGGAGCCGGCGGCCGCGGTTATTATAACTTTACTAATCTCCGACTATTATAAATATATCTCTATTATTATACACACTCTAAGAAAATATTGTGTATATCAGCTGGTACCCTTTGCGTGAGAACAAAATATCCGATCATTGTGGGTTATTTATAGATTCACAATGTTTGGGTTATAAATATGGTCTAAAAAATATATGTGTGCAAATTATCTTGTTATTATTTATTGACGTCATTTCATTAGCATATAAAAAAACAATGCAAAACTGACTGCAGCATAAAATCACGTTTTACAAACCCGTGTGAATCGTCACCAATTTTTTTCTCGATGTATCAACACTTTTATTAAAAAGTGTGAGAAACTACCGTGGTAAATATTTACAAAGTATTTAGACTAAACGAGGAGGAGATGTCTCCTATTATATTATCGCATTAGAACCGGAAGTGAGCACGTGGCGGCGCGTGCGCGACGAATCGCCTCCTTCCGGTTTCCACTACACCTATTGTTCGGTGGGATATTTCTGGTCAAATGTAACCTGCATTTAATTTTGATATACCTAATGTCTTATTGAGTTAAATAATGTGTCTTTGTTTGTATTTAATTAAATTAGAGATTTCAAAATGGTGTTTTTAAATCGTATTTAAAAAGAGCACGATTTTATGAGACATGTAGTGTCTTCATGCTTTTAATCTTTAATTTTAATTCTGTGATAGAAGTTTTCTCAGCTATTTTTTTCTAATCGTATAAAATAAAAATAAAATATTAGTAGGAGTAGGTATATACTTATTTAAATATACTTACATTTTATTCCTCACACGGTCTGCCTGGTCCCACAGACAACGGAAAACAATTGTTAAAAAAATTATAGTTTTAGTTTTGTACTAAACAGTAAGAAAATAATAACACCTAAGTTAGAACAGGGAAACAGAGATACATTTATCTGATACGTAATTGGCATCTGAAATATCAAATAATTCATAACAACAAAGTTTATGAGGCATGCTGTAGTTGGGGGCCGATCATCATCCGCGCTGCGGGGGTCGACATCTGTCGGGCATCGGGCATTGTCGGGCACCGTCGGGCTGCGACCCTTCGATCTCTGCCCACCTTTGCTCACCTGATTTAAATCAGCTATGATTACTTTGCTACGGGCCTACGGGTGGCTACGGGCTATGGGCCTACGCGGCTACGCTTGGGAATTGGAATACCTACGATTTTCGTAGAGATGTTACTTTAGGAAGATGCTCGATTCTTTTTCAAAGTAGAGGTCTATTGAGATAAGAAATATACAGTCTCGTTTTATAGTATTTATAGCTCAACTTGTAAGGAACTAACGTACCTTCGTTGAATATCTCTTTACCAATTTTATATCTTCATAATCTGAAATTTAAATATATGTAAAAAGAGGTATGCACATAACACACAAACATAGCTATTATTTAAAGAGACAACAAAAGCCCAAACAAAAAGTCAGTCTAAAAATCTATTCAAACATTCGAAATTAAACAAGGAAAAACATGTCAAACATCAAACAATAATTTTTTTTGTTGAGACGAAAACCTCAATACATTTCCATCCCACAATACTTTGCTCACAAAAGGGAGAACGGTGGAAAGTTATAATTTCCGTGGGTGATTTTTATAGAGGGCTGGTTTGATTACTCTGAGGCTGTAGGCACATAAAGGGCTTCGGTACAAAGCTCGCAGTGATCAGCATTATCCCTTTGTTAGCGTTTTAATCAATCAGAGAACTGGTACGCCTCTCAGAGCCGAGGGCTTAATGCGTATTCGATATCGGTTCAGACGATCAAATTATGCTTTTACTTTTTGGGTATCTTTAGACTTTAGTTGTCAAGTTTTGATAATCATAATCTGATAACAAAGTACTGTGATTTCTTTTGAAGTGGTTTACCTGAATGTGAAACTGGAAAGTGAAATTTAATCACTTTGGTTTGTGTACGCCATGAAACTCGGCTGCGACCTGCTTAAATAAAACTCGTACATAACATCATCACCAACACGCACTGGGCCCGCGTGGTGGATTACGGCCCACTCTCTCTCACAGACCTGTGTCCCAGTAGTGGGAACATTATAGGCTAATTAAGCTTCCTTATCATCATGCCACTCGTAAGACGCGGCTGTTACCACACGGCCACTACTGCTACCGATAAGGAAGCATCATTACAATATTAGCTATGAATGATCTCTATCTAAACATTTTTTTGACTACTATTCATAATAATGAAAACAAAATGGGCGCAGCATGTGGCCCATCCGCTTACGTAACATACCGGCGAAGGGGGCTTATGGTTCGCGTGGCTAATTATGAGGTAGCCGGCTTTTTGATTCCTATTACCGTAAATTGGACCAACAAAAATATTAGGGCTGACGCATATTTTTCGACGATGATTAACCTGATAAGTTAGCTTCACGGGTTGATCGATCAGGCTTGCCACGCTTGGTCCGTGGATGGGTGACCATTTTACATATCAAGGCCCGTTCGTGCCTCGGAAAGCAGGTTCAGCGGTTGGTCCCGGTTGTCATTCGCGGATCTTTGACAGTCGTTAGAAGCCCGATGAAAGTCTGACAATCAGAACCAAGGGGTATATCATACCCAGTAACTGGGTTGTGGAGGTCAGATAGGCAGTCGCTTCATGTAACTGACTGGAAGCCGACCCCAACATAGTTGGGAAAACGCAGGGCAATGGGTTAACTGATGGCAATAACAGCTTTTTTTAATTCGGGCAATCACGATAAAAACGTAGGTAGGTAATAGTAGGTATTGTAATTATGGCCAATAATTTAATTACATTTTAGTTCACGAATATTAGCTAGGACCTTGGCTACGACTACGTTAACTTTTAATCGCCAATTTAACAAACTTACCGGGAAGACACGTCGTCTGCAACACCCTCACGATAAACTTTAATGTGAGCCCGCCTTCCCGTTGTAAAGCAATTAATAAGGGCTAACAATTTACCTGAATAGGCCGGTAAAGAGAAAATTAAGGAGTCTGCCGACCTCGGCTGCTCATTACGGCGCTGTATTAAAAGCATCCGCCCTTCCGCTTGAATATGCATTTTTACGAGCGAGCGGGGCGAATGCTCGTGCATGTTTGATGCGGACAATCTCGGCGCTCACCTGCGACCCTGGCTGAATCTTCACGTATTTCACTAGATTTGTTTCAGTAGTTTTTTTGGGGAAATTGTTAGGTGAGTTCTGATTACAGGCTGATTTTAGATGAATATGGGTCAAGTAAGCTCTGCTGGGCACTGCTCTGCTGGAAATTTTTAAATAGACTTCAAACCCAAGTTGACCGGAGCAAAGACAACCTCCACAGAGGTTCACGGACAGCTCAGATCTCAAGTGTGTTTGTGGCACTTCCCCAAAGACAATGGCTCACCTTCCATCCTGCGCCACATACTCTGTCACCTGTGCATTTGATGATCTTATGTCTGCGTCAGTGAGCGGAGTTCGCACAGCTGTTTTTTGGGCCAAAGATGTTTGAACTTTTTGCCATCGATACGCTAAGAAGTATAGTGTTCATGTTTTATGTTATAAATAAATAAAATAAATAAAAATCTCTATTTCAGACATTTACACATAACCAGTCCATAGGTTGGTCAGAGATGGGTTAGTAACAGAAAGTACCACTATGGAAAGTACTTATAGTCTACTAGCTTTTGCAGTTCAAAATTATCCCCCGGGAACATACTATTGGGATAAAATGGATCCTAGATGTTATTCCAGGTTACAAACTATCTGTGTGCCAAATTTCATCCAAATCCGTTCAGCCGTTTTTGCGTGATTGAGTAACAAACATCCAAACTTTCACATCCTACTAATAATTATTATAAACGCGAAAGTTTGTAAGTATGGATGCATGGATGTTTGTTACTCTTTCACGCAAAAACGACTGAATGGAATTAGATGAAATTTGGCACACAGATAGATTATAACCTAGATTAACACATAGGATACTTTTTATCCCGGTAGTATGTTCCCGCGGGATCATTTCCGACTTTCATGCGGGCGAAGCCGCGGGCGGAAGCTAGTTTATAATATTATTGAGGCGCCATCTGTTTGAGACTTATGAAACTTACGATTAATAACAACAATCGACATTGATAATCAGTTTATTGTTAATTATAAATTATGAAAAAAAAAACCATCCTATCGCTCAAGATGGAACAAAATTACAAATAAATGCCAATTTTCATCAAAATCGGTTGACTTGGTGAAGAGTTCACTGGGAACATACATCATGACACTGGATTTTTATATATTAGTATTGTTAGTTAGGACATAAACACAGTTAAATTGCCTAAGCCGGCCCTCTAGGCTCACTGTGCTAGCATCATAGGTACATTTACGCCTCCGGCCCCTCCGCCTAACTCTTGGGGCATCACAGGCATGACGTTATATAATGAAATTATTATTAACAACGCAATTAAGCCAGTATTCACGAAGCCATCTTCGTTTTAATACAAAAACTGAATCCCACTAAAATACATTAGTTGTTCATGTATAACTTCTAGCGAGCCGCATGTAAGTTAAAATTAAATATTTTCTGTAACCTGAACAATGAAAGTTATACACGACTGTCATTGTGTAGGCTTATGTGTATTGCAGCAAGGCGAGGGAGTACTGGGGGGTTGGAGGGAGGGGGGAGGGGTAGGGAGCGCTGTAATCAAGAAGAGTACCCCCGTCCCCTGGCGCAGGCTGCGCACCGTACTACCCTCCCCCGCCGCACCCCGCTCCCCACCCGTCTCGCGCCTCTCTAACCACCTCGAGGGCAATGCCTCAAACCTCTATTGACTTACCGTTTGGTAAAGAAATATTTTCACATTTTCTTTGTTGATATGAAAAGTCAATACCCCCAGACAGAGGTTTTATAAAAGAAAGAAAAATATATTCAGTGAGGTTTGATGTATTTTATGCATCTTGTTACTTTACTATTATACATAGTATGATGCTGTGCGGTTTTGGTTATCGTTCTTGTAAAAATACTAGTCCATTTCTTGTTGAGACTTACGTAAAAGTCGCAGGATGGGAAAGGCAAAAACTACCATACGGCCACTACCTACCCTGGATTTTATGTACCTAGTGTGCATTATCTAGTTTCTCTACTCTTGTCATGGAAGAGGAAGATGGCAAGGAAGTGGTATTTATCTCAAAGAACCGCAACAAAGTAAAAGCACGCTTGTTACACTGCCCAAACTGGTTCTTAAGTTTACATACATGCATACCATCACGCCTGTCATAATATTAATAAGGCAGTGGTGTAGCACTCCCACATTTCGGCATTTTTTTTAAGTACCATGTCGGGGCGAGCCTATTTCTATCAACCGCGAACAAATCCGGGCTGCTACTGACAAATTTCTGATGGCAATACCCAATAACACTTTGCCCGACCTGGGAATAAAACCCAGGACCTCATTGTAAGCAGTAGTAATTGCGACCACTGAACCAACGTATAATCAAATAATAGGCCCTATTAGTCGTTCAGTCCTGGGGTCAGACGAAAATTAACTTTTTAAGTCTGTACTTATTGCAATTTTATATTTCTTTTAATATATACACAATACACACATTATGTTAACACGTGAGGTTAAACTTCGTAGGTACCCCTTTTTACGAAAATTACGCTGACGGAGGGAAATGAAATTTGGCACGTTTTTCAGTCCAATTTTTTTGCGTATTCGCTTTCTGCACTCCGTCTCCATAAAAAAAAGAAAGCCGAAGGCTATTTTTGTGTAATTGTGTTTCTATTTAAATGAATTATGGTCGAACTTCGACCACTGGGCTACCTACTATTAATTAAGACACAAAAATCATTCCGCAAAGCCTAAGAGTGAAATCGTTTACCTTCCTATTGATTAAAGATTACCCTAAAATATTAAATGATTCGCGTACACTTGAAATAATCGTTAGGGAACATGAAATGCTTTATAATATCCGACATTTGTGCCAACAATCGGACTGTAATGCGCGGCTTTTGTAGAATAACAAAAGTTAACCTGTCGGCTCGTCCGGCGGCAGAATGGAATCATTTTAGGGTTGGAGGGAAGCAATGACAAGCCGGGGCCCGCAATGCACTCAATAAAACCAGCGCGTCACTGCACATAGCGAATAAATCGACAAGGGAAACACGACTGTATTCCATTCATCAGAACGGCGATTTGCAATTTTTTTCGTGCAGTATTTCGCCTTGTTTGAACAAAACCCGCCATGTGCTTCCCGTGCCGCATGGCGCGCTGACAGCACCATGCGATCATTATGCTCACAGACATTGACTTACTGATTTATTTCAATAGATTTTAATGTCTGCCAAGTGCCGTGACAGGGCTTTAATTAATAAAGTGCAGTGACATCAAACAATAGCACACCTGTCCACAGTTTTTAATTAGAAGAAATGTCGATTTAGTTTTTCAGGTAAGTATTTCTGTTATTGTGGAAAATAATTTGGATCTTTTAAAGATAAGGATAAAACGTTTATGTTTGAATTACTGTAGACCACAGAAATCTTGATAAATGATTTAGGTATGTGCTGTAGACGGTTACAGCTGGTCTAATGTGCAAAAATCTCACCGTGAAAAATTGTGTGAAGTAAGCTAGCTATCAATGATGTCAACCCCTAGCATCAGGTGGAATGACAGGTCACTTCACGCTCACTTCACTTAAGTCTTTACAGGAAGATTTCCGTAGAACTCTACTAGCATAATTCCAGTAACATGTATTGTAAAACTTGAATTCGGCCATAAAGTCGCAAATCGAGCGATTAAACGATCTAATAGCTAATACCATTAAGTGATAAATGCAACGGGTCGCGTATGAATAATTCCACTGGATGGATACAATGTAGGGCTTTCACTAAACGGCTCCATATTTTCAAAATCCCCATGGAGCAATAATATTCAATGAGCTGCGTGAAATGGATGTATGGTTTTGTCGTTGGTGCGAGTGAGATGGGGATGTCGAGGGACATTGGATGGCAAATCCTGGAGATTAGCACGACGAGAGTGACATGTGGCCTCCCGGCACTTAGCACCCCTCCCCCCCGCACCCGCTACACCTATGGCTATGATACACTGCGCACTAAATCCGAACCCATAAATATTTATTGCGACCATTACGTAAAGTTAATCGAAGACATAATTTTTATATGCACCACACGTTAACTTATCAAGTTCTTTATTCTTTTCTTGGTAAACTGTAAATAAAATAAAATGATTGACAAATAGAGATCAGATATTTAGTTCCATATTTAATAAGAGTGGGACCACTGGGAGTAGCTCCATGCTTTCTCGTTTTATCCACCTCTTCCAAAGCTTTGAGCTTTCAAAGGCAACGAAGCTCAATTTTCTGTTAAAATGCTCGCCCATGTTATAAACCAGAAAAACGGAGCTCATCTTGCAAATTTGCAATATGTTTACTCCATTACATAGTAGCAGCACGGTATGAGTTTTGTGCAGTAAATAAACCATACACTTGTTTGTTGTTGTTTAGAAAACGTACAAAAACATTATCTAGATTATATGCGGGTAATTTGCAAATGGATGTTTAAAGTCCATTGAATTCATCGTCAATGTAACATTTGTCATTGACGTGTACTTCACAAAGGGGTGGTTACAATAGGTGCTTGTCCACTTGTGCAGTGAGATCTGCTGTGATATGGTCTAAGGTCGCTGCGGGTCACTTGGGCCCGATGTGGGTCCGACGGGCCCACCGGAGCGGAACGCCTAGCGATGACGCCATATGTGGCGCGCATTATGGCGCTCCACACCCCTTCAAGATTGATGACAATTCTCTCTTTGCTGCATTGAAACGTATTAGGGCATGTAAATGTTATGCGATCACTTAGTGTAATAGCTTGCGAAATTCGTTTGAAATGTTAATACCGTAAGTATGGATTAAGCGTACATTCTTATTACTTATAGGAACTTTGTTTACATAAGTTGAGATGAAAAAGCTTTCTTAGTCCTAGTGAACTCTATTACAGATTTCTAGTAGCTAGTAGCTAATTTTTTATTGGTGATGCAATCAGAAAACTGTTTTGCAGACCCAGTTAATCTAAAAATAAATCCAATTAAAAATGTCGGACCACAAACAGATTTATTTTACGTAAAACATCGCATCTTCGTCCGTTCAGTACACAAAGGCTCATTAAATTATTCTCGACGACTTAATCAGCAAGGTGGCGATCGTTATCGGGTCATTGAACCCCCATTCGGTTTTCACTTCACTTCATTAGCTTACTTTCACTGCGCGAATTCTCTCGCTCGCCAATAAAATATTAAAAGTAAGCGTTTCAAATATTTTTTGCTGGGTTCGTAGAATAAATGTAATTGAGGATTCTGATTGTTAGCGGGTTAAGTAGGTTATTTAAACTAGTTATGTATCATCACGATTAAAATAGTTGAATAGTTTCAACAAAAGAAATATCTATAGTTTCTACAAACCGTTACATAAAACTTGGTCGAGCAATCGATCTGAGAGGATCTACCTACCTAGCTGTAAGTGGATAGGCTGATATGATTGTTGATAACTAATTTATTCCCATAATTGAATAAAGTTATTATAATTAATTATATTTTTAGCCAGAAAGCTCGCAACACAGTACAGCTAAGAATGATAGGTCTATCTAACTAATTGGACTTTAGATTTCAAAACGTTGTAAATACTTTCTGAACTAAAGCAAAATAAATCCTATCTATTGAGCATGAAGGTTTATTTCCAGACGTAGGATCTGTGGCTTCTTTTTTTATTACTAAATGGGCCAGCTCTTGACCTCGATCACGCCTGATGGAAAGCGATTTTTGAGGTCTATGATGGATCGAGCGTGCCCAGAAAATGCATGTTCACTCTTGTTTTGAAGGTCTGTGGAAGGGAACACAGACGCAGTCAGAGAGTTCCACACTTTGGCTGTGCGCATAATAAATGTGGAGGACAAGCGCTGAGTACGACTGGTCGGGATATCAATCAAGTGCAGATGGTACCCTGCAGTACGTTTGGTAGTCCGATAGTAAAAGGGCGATGGTGGGATCTGGTCGTGGAGGTCCTGCGCACACTCTCCGTGGTTGCTAGTTTTGACTAAAAGAAAAACGACAAATGAAACGAATTGTTTGTGTATAGCTGCTACAGTGCATTACATGATTATCGGTTTATTTGTGTGAGTTTGGCTACAATGATTCCCATAGTAATTTTGTTGCATTGCACTTCCACTGTTATTTCTCTTCCGTGAATTAATAGAGTTGCTAACCATTAGCGGGAATATATCCTACGAATATTATGTGAAAATTTGTAAAATGGATGTTCGTTACTCCATCACGCAACAACGGCTAAATGGGCTTGGATTAAATTTGGCACACAGATATGAATACGGGGTTTTTGGCTACTTTGTATGGGTGCATTTTATGTAAAAAAAAAAAATTATAATGTGCGTTTTGTTTGTGCAGAATAAACAATTTTTTTTTTCTTTTCTAGATAGATTACAACCAGCACCCTAATTGCGTAACTCACGATTCATCATAATTTGTTTCGTTATGAAACAGATGGCTAAACCATTGCTTCATATGTTCGAAAAATGTGTCTGCTCAACAACGTAAATAACGCAATGAATATTGTTGAAATGTCAAAATGATACCGATTATGATTAATCGCGTGTTACGCAATTAGGGTGCTGGATTAACACATAGGATAGTTTTATCCCGGTAATACGTTCCCGTGGGTTAATTTTCGACCTCCACGTGGGCGAAGCCGCGGGTAAAACAAAACCTAGTCATATTTATTTGGACACTTTCAAAAATCTACCAACTAAACACAAAGTCCTAACAAAAAGTCACTACAAAATATTTTCCTTTCTCACAAACGATAAAAACAGTGAGAGCATGTCATTCGTTTTGTAGGGTCGTTTTCACCCTTGTTATACCATCAAAACACTTGGCACAAAAAGTGTAATGGAGTTCAGTAATGACCCCCTCCCACAGGAGAACAAACAAACTGGGAGCCCGCTGAGAGATGCTGCTGTTGTTTCTACTTGTTGTATGTCAATAGGCACTTTCCGATCGGGGCGTTCAATTTGTCGCGTACCTAGCATAGTTTGAGGTCGTTTAACCTATGTCTTTCAGGCGTAACTGCCGTCTTATAAGATGAACTTTTAAAATATCCAATGATTACGTTGCTAGATGTAACATGCATACAATGGAGAACCACTAGGTACTATCCTATGATAACAGGACAAAAGAATAGAGAAATTTAACTAATAAATAAACAAGACCATTGTCTTTAAAAATACATGCAGCTCATAGTTAAGCAACATTGTTCCATACAATATGCTCTCACTTGCGACAAAAACAATAATTGCAAGTTAAATCTTACAGTAGAGAATAAAGAAACACTGTCTTTGTAGTGTGGGCCACATACGAATCAAATGTAACACTAATGTGAGCCGTGGGGTCGGTCAGACCCTCTCGATTCAATTATCACGCGGGGCTTACATTCTATTGTCGGGTGAAAACGATACTTGTGAGAGATTGCTTTATTGTTTTTTCTCGTGATTAAAAAGCTTAGCCACGTGCCTCCGTTTTGACAAGAGCGATGGTTGACTTTGGACTTTGTTTTCGGAGAACGTTAATAAACAACTATCAGATACTTAAATTAAGATTATTCAGGAAATTAAGAGGAAAGCTATCGTTGGATAACAATAAAACTAGCTAAATAATTTTAATAGTTCCTGAAATATGTTTTTCGAACACCACAAAATCAAATAAATCGTAATTTCATGCAATAAGTTATCGTGGAACACTTTCTCATTCTAACCCTTACTAGGGACCCGAAAGAAGTGAAAAGGGGAGTTCATTATATGTTTACCCTGGACCATAAATATATTTGGGTTTCTTTTATCTAATAAAATAGTGAACAGGTGCGTGCCCAGCGTGCGTGTTGCGAATGTATCCGAACGCGGCGCGGGAAACTGATTGTTCTCCAAATTCAATTACAACTCCACCGCAAGCCGACTTCCCGGCTTTGATTCCGCAGTAAACTACACTAAATCAACGTGGATCCTACGCGTGTGAAAGTTCATTGTTTTTACGTAAAACCACGAACGTTTTTCTTTTTGTCTTAATATGGAGGAACATTGTGGTGGGAAATGTTTCTCTACATCACTATTTTGTTTTGTACGCTTTCATGTTTGACTCCTGATGCAGTAGTTGCCTGTACGCAAATATCAGTTTTGATCTCGGTTTATTGAAAAACAACGTTTTGTTTAATATTGTATGTGACATTACTATTGCTTTCTACTTCCTCAATTTGAATACCGTGTGTCTATATGGGTTTCAAAACAGAGTTGTATATCAAAAGTTCCAAGAGAAAATAGAGATACTTCACACAATCAGTTTGAGGTAGAATAGGAGGATATCTTTTATTACATTTAAGCTGTGCATATATTTTAATTGAACAATCATAGTTACTTAGTTAGGTTAGGTATTACAGATGTCGGATATATAGCTGCGATACAGAGGGGCAGAGCAAGATGTGATAGGATTTCAGGAACACCAAAGGCTTCGATACTTTTCGGTATAAATACGTTGTATGGTCTCTCAATTAGAATTCAATGGGTCATGGACCCGTTGTAGTTTGAGCAGTGGTGGCCCAGTGGTAACGGCCGCAACTTACAAGTTGTAGGTCGTGAGTTCAAACCCAAGAAGGCACTTTACTTTTTGTATATTATTTCATCACCACTGCTCTCAAAACGGTGAAGGAAAACATCGTGTGGAAACCGACATGTCATAGAACCAAAAATTCGAAGACATGTGACATCCACCAACCCGCACTGGGCCCGCGTGGTGGATTATGGCCCTTTCCCTCTCACATAAAGGAGGCCTGTGTCCCAGCAGTGGGACTATTAGTGGCTGCATGATTATGTATGGACCCGTTGTAGGGAACAAGGAAAATTGTAACGATATTACGCCATAGTACCCATCTTCAGTTACTTAACGTTAATTGATCGATGAATATTAATTAAAAGTTGTGTAAATTGGTGGATAGTGCCCTTAACACAGTAACTTCTGTTTATACTAGGTACCTAAGTTAGAAACGTTAAAATAGTTGGATTAAATTGCAGAAAATGGAGCAAAAAGTGCATCATTTTTAATGCTAGGTACCAAATTATCACTGTAATTACATACATAAGTACCAAAATACTTAGTTAGGTTTGAATTGCAAAATTGTACTCATGGATTTTTTTGCCCCATAGGTCTTATAGACAAAAGGAGAGGTATGTATTTAGTCAGAATATTTAGTATACTCATCAAAAAAGTTTTATTTACATCGTTGATAATAAAATATAGTGTCACTTTTGCCACTGATAAGTTAGGTACCTAAGTTCTTCAACCACTTTTTACAAGATTATCATGAACATCCTATTTGACTGGATCTACGCCCATTTTCATTCATCGTCATCAAAAAACACTGGATTAGAAAGGTTCTTCCAAGATCTGAAATCCTGGCCGGCCATTCTGTGCTAAAGCTGTTTATCTAACTTGCTTAGTACATTCACCCTGAGTGTTCAAAACTGCCTATTATTTGTCACTATTCCTAAACGCAAAAACGGCATAAAACTACTTCCAGAAAAACACTAGCAAGTGAAAAATTACATTATTAATTTTGGAAGTCGGTGTCTTCATATTTTCGTTTTTTGCCACCGATTTCTAAAATTGAAGTTATTTTTTTCACTTAGTGTTGTTTTTTTTGGAAGACAGTTTGTTTTTTTGTAAAATAACGTTTTTGCCCCAGTTTTTAGTTCTGATAGGTAGGTACTGTAAAGGTTGTATGCCCAGCATGAAACCTTATGTTTGCTGGCAGCTAATAATGGCTATTGTTCGAACAGCCAGAAAGTATTTAATTAGATTTAAGATAAAAACACAGTGACGGATAATTTTCTTTAATATTAAAATATTCAATTATTAATTTTAGCGCAGCATTGTCGTGTACCGTTTATCTGAATTATACGTGGTCACACGTACTTAAGCTTCAATCGTTGTTTCTTTTAATAGTTTGTGTCCCATACACTTCACAGAGGTATCACACCTCTACACTTGGTGGAGGCGCCGCGATCAATACCGGAGCACCCCCGCGATATTAGTGCGCACACAAAGCGCATATTGTAAAAAACCCCCTTATACGTTTAAAAAGTTCGTAAGTAATATACGATAAGGCAAGGCCTATCGCTCCAAGAAGAAGAAGACGAATAAAGCTAAGTGGTTTTTATTATTTATATATTGAAAGAAAGTAAGGAAGATGGCATATCAATATTTTTGGCCAGAAATTAATAAATTCTTTTCGGGCACGCATAGACATGAATGTGTCGAACAATTTATTAGTGAGTTTATTGAAGAAGCTAACCATTATGGATGGCGTAAGAGCGATTGGGCGCTCATAATAAGCGCATATATGGATAGCGCTGCCCTAATGTTTCATAGATTTATATACCGTGAAGGTATGTCCTTTGAGACTATGTGCAACAAATTGAGGGAAGAGTTCGAGTGCAGATGCCACCCGTGGCACAAATATTTAGTGCAAGAGGAAACCATTGCACTAACAACGTCCGAGGAAGTCGGAAAGGAAAGCATTGTTGATAAAAATAATGATGCTGAATTATTTTCTAGAACAAAACAAAATGATGACAATCAGGATGACATCCACGATGACAGCCATGATGTCAAGGAGGAAATCGAATGCAGTCCTGTGAATGCTGAAGAAGATTTGAGTGAAGTGTTCGAGACCGAACACGAGGAAGAGAGGGACGAATCGGGTCAGAGCATTCCAATTATTAATCCTAATAGCTATGTTTCAGAGCCTCGGAATGAATCCTTGTCCAAGGAAAACAATGTTCGCGATGACGAAACACATAAAAATAACGTCATCATCGATCATAACATTGAGTATGAACAAATGTCCACGGTGGTTGAAACCGATCAACTCGCATTGCCAACCGATACGAAGGAGGACGAGCAGTCATCCGTGACTCCAAAGGGTGATGATTTTAAGTTTGCTTTAGAGTCAAAGGAAAGTAAAGCTGAGCAGGAGATAGTTAAGGTCGTCACAGCTTCACCTGAGCAGTCATACAGCTCATTAAATGAAATTGAGATCATTCCAATGCCTCATACACAAACAAGCAATGGAAATGATATAAAAGTTATAGTTGAAAAGTTAAAAAATATTAAGAGTTATAAAACTGGAAAACCTATGGATCGATATTGTCCAATAATAGTAAAACAAGGAAAAAGAAAACTCAGTAATGTTTCGTTACGACGAAAGCGCACCATTTATAATATAAAAATAGCGCCTATTAACAAAACTGTCGCATACAAATATGCTGGACAAACTGAAATAAAAAACTTAACTTCAGAATTAAATAAACTCAAAAGAAGTTCTAGAAAGTTTAATAAATATTTTATAAAGACATTTTCTCTATGGCAATTTATAGAAACATTTTTCATTTTAAAGTATAAATTTAGAAGATTAAATAATAGAAAGATCAGAGAGATTTTTCATGTTAGATTAAAAGCCTTTCATGTAAGAATGTAAATAATATTTTTTTTTTTCTCTCTTCTGCTTTTATGACTGATTTGTCAATGTCAAGATGTAAACATCAATCCATTATTTTAGTTTGGTTAACTGTACATTTTATTAATATTTGTTATTTTGTATTTATTGCATGAGACAAGATCGGACGACAACGTGAGGCCACACCGGGTCACCGGGTGTCACTCCTCACAGCCATAGAGTCCGCGGGAAGGAGACCACCCCTACGTCTTCTTTAATTAGGGTTCACAACGGTGAACTAGTATGAACGGACTCCAGAAGATAATAACGTGTGTTTAGTAACTACGCGAGTTAATTAATCTTCAAATCTGTGATTCCACATAGAGGGAGGAGGATACTCACTCTAAGCCGCAACCAACTTTGCTATAGAAGCATAGTCTTCGCAAAGGGTGTTGAGTTGACACCAGTGGTTCAGCTTATAGTTGGGAACTCTCTACCTGCACCACAAGCCGGGACCAACTTTGCTAAAGAAGCATAGTCTTCGCAAAGAGTGTTGAGTAGACACTGCTGGTACAGCTTTTGATTATGGACTCACAGATTTTCATAGTAACTATTAATAACTAGAGAGGAGTGATTATATTATTTTTTTTAGATTTTACCTCTGGAGTGTGAACGTAATTTATAGGGTGGTCTGACTTCTTAACCTTTTCCTTCCCTCTGACTTAATGCCGTCCGATGGAACAAAAGTTTTTGATGTTTAGGTCTTTTTCAATTTAACCCTTCCGGACCAATGTGAACTTTCACATTGATTGTTTGATTGTGTCTGAGGACTCGTCGCGTCTTTTCCTCGGGTTTTGGCGCGACGAGGTTCAAGCATGACAAATATAGTTTGCATAAGGTGCATTATGGCACACTTAAATATTTAACTTCATTGACACTTATTATGATGTCAAACTTGTGGTTTGTTTGTCCTGTCCTTGAGCCTTCCCTTGTAAGGGAGGTACCTCATTTTGTTTCAACGTCTCCCGAGTCAATAAATTAAATTCTCTTAGGGCTAGGCAGGAACCTTCTGATTGTTCGAACGTTGTGAATAAAAGGATTGCACAATTATGGGAGTGCATTCATCCATTTATTCAAGGGTGGGCGTAGCTCATGTAAAGGTTGTATGCCCAGCATGAAACCTTATGTTTGCTGGCAGCTAATAATGGCTATTGTTCGAACAGCCAGAAAGTATTTAATTAGATTTAAGATAAAAACACAGTGACGGATAATTTTCTTTAATATTAAAATATTCAATTATTAATTTTAGCGCAGCATTGTCGTGTACCGTTTATCTGAATTATACGTGGTCACACGTACTTAAGCTTCAATCGTTGTTTCTTTTAATAGTTTGTGTCCCATACACTTCACAGAGGTATCACACCTCTACAGTACCTATACCTACCCCAACACCAATTCGTTTACCACTTTTTGCTATGTAAACAATTGACAGCAGGTTTTGCACGAGAACGTTATGTTATGTCGACGGCAGAGTAGACAAAAATGACGTTTTCGTATAGACAGTTGACAGTTTTTTACCAACATTATCCCTTCAACTGTCAAGTTACTGAATATGATTATGAGTCCAAGTATAGACATTTCACACAAGTCAAAATATTTTTTAATTCAGAAATTCGTCAGTGCTGTAATAAGCTTTCTCTATCAGAAGGCTTTTACCCTACTCCTTAATTTTTCTTTTGTATATTCCCGCCAATGTTTTGGCAACGTATTAAAAAGAATTGGCGCCAGCGCCATAGAGAATATACTCTTACGCAGAAGAGCTGTCCTGGTATTAGGACTGCAAAATTGGCTATTGTCGCGTCTATTTCGGATTACTTTATTTGGAAATAGGGGGAATAGATATGGGTTCGATTTGACAAACATAATGGTCTCAAAAAATGTACATAGATGGAAGGATTAATATTTTAAATATTTTTTTAAATGGTTTACAGCTCTCAGTAGCATGAAGTCCAAACATAGTTCTAAGGCACCGTTTTTTAGTTTTAAATGACATTTTTATTTGTTGAATTGCCCCAAAAAATTACTCCGTATCTTAAGTGAGAGGACACTAAGCCATGATAAGCAGTTAGCTAATGAGACACAATTAATTATCTATTGTAATGGCCCCTTAACTGGGCCAGCGGTGGCTTCCTTCCGTATGTGCTTTCCAATCTAATTTGCTGTCAATAGTTACTCCAAGAAATATGGTTGTATTTAACTTTGTCTATGTTGTCATCATAATTCTGTACCTGAACATTTGGAATAATTGATCGTTGGGCAAAATGCATAACATTGGTTTCTCCAAGATTTATCTTAAGATTATTGTTTTCTAACCATTTTATCATTAAAAGGAATTGTTAATGTCAGCGTATGTGTCTCTCTCTATTTTTACAGGCAATTGTAATAGTACTATCATCGGCAAAAAGTGTCATTGGGGGTCGATACTTTTGGGCAGGTCATTAATATACAGTAGATATGAAAAATAGTGGGCCTAAGACAGTGATATGTAGACAAGCGATTTCTATTCTACAGTAGAGTAGAAACAGAAAACGTCTCAAATCTGTAATCGTTTATTGCATCCGTAACTGCACTGCACTTACAGGTGGTAAATAAAATAATATAAACAAATATGGACCCTGTCGGGCACAGCAAATTTTAAAATAACTCGCGTCTTGCTAAGCCTGTAGGAAGTATTGGAACATTATCAAGATACACAATTTTAAATAACTACGTATTATTAACGAAAAAAATACACAATAAAGTTAGATAAATTAATATGGAACCTCTGAGGCGCATACCGCATTCCCTATTTATTAAAAAAAGAATTTTCGAATTTTGGGATCCTTTTTGGAGTCAGTTAAAAATGGAAAGATCCAAACCTCTAGAGTGGAAACAAGGAAAAGCGATAGAAGTTTTATTTTTATCCGAGCGCAGTTAAAACGACTCAATGACTTTCGGCAATTAAGTAATGGACGGCGTCTGTTGCGACTTGCGACGATCGATGGAAAACGAAGCGATACAAATTACAACGCGGGGCCATGTTGACACGCTGTTGTTTAAATATTTGTATGTAGATGTGTAGATACTTATAATTATATACCTACATACCTGTTTACAGTGGCGTGCACAGTGTTTTTAGACAGGGTAGGCAGACATTTTAAAAAAAAGGAAAAGAAAAATAACAGAATAACCGATTGACCTACCTACACAGCATGCTACCTGAGAGGCAATTAAATGAATCATATTGTTTTGTATTGAATTTACCTACGATTAATTTTACCTTTAGTTTGTATTAATTGCAAATCCGGTATACAACGATCACTTGTTTTTTTTTTATTTCACCGAAATATAGTTTTAAAAATACATTTTTTGTTCTTTTCTATACACACACACCACCTAAACAACTTTCAACTTTTATTATAAATTTTTCACACTATTATCTACGTTAAAATCTTAAATATATGCTATCGTATCGGTGCTACGGTGGAGTTTCTTGCTCATTCTTCTCCATACGAAACTACATTTTAGAAGGGGCGACTAGAATCAATTCTATTTTAATGTAAATATTGACGTTCAAAAGTGCCTTTTAAGTGCCTATTTTAAACAAAAGCTTTGACTTTGACTTTATCATAGCTCACAACCAAAACAAATAAATTAAAACAAACAATGGCGTCGGAATTCCTCGGAATATAAAAATTAACGCCAAAAAAGTAATGGTTGTTTATGTAGCCACAATTCAATGAAACGATGCTACTTTTTAAAATAGTCGCATAACAACTTTGTTCGGAAAACTTCAGTAAGTTTCGTCATTTCTAGAGTTGTAAAAAATCTTTAGAAGCCAGTGACTACTCTATACGGTTGTGAGCGTTATTTGTTACATTGTGTGCCACGCATGTATAGGAATAATAATAAATCTGCATGACCACGAGAGCACACACAAAAAACATTAAGACGCGAATAGTTCGTGTCTCTCCCGAGTCACTCAGCAACGCTAGTGCATCACAATGCGAAGTTGCATCAAATTGTACGAAAGAACGGGTATTGGATCGATGATACTAATGACACGACCGACGCTCGGCAGGTAGAGCTGATTTATGTATTAAGATATTTTTTATATTGATAAAACAATATTAATTTTAAATATTTGTCAGATTTAGGTAGGGCAGTGTCTTTCTGTTTTTATGAACTGCATGCCACTGCCTGTTTATATACCTATTTAAGTGTAAAAAATGATATTGGTATACAGGATGGCAGCGACATCGACTCGCAAACGGTGACCAAGCATTTTTCGTCGGTTTATAGAGGTATGAAGAACAGGTGTTGGTGAAGGACGGGTGTTGTGTCTGGTGGGTAACTACCCGTCTGGTCGGAGGATCCTCCTTTTCAATAGAGTATGAGTGAACTTGAACCCTGTTACTCATACCTTTATACTGGTAACCCACGACCTTTAGCTGTAAAGTCACACGCCCGCTCTGTTCCTCTCGTAATTTAATCCTGAATGTTCTATGTTAGATTTTGTTTCGGCTGTACAACTTGTCCTCGTCCAATTAATCGTGTTGTCTTCTTACATGTTAAGGAAGTGCCGAGTTTAAGTTTTTGTATTATTTTCCTATCTCGATAGGAAAATAATAAAAATAAATAAAAAATATTGCTGTTCCATACATTTTGGCCGCATAGGTATTTTACTTTTCTACAAAAACTGCATTACCATTTCTTTTCATTTTCACGTATTCATCATTAACTGAATGGATGGTAACAGGCTGCTCGTCGATGTCCCTGCCAACCTGCATTGAGATTGATAAACGCTGTTTGACCCATCATCGTGAAAGTTGACTCACACATTTATATTTTCATGGAAAAGGTTTTTATACGTTTTTTTTTAGACTTTAATGCCAGTACCTATTTATTAGTAGGTATTATCTAAGAACCCATAATATTATTGACTATACTTTGATGGTCTTTAATATTAATTAAGGCATTAACACACGTTGAATCATTAGGTTTTAGATGCAATAACTCTAACATAAATACGAATAAGAACATTAAATAAATACAATTTGCTTGATGTTTGTCGCTGTTCGCGGATATAAGGATCAGTAAAGGGCGCGTAATTTTTCTTTTTCTTGTACGAAGACTCATAACAAGGCTTACATAGTACTTTATGTAGTTGAGGAATAAAGCACAGCTGTAGGTAAAACCCACAGAAAACCCACTTAAAGTGAACCTAGTTCATATTTTCTTGCATACAAACTTCGGGAGTGTTTTACTCCACTGTCTGACATGGCACCTCCAAAGTAAAATATGATATCGTTTTGTCTCATTATTAGATGTCTGTACGGAAACAGAATACTAAAATAAAAACCCATTAAAAAGTTAGGAGCCAACAAAGATTCGTTTTTCTTGCTAATTTTACTTAACTTTGGGCGTGTTTAAGTAATAAAAGACGTGTAAATCTTCAAAACCAAGTCGGTACCGACAAAGTTCAATTATCGATATATTTAATAAACTCTATTGGTCATTGATTTATGCATTGGCTTTTTCATAAAACCCGATCTTCCAAAGGACTTTTCTTAATTTTTTTGCGATTTTTTTACTATAAATGATCCTGTATCTCACTCAATAACGTTGTGCGTGTAGACTAGCGTCTAACTGCTCATCACTGACACTATCTGTGTGGGACACGAAGCCTGGTGAGACAGCGTGATTTTTCGCCAGGCCTACCAGTGAGTTCGAGCCCGCGACTAGGTTCCCCTTAAATAACATATTCAAGTGATACCTACTTATTCTTTGTATGAAACTCATTATTTTAAGATTTACATTTATTTTCCTTTTATAAAGAAACTCCCCTTCTAGAAAAAAATAATGAGTCGTATTTACATGGCTCGCCATGACACATGACTAGTCGTAGCGGAGGGAGGCGCTCTATTTGCGTCTATTACGCCAAGTGCCAATCATCCCTGCTTAGCACCGACTGCGGCAGACAGTCACTATACTGACTTATGATGTATACAGTACAATAAGTACCTAACAACTTACAAACAGAAATTAGATTGAATTTAAAAAAACAATCCTCTTTTGTTTATTTCAATGTCAAAGGAATTTCAGTCTTATTGATTCGAATATTAACTTATTATCGGGAACTTAGTGTAGTGAAAATTGGCCTTAAGTTACAGTATTATTTATGCAATGAAAACATTACTAAAGTTCTAAGCATTTTGACTGGCATAGGTTCTATATTTAGCACAGAATGAATCAATCTAGGAAATATTTATAACAACTATCTTAATTAGATACGTGTCCATTGATTGACCAACCATTGCGGTTTCCTCATTGGCCTAACATGCCTTTGCTTAAATTCTGCGAAAAAAAAACATAACAACCAATACAAAATGTTATTATAGCAATAATTCTAAAGTGGCAGAACTTATTGATGGCGCAACAAATTTGCTTCATGCGGTAGGAAAATTAATTAATGACAGTTTGTTGATTAACGTGAAAAAGTTTGTTTACTGCTTCATTTATCAATCTACGTCGAGATGCATCACTCAACGTAGATTGTATGGTATTTAGTGATTAGAAATAAAAACATTATTTACCTATCCCTACTTATCCATACTATCCCTACTTAATAATATTATAAATGCGAAAGCAACTCTGCCTGTCTGTCTGTCTGTTACGCTTTCACGCCTAATTCGCTGAACCGATTGTCATGAAATTTGGCAGAGATATAGCCTGTGATATGGAGAAGGAAATAGGCTAATTTTTTACGCGATAACCGACGTAAACGCGGGCGGTGCTGCGGGCAAAAGCTAGTTTATTATAATACGTATTGTATACGTGTGGCTAAGTAATAACAGCTGCACGGGTCGATCAATCAGGTTAAGCTACGCTTGCCGCGGTTGGTCCGTGGATGGGTGACCATCTTTACATACCAAGACTCATCCGTTCCTCGGAAAGGACGTTAAGCCGTTGGTCCCAGCTGACACTCATGGATCTTTAACGTTGTTACAGGTCGACAGAAGCCCGAAAGTCTGACAACCAATCTTACCAAAGGTTTTGTGTGTTACCCAGTATCTAATTTGGTTGTGGAGGTCTAGGCAGTCGCTCCATGTAAAATGCTGATATTCAGCTGGAACCGGTTAGACTGCAAGCTGACCCCAGCAAAGGCTAGGCAGATGATGAAATATTGATAATACGTATTAACTATAGCTTCCCCCCACTACAGGGCTTTTCCTCCTTCCACTTGTCTCTAATAGTCATTCATCCCGCCATTTTCTTTTTGCTCATTTGAGTTAAACTATTTGTTGTATGTTTTCACCCGAACCATGGCCATGACCATATGGCGCATGAGGCGGACAGACCAAGAATCAGTTTCATTTGAGCGTGGCCTATCATCTATACATATAGTATAAAATAATCGAACGATATGCCTATTTTTATAGAATTTTTTTATGCTAAAAAAGTGCATTGACATTGACAGAAACTACAGATCGCCACCTGCTACGCTCCTTATACACTCGTTTTGCCCCGGTTACGTTCTCATACTCGTACATCTGGTTATACATGCACGCCGGTTGCGAGTAGTAGGCACCTGACGTTAGTGAAGGACATCACCAATTAGTTCACCAATGTCCACCCTGGGCGTCCTCTCTCGTCCATTTCGCTAACATCTATTCATGCTCTCAACATGACCAAACCATTTGCGCATACTGTTTTCAATTAGGTAGGTATTTATTACTTACATAAAAGCCAAGGTCAAAATTCTGTAGAAAAAATACTTACCTGTTTCATTATATCTTTCTATAATATTTTAAATTAATTATTATGAAATAGGAATCAGGAAAAATACAAAACATTTGGTATTGAACGCGGATATTGTTAACAAATGCATTCAATGTCAGAAAGAAAAAGTTCCTAACTGTAGCCGGTTGATACATTTTATGTTATTTTTATTACTTACAGGTAATGTACCTACAGAAATTAGCATCCGCTTAATTAACGTAAATTAATATTATGTCAAGTTATCATTTACTGGTGGCAGTGGTGGCCCCGCGGGGTCAGTTGCTTTACTTTGTGTAAATTATTTCATCACCACTGCTCTCAAAACGGTGAAGGAAAACATCGTGAGGAAACCGGCATGTCCAAGAACCGAAAATTCGAAGACATGTGAAATCTACCAACCCGCACTGGGCCCGCGTGGTGGATTACAGCCCACTCACTCTCACCGAGAGGAGGCCTGTGTCTCAGCAGTGGGAACATTATAGGCTGATTATGGTATGGTTATGGTATCATGTATTAGCTTCTGCCCGCGACTTCGTCCGCATGAAATAATATATCGTGTAGCATCGCATCGCCCGCCCGTGATATTACTTTGTTTTCTCTTAGCGTCCTTTGGCTTTTTTTTACTCGGTTCCTTAGGGTCGTAGAGTGATGTCAATAGTCTACGACCTTCCTCAAGCATTGGGCTATCAAATGCAAAAAAATATTTTTCAGCTTACTTGCTTCCAGAAATCACCCCTTACATACAAACAAACACAGTTTACCTCTTTAGAATATTCATAAGTAAGTATACATTTACCTATACCCCATTTATTATAACTTTAGAAAAAAGAGGCTCGTAGAAGCAGGAGTACAAAACATTTTATTTCAAAGTTAAGTTCTAACTTTTTTAGGTAGATTTAAGACTAAATACTAGACTGAGTACTAAATACTGAGATAAACGAAGTAAAAGTAATTTTTATTTTAAATAATGTTCTATTTACAATAACATCTTCATCACACATTACAAACCTACAACAAAACGAATGAATGAAACAAACAATCACATGATGATTTAAATCTAATTAAGATTATAAGGAAATAAAATATATATATTTTACAATACTTTATTTTAAATAACAACTTACGACCCACAATACATTTGGTTAAACTTCGTCGTCATCAGCTAATTTAGTTACTCGGTGTTTTTCACTCCTGCTTCTTCTAGGTTTTTAGCATTGACACTTTATTTTTTTTGGCATAAATCGTAACTGCAACACGTTTTTTTAATGTAATTTTGTTACGAAGTGTACATTAAAAATAACCTTTTTTAACTTCTGTCTAATGCTATTGCAAATGGAGTATAGGTGCCTTAGTTAGCCTACATACAAACAAAAACAGTTTACCTCTTTATAATATTCATAAATATAGATTTACCTAGACACCTAGTACATTAGTATTCAGCGACAGAACCATTTATCATCCGACATTTGGCATTATAAAACTTGTTGATGATAAAAGCGGTGTCTTTAAGCGGTGCAATTATTGGATTTAAAGTTATATTATTGCTGGTTCTGTTTTATCTTTTATGTAATTTGCTGGTGCAGCATGATAGGGTAATACAATAGTAGGCTTATAAGTAAGTACTTGGATACTTACTTGGTGTTTTTTTTTAAAGAGCGCACCGAACTTCTGTCGCTAATTGAAGCGTGGCGGCATTGTGGCTAGAATGGGCAGTTCGTGCGCTAATTGAGATATTTTCTTCGTATTATTAAAACAAATACTTACACATTTTGAAAATGTAAAATGTATCATTTTGTTATTATTAATAAACTGATGACGTTCTCTGAAGTATTTACGCCGTACTAAGAGGGTTTAATTATTGTTTTGAGGTTACTTTGTTTTTTTTTTCTATTGAGGAAACTACTAGTCATCGTGTTTCTAAAATGTACGATTTATAGAGTGAATCCTTAAATCTAAAGATTTACTTGTAATAACAATTATTTCACAAATCGAACGCTATATTTTGTCAAACCGTAAAACCCGTGCAAAGCAGCGGCGTGTTGCTAGTGAATAAAATACTTAGTTTAAAAAGGACTTTAAAATAATAATAATTATGTTTGTTAGGGTAGCATCTTCCCTTTCCTTGCTTCACATAGTTTGCATAGTTTCAGGAGCAGTTCAGTTTTGATTTGAAATCTATGTGCGGCTGAAAGAAGTATTTATAGACGGCCTTATTCATAAAAAAGTTATCGAACATCTAAACAGTTGCTAATGTCTGGTTTCTCTTTGAAAACCAGACATTAGCAACTGTTTAGATGTTCGATAACTTTTTATTAATAAGGCCGTGAGTATTTAATTTTGCAAAATTCATTCATTTGGACTGCGATATGAAATGTCTTCAGAACATTTTTATGTATTGCCATTATCTACATATGTTACGTAGCCGCAGACATAATGTAATAATAATAAATTCATGATCAAATGAGCAAGCACTTAATTAGCCAGTTACATAAATATAGTAATGGATCGTGTTGTGGCATATGGCGCACGGCGGCCCTACATAACGTCAAATCACTTACTATTATGATGATGATAAGGTAATTACCGTTTTACTCAGCCATTAAAACAATGGGGTTGTGTGGCACACGCAAGTATGTGGTGCGTGCATGAGTAATGTTAATATTAAGGCATTTGGAAATTTTGGCACTAGTGTACTCATCTTTTACCAAAAACAAAAACACACGCTGATAAAAAGGCTTAGTTCTTAGTAAGAAACGTGAGTTATAATTAAATATCTACATATTGCTGGTAAATAATAATTGATGCCTTTATTTTTATCAAGCCATTTTTTCAATCGATAAATATTATTTGAAACCCTTTTCGGATTTACAAATATTCTGTATTTCAAAATATCTTTAAGAAAAAAGTTTTAACGACGAGAATTTATTTGAGTAGGTTTATTATTATTTATTTATCTATTCAGTTATGATGGGAGTGCTGGCAATTCTAGCAAAAAAAGATTGTTGATGCCATAAAGTTTTTATTTCTTCTTATGGTTTTTTTTCTGGCAAATGCCGACTGCGGATTTTTTTTTACAGCTTCGGCCAGTTTACACTTTTTAAAGAGGGGTCCAAAGAGGTTTGCATGAAGTAGGTATTCCTTTTTAGGGTTAGTTACATACATAATTAGCCTATAACGTTCCCACTGTTGGGACACAGGACTCCTCTCCGTGAGAGGGAGTGGGCCGTAATCCACCACGGGGCGGCCCAGTGCGGGTTGGTTAGTTAAATTGATTAAATTGACGAGGATATGCTTTAGGAATTGAGCAATTAGTTTTGTATACGAACTACACGAACCTATTTGCTTAGGTTATTCCAATATTCCTTAATATTTTTTATTTACATGTACCTATTTATTATCAGACATTAGAAAAACTTTTATTAGAACTAGTAGAGTAGCTTAGCCTGATCGATTGACCCGTGCGGTTGGTATTACCTACTTAGTCACGAAACCCTCAACATGACAATTTTGGATGTGCATCGAAAGACCAGATAGAAAGTTCTATTACACAACTCTAGTTCATAGGTACCTGATTTTGATTTCGTGGAAAGTGTCGGTGCGTGCGGTGTGCGATATTATCTGGCGAGCGAGGGTGCGCCATCTGGCGGGCAGATGCGCTGCCGTCACGCGAAGCCCTGCGCCCGCGCCGCAGGGTGGAAGGGCTTCGATAGCACGCGCGCGCGCGCAGGGAGATCCCCGCAACAGCTGACCCATACTGATTTACTGACTTCCTATGTTCCTGTCGGTAGCGGCTTATACGTAGTAGCCATCATTATTAGTCAGGAATTGATTAACGCTATCTTTATATTCTATACATTATAATTATATACATTCAGCTGGCTTAGCACGAGAACCGTAGACAAGCGTTTTGTCGTCGGAAGAGTAGATAAAAATGACGTTTCCGTATAGACAGTTGACAATTTTTCATTGAGAAATGTAGACAAGCGATTTCTATTCTACAGTGGAGTAGAAATACAAAGCGTCATGCTAAGTCTGCTGGGATAAGGTACCTACCCCAGAAAACTGTAGATAAAAGTATGTGAGTGAAACTAGATTTTTTTGTTGTATTGTTCTTGTAGGTAGGTACTTTGAAATACCAATCCTAAGTATTAGATTTCGCTAAAGACTGCAGGAAGAATTAAGTAGAATTCAGATGATCAATGAGTGAAAAAATATTCTGTCGTTACCTACACACTCTCATAAGCTCTGGTAAGTACCTACACATAAGCAAAGGGCGAATCTTAATTTCATTTTGATTGGATTATAAACAATTATGGAGCTATCGACTTTTTCTAACTTAGAACTGAACTTAAAACTTAGGTCAACTGGACCTACTTCTCCAAATATCTATCAACGATGAAAAATACTCAAATGAAAAAATCTCTTACAGAATATTGATTCTTTCGAACAATTATTATTAAACAAACAATCGTTTTACATGGTTAAAGGTTAGGTTATTAAATCAATGTTACTAGCTTTACCATCGGTTAGGAACAAGACCATTTCACTGCCAAACCGTTTAACTGGATCAAGCCTTTCTAGTGATTGTCACTAGAAAGGATTGATCCAGTTTGTGATCATTAACCGTTCAATCTACATCTAATCGGCAGTAATTTAACCATTGTAATCGGGACTACAATAATAATCGATAATCGATTTATCACCTGAAGGTCTGAAATGAAAACTCCTGCAGGAAAACATTGAATATCTTTGTAATTGGGTAAAATTCTACAAGTCTTCGTCCTTCGGCAGGACAATAAAACAATAGTGATGGGATCGTTAGTGGCATAAAACTATTGATAAAAAAAGCCATGAAAAAAATCATTTGTGTAAGTTTTTCAGCTATATTTAGATATATGTACTTGGCGGTCGCAGTTCGCGTGAACAGATCACCAGATGACCGGCAGTTCAAACGAAAATGATTAATCTTCGTAAAGCTGCTCTTCTCAGCACGAAACCAGATAGCGATGTGTAGAAACTGTGTAGGAAGTATACGTTACTAGTGTGTTTAGGGAAGTAATTTGACAGAGGTCTTTTAAGTGTCTAGCCCGCAGTTCCAGCTGAATTCATTGGTTATTTCACAGGTCGATAAAAAGTTTAAGCTACGCATTCCGCGGTCGGTTCGCAGATGGGTGACTATCCGTTACATATCTCAGAAAGCACGTTAAGCCGTTGGTCCCGGCTGTACCTAATTCGTGGATCTTTGACAGTCGTTACGGGTAGTCAGAACTCAGAAGCCCAAAAGTCTGACAACCAGTCTTACCAAGGGGTATCGTGTTACCTAGTTACTGGGTTGTGGAGGTCAGATAGGCAGTCGCTCTATGTAAATACTTACTGGTATTCATTCAGCTGCATTCGGTGAGACTGGAAGGCGACCCCAACGTTGTTAGGAAAAGTCTACGCATGACAGTGCGCAAATGTGAAATGGAGCAAGTAGTATGTCACTACTAATAGACTCTTGTTTAATCTAGTTTAAAAGATGTTTAGGAATAATAGACCTTTTGTCTTATACGAGTACAATGATTATTCCTCGCAGATATAAAAAACATAACGTCAACATAACATCTCGATCGTCGCCTATTTTCAGACAGACACGCTAAATTAGGGTCAGACGATACAAAGGCCATAATTACTGCATGATTACATTATCGTTATTCTTACACGTCGTTATCTTAGGGCATGTATCTGAAGCGTTAACCTTAGCTGTAATGGACCACTCTGGTGGTAACACGCGACGCTCGCAACAGGCACAAGGGCAGGACGATCACTCTAATGGTGACGAACCCATCGAGGACGTGGTGTCCACTCTAGGTCATGTTTACTATATGATATAAGATGTGTGTCTTTATTAAAGTCGGTCAAATAAATAACGACAATTTGTGAGTCAATTTTATCTGCTTGCTGGTCCTATGATCTCTTCAAAGTTTATGCTATACGATTCTCATATTATTATGCGGTGTCAGGATTTTTGTGATTTGAGAATACATACATAATTGCTTTTCAAATTGGGTAAAATGTCGCAGAATCTCGTTGGAACGTACGTAAAAATTGGGTAAAATGTCGCAGAATCTCGTTGGAACGTACGTAAAAATTGGGTAAAATGTCGCAGAATCTCGTTGGAACGTACGTAAAAATTGGGTAAAATGTCGCAGAATCTCGTTGGAACGTACGTAAAAATTGGGTAAAATGTCGCAGAATCTCGTTGAAACGTACGTAAAAATTGGGTAAAATGTCGCAGAATCTCGTTGGAACGTACGTAAAAATTGGGTAAAATGTCGCAGAATCTCGTTGGAACGTACGTAAAAATATCGCGGCGGGATTTTATCGTACACTGTATTTTCAACTGTCGGTGTTAAACCGAGCATTGAGAATCCAACAGAGTGCCTCCTAGCGCGTCGAAAAACACACTGTTCGATTTAACTCTCAATGCCGGGAGTTGAAATTTGTCAATGATTGAGAGAGATTTATGGTTCAACCATCGAATCTAAATAAGCTGGAGGTAGGTGGAAGTTAAGTTGGTTTGCAATCGTTAGCACGGTTCGACAAAGGCGGATGTACTTAACCACTATGAAATCGGTGCCAGGTACACTTTTAATAGTTTTTTTTTTTAATGTAGGTACGGACGGTAGCTGTTCAGTTACGGAAGATGAATGTTAAGATAATAATGAAAATTAACTTTAGGTACGAATGGTTCTTAAAAATTATCTAGCAAAATATATGAAACGGATGTTCGTATTTACAGTTTGTATTTGACTTTGGCCTATAAAGAATAAAATTAATAAGTAAACAATGTGGTGGCAGTCTGCAATTTTGATAATATGTTGGATATTATCAAAATTGAATTTTAAATGGATGGAAATACGCGAGTTACTTTTACTGATTTAATAAGAGTGTCGCGACCCCCTGGATCTCTTAAAGAGTCAGAATTCAGGTTACAAAAAATAACATTAACTAAACTCTTCGAACTACGAAAATAAAATTGTCGAATTCACGTTGTTTAGCCACAACTCGTTCAAGTCGAGAGTTCTATAAAAGTTTGTTTACATTTTTTGTTAGTCGGTGCCCGGTACAGAACGCACTAGTTACTAGTGTAACAAAAAATACTACGTTTTTTACACAAACTGGACGATGAGTTACGGTCACTTGTTTGTTAAGTTTACTCAAAAAACGAGGAAGCAATAGATTTAAAGCTAATTTGTAGTACTAGCTCTTTAATTCAGTGCCTAGTTATTGAAATTAATGCACTGCATGGGGTCAGACGTCATCGTGGGTTGTCGCCGTTTTTTATACGACCTAAAAAGAGAGGTCTTCCTTTTCGCCGGGCCCTATTTTTTAAGAAATTGCTGGACCGTTTTTAGTCATTTTCATTTCAAAATCTCCCACTATTATGAGATTATGATACTTAAGTAGTTGTATTTTTTTTATTCAAGGACTCAGAAAATCCCTTCTAACTTCTTTTTTATATACGTACCATGATTTCTTCTGGTGAAAGAACTAAATCATTAAATTCAGCTACAACTGTCCAATGGTCAATGCCAAACGATTTTACACAAACTAATTACACTTAATCTGTGTCAGATAAGCTCGTAATTGGTCTATTATCCTGTTTAATTAACATGGACAGACAAAGCGAAGAAACAGTCCAATCTTACTATTAGTACCTTACATATGAAATTGGTGTTTTATATGGAAAAAGCAAAACTATTTTTTTTCAAAGAATTTACTTTTAAAATTAATCATGTATGTAGGAATAACTATTGTTATCTATGCGATTTCGCAATTTTTATAGGTAGTTAATTAATTCGTTTGCTGTAAAAAATGTGGGAGCGAGGATCAATAAAATCTTTGAAGACGGTTTTGACTGCCCCATCGGAATTGAATTGTATTCCTTGCAAAAAATTGTACAAATTCTTAAAATAGTGGTAATTTGTTGCTCCAATAGATTACCACTATTTCCTTTGGACAATTCCCAATTCAAAAATTCCTACCCAAACGCCAAATTTTATTTTAGTTCAAAGTGGCCAGTTCGTCAAAGGGTGTTCCTCTCATTTCGTGCAAATCACATTGTCACCTGAAATTACACAAATCTACACGTTCTTAAGCGACTAAACTTTTATTTTTATTGAGGTGACATTTTGTTTTAGTAACTGGCTATTTAAGTATAAAAAAAATCAAAATAGGCCCAAATATTACGAACACCGTCCACAACATGTTTTTTTTTGATTGACCGGATATAACGATATAATCTGATGAACTCAAACTAAAACTCAAAGCATTTATTTCAATTAAACCATTTACAGGCATTTTTGAATTGTCAAAAAGTCGATCAGTTGGAAAGTTGAAGCTAGTTGCCCATTTCAAAACGTAGATCTCTATGGAGAAGAACGGGCAAGAAACTCCACGGACACTCTTTTAAATCAATTTGGATATTACAAAATCTTGTGAACATTATTCTTGTTGCTTCTGTATGAGAGAACTATGTAAAAAGTTAGGAGATGACCAGTCTCAACCGACAGCGCCCGTTCACGAACATGACGCGTGGATCAGCACCATCCGGCTCAACCATTTTGTAGGGAACCGAATGATCCAACACACGCGCGTGAGACATTTAAGTGAGCATGACATACTCTCAACTGCCATGCTTTGTCAAGTCAACGTACATCAAAACAACACAATAAACGGATGCATGGTACTCACATTTACAAAATTTTAACAAAATGCTTCTAAATTATACAAAACTATAGTTTGCAATGTAGGTATTTCAAATTTGATTTCTTAAAAGAAAGAAAAACATTTAATTATATTGAAGTATTCAATAAATAACACTTGGTTCATTAAAAATAAAAACATATTCGTAATGTCACAAAAAGTATAATAATAGGAACAAAAAGGTTCGTAATGTCAGAAAAAATAAAAAAGGCAAGCATCTCTTCCAAATATTAATTTTTTTACTAATAAGCCCAGGTGGCTGTGGAGCAGGACCAGCATTAAGCCAAGCATTTTTATCTACGATATAATCATCTAACTTATAATATGCTTGTCTACATAGTGTGCGTTTAATGCATGATAAATTTTTTTCCCATTAAGTCCAAGAATATCGACTGGTATTTTATTATAACATTTTACATAGTACCCCATAAAAGTGTGCACTTTAGACAATCTGAAACGTGGTTGATCTAATTTGGTCCTATTTCTACTGTTAAAATTGTGCCAGTCACTTATCTTACTAAAAATATGTTGATTTTTTCGAATATACATAATGTTTTCATAGATATATTGACAAGGTACCGTCATGATGTTAATTGGTTTGAACAGTTCCCTTAGAGATTCGCGTCTGCGGAGGTTGTAGATGGTTCTGACAGCCCTCTTTAGCAGAATAAAGATGCACGAAATGCGAGAAACACCCCAAAACGTCAATTTCTTATGTAAAGACCTAATAAGAACAGGAGAAAAAAATTAGAGCACGTCTTTAACAAGTGGCATTATTTTAATAATTGTCCGTTGGGTACTTATTCGTATTGTTTTACCTGTATCACAACTGACCTCGTCTACTGCACTGTGAACTATTTATTTTCAGAATAACCAAACTGCAGTAAAAATTAATCGTAGTAGTCATAATGTGGGAGGCATAGCATGGAAGCAGAACTAAACGCGAGCCGTCGCAGCAGGCATGCGTTCGAGATTCAATTTCTGCCACCGGAGCCCCCGGGCTGCAGCGACTTCGCCACGCTCGCATTGTGGGTTAATGAGGTAGCGTTAAAAATAATACTTTATTTTTTAATCCGACCTCATTAACCGACAAAACCGCGTAAACAATAACATCGCGTCGTGTTCCTACTTGCAATCTGACGCCCAGTGCTTAACAGAATAAGCACTTATGTTTCAGCGCTGTGAACCACGAATAAAGTTACAGTTTATATTAGCTAGGCATTTAAGTTGGAACAATTAAAATGTTGTGGGAACCAAAGGAATGCGGGTATAGAACTTGCATATTTACTTTTGATTTCATATGTTTTTGTTATCCATAAAAACTTGCTCGACCTTTTGCTTGGGCAGTAAGAGCAAAAGCATACAACCGTATGCCATCAATTAATTAATTAATTAATTGTAAAATCACAAACATATCCTGTCATAATGAATTATTAGGCAAATAAAGCAAGTTCGTTTTTGAAAAATATTTATTGAGTAAACACTGTGCCCCTTCCTTTGGTTACCCAGTTACCCTTGGTGGGGTTTGCAGTGGTTGAGCAAACAAGGATCAAAGACTCAGAGTATGCACTTCAATTCAAAGTGAAGAGTCATTAATGCGGACATATTTATACGTAGGTACATACTTCTCTCGTTGGAAATAGGATATGGATGAAGTTACACTACATTTTTTTTGTTTTCTTGATTAGTAATAAACAGCGGTTTTTGATTTACTGGCACTGTACAATTTTTGGTTCTTAATTTCGTTCCGTATTCCTGCTATGAGTTCCGTTATAGTTTTCTAACTCCAGAACTGCCATTGCCGAGTTAATTGTTTTGAAGTTTGGTAGCTATATCATCATCAGCCTACAGCAGTGCACTGCTGGAAATTGCCTTCTCCAATTACACGCTATTCAGCTCTATTCATGGCAACTCTCATTCTGCTGGTAACATGATCTTCTTTGACTCTTTGTTAGTGCTTTTAGCTTGTGTTTTATGATTATCATCAATTTAAATCAAATAATTAAGACATTTAACGATTTAAGGCTTAAGTTATAGCTAAGAAGGTGAAGGACTATTCAGTACAAACCTGATAAGATTACCTATTATTTAAGGGTATAAATAATAGGTAATCTTATCAGCTTTGTACCTTATGGTAGGCAAACCTAAGACATATAAATAATTAATTCCTTTTCTGTGAAATGAATAATTTAGAAATATCCCGACATTTGGTCTTTAAGCTGTTATAAAATGGGCCCTAATTTGTTGATGTTTTAATACATAGGTAAGTAACTAGCTAACTAAATAGGTAAGGATGTTTGTTCTAAAGCTTATCCCTGCGACGACCTTATCCCTTATAGCTAGTGGTCGCCACGCAACAACAAACTATCCACCCAGCGAATGTTGGCCACGTTCTGGTTAACGTTGTTTGTCAAATATATTACATCTCTATTGACACAAGGCGATCATTAATGCAGGCAAGGGCCCACTTATTAATTTTAATAAGTGGGGTTCGTCGCGTTTTGAAGGGGCGACGACAACCCGCTCTAGGTTTATTTTGTTAGGTTTGATTTTATGGTCTCTGTTAGTGCTCTTGGCTTGTGTTTTATGATTATTGTCAAATAATTAAGATATTTAACGATGTAAGGCGTAACCTATAGCCAAGAAGGTAAGGGAGTTTTCACTCCCTTAAATAATAGGTAATCATATCAGGTTTGCATCTTATGGTGGGCAAAGCTTAACATACTTTTAATTAGTGAATTCCATTTCTGTGAAAGGACAAATTTCAGTAAAGTAATTAATGGTCAGTTTAAAGTCTCACTCTAATAGAAATGACCTAGTTAAGATTATAAATACACAAACGAAAAACTATAACGCCTGATACAATTTGTTACTAAGACGCCGATCTGCGTTACCTTCCACAAAGCAATATTCGCAAAGGAGACACAGTTTATCAAATCTCATAAATAAATAATTAAACAATAAAAACGGCTAGTGTCCCGCTCAAAAGAACAATAAGCAATCACTCGCATCTCTAGTTATCATCGTATGATCCGACGGCACGTCAGGGTAGGGTTGCTCCACAACCCCCAGCTGCTAAAGTACCATAAAAGTGCTCGGCAGCCGCGTGCCGCCCGCGGCGCATCTCTAAATTGCATTTTAACCTAATTATGGAACGATATAATTTTTCGGTTCCGCTATAATCAGATCAAGCAGACATTATGAAATTAAAGCGCTTTATAGCGGGCGGGATCGCGGCCTCACTGTCGCATGTTTATAATTCATAGTAATTCTGTTATACTTATAATGATTTTATAATTGTTACTTTTTCTGGGAACTCTTAAATGTTATTTATATAAATAAAAAGAAAAGTCCTGACTGACTCACTGACTGACTCATCAACGCCCAGTCCAAACCCTTGGACACTAGAAAGCTGAAATTTTGCACAGAGGTTCCCTTTGTAATGTAGACAAGGGATAAGGAAGGATTTTTCGAAATTCAACCCCTAAGGGAGTTAAATAGGGGATGAAAGATCCGCGCGGGTGAAGCCGCTGCAAAAGCTAGTTTATAAAGATAAACTAAGTACTAATTTGTAGGAATCATTTACCAATAAGGATAGATGTAGATTATGAAGGTTACCCAGATGAGAGGTTGGCAACGCCGCCGCGCCGCTCTTGGTATTCTAATTAGTGTCGACCGAAAGTCTATTTTCAGTCGAAACCGAAATTGTAACCGTATATTCGGCTCTAGGGCTCTTCTAGTTTCGGTCAGAACCTGTGTTTTTGTCGAAACTGGCCGAAAGCGGTACCGAAACTTTATTCTAATAACTACTTAATTGTAAACATTTTTAACCAACTTCAAAAAGGAGGAGGTTATCATTTCGGATGGCTTATATTTTGTTTTAATGTGTGTTGTTTTGTTTTAATGTGTGTTCGGGCGGGTTGTTCCGTTATATATAAACGGATTTGCAAAATTATTTTTTTGTTCGAAAGAGGTTTATTTCGAAATGATTTCATATAGATCTGATGACGAGTTTTGGAGACAGACAACAGAACTTTTCAAAAAATGACAGCAAATCGACCGCGATTGCTGCTATCGCATAAATATGCATTGTTTACGCTATCACACAACTTAACTTCGCCTGTATACTCGAAAGGGTTAAGAAGACGTTGAATACATCTGCTTAACCCTTTCGAGTGTACACCCACATTTTCTATCAAAGTTACTGAAGTGTATTTTTTTTCGCTGAAGAGAAACTTTTAAAAACTAAAAATGAAAAATAAAAACTTTAATTCCGGAAGTCGGTGACAAAAAAACTAAAATATCTAAAGACACTGACTTCTGGAATTAAAGTTATTCGTTTTTTCCTTGACTAAAACCCTGTATATTTAACGAAACACAATTAGGACTAACAGCTACAAGTCACTTAACATCAGTAGTCAATATTTGTCAGCTGATCATGGGAACTTGTCAAGGTCCATTGCGGAGCGGTTTCCCACAGAAACTGGACACCACGGCGCTCGGCACGCGCTCGGAATAGTTCGGATACATCGCGCACAAATAGGGACAAATTTTTATCTAACGTAGTATCTGATCGGTAGGTATGTCGATCGTTTAGTGTGTGGGAGAATAAAATTGATACGAATATTCAATGTGAGTGAATTCCATTAGGTATTTGAATGAAAATGAGTTTTATACGTGGTGCCGGATGTAAAAGAATAGCAACGTCCTATTTCTTCCCGTGGGTGCTGTAGAAGGCGACTAAGGGACTTACTAGAGAATGGGCAGCAGTGTTCTCTATGCATTTTACCACCATACTGCGATCGCCAACCCGCCTGCCAAGCGTGGCGATTATGGCAAAACCCTACTTTTGGGGAGGCCTATGTCCAGCAGTGGAAGTTTTTCGGCTGAAATGATGATGATGATGATGATGAGCTTTATAGTAATTGCTGTAGGTAGTTGTAAGTAAAAACTTTGACTTCATTCTATATTTATCTGCTAGCAGTCTAGCACCAAAATTGCTTGTTGCTGCTTAGTTACAAACTTAAACGTTATAGCCGAATTCACCATTTCCCCAAACATTTGTTTAAACTTTCTCAAACGTTAATTCACACTATAAAGGTTTAGTGTGGCCATTGTTTCACTTTCAACACACTTACACGATTTAGCAAGGGGTCCTTTTGAAGAAGCACTAATGCTTCCCTAGTGTTTCCGAGCGAGTTGGTTGCTGTCGCATCCGATGTGCAGATTGAAGGGAAAGAAGCTCCAGGAGTGCTCGACAACCGTCAATTACGTTGGGCCGCGCACGCGCCGATGCCCCAGGGACCGCTGGCACACGACCGCCCCACACAATTTATGGAACAAAGTACATACATCACTACGCCCCGGTTGTATGTTTAAAATTTATAAAAATATTTTTCGAATACGCTTCTTTTATGAATCATAATTTTATGAAGCCCCAGTGTTTTCTGCATGGAGTAGAGTAGTCAATGAAAAATTGTGAAATCAGATTTTAAAGAAGGTTAACACATGAACATGACCAAAAAATCAATTGCGGTAATAATTTTCAGTTCTTTTTCCGAAGATTTCTCTTATTGCAATAGGCAGCTTATCAGTGACATTGTACGTGTTACCGTGCGGCGTGATGTTGGTCGACCTGGAGCATCTACCTAATGTTGAGGAAAATGCTGATAATTTACCTACATACCAATACCGACGACGATTAAACTCCTTCCTTCCTGTACTGTATTACCTACCCCTAAAAAATATCAAATTCTGGAAAACTACACGATTTATCTTTCCATGACTTTACCTATATATATTGCATTAGGTAGAACAGCAGCATGTGTAACAAGAAAACGTTCTTCACCAACGGGACTTTCAGGCAGACTATTAATAAAACATCGTGTTGACCCACTGGCCGCAGTCCGCAACATCTGCGGCTCACACCGAATCAAGGCTCGCTCACGTTTTATAATGTATAACCTTGTAACCTGGTCTGCGCACGCGTTTAGGGTGGTTCCAGCGACGCTAAGCCGTGATTTATGCCGTCGTAAAGTTGCACACGGCCGGCCTCGCGTTCACTTGGATAATTTATCGTAGCAACCACGCGGCCACGGTTGACCACGGACTAGCCGGATTGAGCCGACGATTCATATTGAGTATTTATAGTATCGCTCCACCATAAAATAGCCGAATGGGTCCTGGTAGCTAGTTATGTGTGTTGTTAAGTTGCAATGGTAACGTGCCCATTTTGAGCTCGTTATGCACAGTCTTATAAGTGATTTTGGCAAACTAATCACGTTATAATGTGTTCAGTTTTCTCTTGCCTAAAAAGCTGGACAAAAGATTTAAACGTTTGGATGAGGTAGCTCATAGATGTTTGGGAAGTCAAAAGAGGTAGTAAAGTAAATCCAAGCTACTCCCTATACTAAAGCGGCATTGCACCCGCTTCACACTTAGTGTAGGTACAACTGAACATTTAATCAGTGGATGTGTACTTTATACATGCATATATAATCAGCCTATAATGTTCCCACTTTTGGGACACAGGGCCACTTCTTCTGTGAGACGGATCGGGCTGTAATCCACCGCGCGGGCCCAATGCGGTTGGTAGATGTCACATGTCTTCGAATTTTTGGTTTTTGAGAGCAGTGGTGATGAAATACTTAATTAACACAAAGTAAAGCGCCTACCTAGGCGCTTTACTTTGTGATAATTATTTTAGCAATACCAGTAGTGCAGAACCCAGACGCGATCCCCACAATGTGTACCTTACTTAAAATAGAATATAAATTAAAAAGAACCTATAACCACACTATAACGTGAATTATGATCAAAGCTAACTATTTTATATCTACTTACGTGCCCAAATACTTAACAGAGTTCTTGCTTGCAACTACTAGGTACGTGCAAACAAACCAAATTATAAAACAAAACCGTCAAGTCGATTTTTAGAGGTGATTTCTTGAAAACGCTCAAAAAGGTGATTTTTTTAAACCAGTGTATCTCTTTAATCGTAAATAATTTTGTAAGCTAAAAAATATATGATATTTTCACGTTTTTTTTTGTATTATTAAACATACTTTAATGCATCAAAAAAATCATCAAAGTCACCTCTTAATTATCTTTAAAATCAGTTTATCCCTTCAATAACAATTATAATTATAAATTTACCATAAATTCCAAATGCCAAATTGCATCCAGTGATCGATTATTTATTATTAAATAGTTAATATCTAATTTTATACGATTATATTTGCATTTTTACTTCGATCAATAATAGTACTATTATTGATCGAAGCATTTTTACGACAATGCTTGCTCATTTATATTACGACAGATATTAACCCGTAACGGATTGCAATAAGAACTATTATCGCTCATAACGACAATATTTAATGTTACCAGGGCCTTAATTTTACCTTATCAGAACGGTCAGGTACGAGGTACTCGCAACCTGCGTGCGTGTACTCGTATGACCAGATTTATGAACGTTAACGAGGCAAAAGGAGTACCTATGTGAGGATCGTAGCTAGATACGTTTTTGAAGTTTTTGTCCATCCCTTGGGAAGAACACGTGAGTTTATGTATGTGTTTTATATAATATGAGGTACCAAAATAAACAAACTATGTTAAAACCTGTATGTTGTACAGGAGCTACCACCTTATCACAATTTGATAACACATCATGTCAAACACTAAACTTACAGATACAGCTTAGAGCCAGACTTCCTCTTAAATAAAAAATAATATTTGTGCTCTTCTAGCTTTCGTTTTTCTATTGAAATCTATTAATAGATATCCTCAGTAGAACTAGATAATTTTCCACGCTACTATACGAATTTCCAAACAAAACAGACAGCTAATAGAACTTCCCAATCCAACTAAACTTGCAATAAGTTAAGCTGCAGAGTCGGTGACTTGTCACCGTTATACAGGAAAAGTTTTTATTCAGTGCGCAAAGTTTAACCATGAATTCAGCATACCATTCTAGACAGCTATTCCATACATTTTGACCGCGCAAGTATTGCACTTTTATATGAAACAGCTGACTTTTTTTGGCATAACCGACGAAAAATTTCTGCGCGTCTAGAATTATATGCTGAATTCATGGTTACAGTTTGCACTCTGTATAAAAACTTTTCCTGGATACTCCCAAAGTTCTGCTAACATACACGATGTACCGTACTTAAGTATGTTAGCACATGACCATGTTACTCTTTCAATGTATTACATTTTCAGTAAGCTGAGTGAGTTTCCTTATTTTTAACCGACTTTGTTTTCAGTTGTCCTTTAATTATTTTTTGTAAGATATATATACAAGATGTAACTTAAATAGCGCACAACCTGTTAAGGGGTGTACTCATCATTAACAACAACTTTTACTATGGGACCAAACCTGAAATCGCAAAACAAAATCAGCTGTTCCATACACTTGTATTCGCATAAATCGTCAAAATGTAGGGAACAGCTGATTTTTTTTTTACGATTTCAGTTTTGGTCCCATAGTAAAAGTTGTTGATAATGATGAGTACAATAACCCCTTCAGAGGTTGTGCGTTATTTAAGTTACACCTTGTATATACCTAGATAAAAATTATCTTTTTACAGGAGAAATCAGTTTATCATATTATGCAAAGCTTAGATACAAATACAAATATTGTATTTCTTTAATAGCTAGTGAGTGATAGAAGTGATAATCCTAGATAGAAACCATTACATTTTAAGGGACTGGCATGTAGGTACTTATTAGGATGACCTAATACTAGCCAGCCCAAATGTTTAACTGGTTACTGGTTAGAACTTTAACCTGGGCCGGTCCATTTATTATTCATTGTTCGAGTCAAGCGTTGTGCCCATTTTTTAACCTGGTTCCCTATTACATGGTATTTATGACTAATTTCAATGTAGGAGTGAATTACATATGACTACTCTTTCGAAGAATTACTGTGATGTTGTATGAAGATCACAGTGACCCTCTTCAGTTCCACACCCGTCTGTTTTATAGGCAGTCAAACAGTAATAATTGATCTTAAGGTGAACCTAGTCCACATTTTTGGATACAAACTTCGGGAGTGTTTTACTCCACTGTCTGACATGGCACATCCAAAGTAAAATATGATCTCGTTTTGTCTCATTATTAATATTGTTTGTACGGAAACAGAATACTAAAATAAAAACCCATTAAAAAGTTAGGAGCCAACAAAGATTAGTTTTTGTTGCTAATTTTACTTAACTTTGAAAGAAGTGTAAAATCTCCAAAACCAAGTCGGTTGGCGGAAATAACTGTGTATCTAAATATATTATATAATTATCGAAATAAAAACGTCCAAAATATATTAAAAAGGTTCAAATGTGTAAACTTCACGAAAATTTTATTTTTAAATTCATGCATGGCCCGTAAAATACTCTTAAAACACTTGCAATAAAATTATATAAAATGGTAAACTAAAAAATTGAACCGTATCTAAACTTGTAAGTAGACATAGCTCTTGAGATGCTACGGAGATGCTACGCGACGCGCCGCCCAGTCATAGCACAAGGATCTCTGTCACCTACACCGTAGCACGTAGCACGTAGCCGGCTATCGTAGCCGGTTGACTGAGCTTTCACCAATATTTTCATATTCGCAGTAAGCATGCACAAAATAAACATCCGATTTATGAAAATTTATAGCTACATTCCGATTTACCTTTAATCCTCCATTGATGCAAAAGAATGGTGCATAAAAAGTAAAGCGGTGTAGCGGCGCTCATCTGTAAACGCTTGAACGATGTAAAGTGTTCAATATCGGTGGGAAATGCTGCGAAAATTCTTTTTACAATCGATCGGTGGGTGTAGCCGTGTACATGTGGATTGGTTGGTGGGCGTGGTGGTTGTTATCGGCGACCAATAGGAGTAGGTTAGTGATAAGAGGGTTGGGGGTTGCGCGGCGGGGTAGCGGCAGTGCGCCGGACGGAGCGGCCCGGGTCGGCCGCGTCACCATGCTGGGGGCCATGATGTATCCGGGCGCTGAGGAAGCCGAGCTCGAAGACATGCGAGTGCCACCGATACAACTCGAGCACTTGCCCGAAGTATTCCTATGTACGTAATGTTGTGTTCTGTTGTGTGAGTGTTCCGTGTGCTGTGCTATTTTCTGTGCTGCGTTTGTAAACGTTGAGCGTGCGCTCGTTTTAGTAGCAATTGTGACGTTTAAAAATATGTTGATATGTGAAAACCACGAAAAACTGTATTTCCATGCGATTCAAAGTTAACCTACTTAATCATTCTCTCAGTGATTGTACCAGCTACATAGATAAAGTACTCTACAAATTGCCTCCGTACGTACCTACCAGTCTCTGCACCTAAAAATATCGATAATCAAAAGTCTCTAAGAATATGTGAATACACTTCGCAGTACTTTCGCTTATGACTTGTAGCTGCGATTAAACAACAGTAGGTAGGTGTGTATCTAGTATATATATAGCTTATTGGAGAAAATATAATTTAACACTGAAATACATAAATACATATAAATAAATATCTATCAAACCAATAAAAATAATCAAAAAGAGCTTTTAAGTTTTGAAAAACTGACTACCTTACGTCTCCATTGTTGATCTGAATCACTGATCAGCTGTGAGCTGAAGAAAATCTTGTGAAATCAAAAATAAAAGATGGTTCATAATGTTTCTTTTAAACAACTTTTATATTCGAAGCTATTTTCTATTATCCACCAGAAACCTTTTAATTTTATATAACTGCTAAATTGATAAATTACTATCCCATTAAAGCTAGCTTTCTAGTAGTTTTTTTGCGTTGTGGTGATTCAAACGTTAAATGTTTTACGTACAAAAGATGGATAATGAGTACCTATACCTATAATTTAAAACGAAAGTGTAAACCGAATTTCTTTGCTAACTGTTCAGGATACAACATAACGATAACATAAGGTGAATGCCCGTCGTTGAAATGGAGGCCCGAGGGCTGAGGGACCTGAAACGTAACTATCACTTGTGGCATGAAGCAGTCTACAGTCTATTTCAAAAGCATCTGATGAATGTATAAACACAACCTATTACACACTACTATACACCACTACCATACTACCACCACTACCACTACTATACTATTTTGTCCAACTATTATTGCCGAAACAATATTATTCAAAAAATATTAATAATTGTCATTGAAAAGTCATCGAAGACACTTGAGGTTATAAAATAACCTTAATTGTCAAATGAAAAACATCTACCTATATGTAAAGTGATAATAAACTAGAATTTCGGGTTTAAGTGATTAACTAATCATAATAAGAAATTTTAAGTGACTCCAGAAATGGGGACAAAAATATTTTTATCTACTTAATTTTAATTTACGTGTAAACACATACACTACAATGGCGGTTTCTAGACTAAAACCAGTGCTGCCACCTATGACGAACTGTCAGTACTTAATCCCATTGGCATCTACAGGTTTTTTATCCGTTTGTTTACATTTTCATTAGATACTTTTGGTACAGACCATAGCAAGAAAAAGTCGGTGGAGCTGAAAATACTGCAAATAATACAAAGCAAACAGGTTTTGAAAACTCAACTCATAGACTCAAATTACGGGCCAAATGCATGTTACTTTCCAAATACATAGTAAGACAAAAAACGTAAGGCTGTAAGATTGCTTTATGGAAACCGTGCGATATAAATGCGATCTGCCCTTTAATTATTACAAAGAAGCATAGGTAGATATAATACGGGTGCTGCATTTATTTTACTCCAAAAGTCCTAGTTTATTATTATTTGTGTCTTCAAGTTACAGCTATATTAATGCAGCATCACATATGAAAGCGGGCACGCCCTTTATGCGTGGAGGCTTTTATTTAGGAATTAGTTCTGTTTACGTCTATAATTTTCATTTCTGCTTGATTAAGTTTGCAATGTTTTTGTTTGTGTGGGGAATTTGTTGCGCCACTTCATCTTCCCAGGTAAAGCACTAGGAAGTGGTGAAAGGCGGACGTTTAAGGAGGACTGTCTTACGTAATTTGTAAATAAGTGCTAACTCTTAGCCAAGTTTGAATAAATGACTTTTTGAATTTTGAATAAATTGCAGTTGCAGGTTTCTTAATTTTTCAGCAAGTGCGAGTCATATCCTAGCAAAATTTTGTGTCTTATCCAGAAACAACATTTTGCTAGGATGACTAACAGTTTTGTTCTGCAGTTATATATGACCTCATCTCGTGTAAAAGTGGTTTTAGATATTATGCTTGTGATGAGTCACATATTACTATTACCTACAGCTGTAAAGTATGGAACCGCCATATTTTGAGAAGGTTAACGCATTTTCCTAAAAGCAATAGTAAGCATTAAAATATCTAAACTAGAAATAGCTGCTGCTTATAGTAGATAAGTACTTACATATCAGATAGTTGCGGTTAATATAATTTTATCGGGAAACTGCAAATCTGTAACGAATTATTTGAAATCATTAAAGCATAAAAAACAAGCGTGGAAAATGTACCAGAATAATATCCATTGTAAATAAAACTCGTGGAAGTGCGTATGCGATGTACCTACTGGTAATGCAGACATTTAACACAGTATACTTAACAAGGAAAAATGGAGCCTTTGATATTATGATCACTTTTTTCAAAATTAGCAAATAAATAACATAGCCTATTTCAAAAGTTCCGCTATAAGCTGAATAATAACAACCTCACGGGTCGGGTTGGTTAAGCTACGTTTTCCGAGGTCGGTCCGTGGATGGGTGATCATTCATATCGAGACTCCTCCGTGCCTCGCCAAACACGGGTCTCGGCTGTCATTTGTAGATCCGTCATTAGCTCGAAAGTGTGACAATCGCAGTCTCACCAATTGGTTCTGTTACCCAATAGGTAACTAGGTTCTGGAAATCTGGTAACTAAACTGTAAAATACTCGAATTCCTTTGCATTTGGTTAGACTGGAAGCAGACCCCAATATAGTAGGGCAAAGGTCAGGCAGATGAGTCTGTACCAAATGTATGTGATATAAATGTAAACAAATGGATCACGAAATGTAACTGTGGATGTGTAGTGCCACTTACCAACTGAGCTGTTTCATTTGATTATTCAAATACTTAGACCCACTTGCAGCATAAAATTACTACATACGTTTATCACTAAACGAATTTAAAACATCGTTCTATTTCGGTCAATCGTTTGAAGGTGACAGGGACAGCATTATGTTTCAAAGAGGTAGGTATGTACGTTTAGCGGTAAACGTACTTAGTGAAATGTAGTGCTAGCGGGCCTTAAGGCGGTGATTTCTTGAAAACGCTCAAAACGGTGGTTTTTTAAACCAGTGTATCTCTTTAACCGTAAATAATTTTGAAAGCAAAAAAATATATGATATTTTCAAGCCTTTTTTGCATGGTGATGGAACTTAAAACATAATTAAACATACTTTAATGCATCAAAAGAATCATCAAGGTCACCTCTTAATTATCTGTAAAACCAGTTTATCCCTTCAATAACAATTATAATTATAATTAAAAATATACCATAAAATTCCAAATGCCAAACTGCATCTAGTGATGGATTATTTATGATTAAATAGTTGATATCTAATTTTATACGATTTTATTTGTATTTTTACGACAATGCTTGCTCATTTATTATTCGAATTTATTACAACAGATTTTAACCCGTATCGGATTGCCATAAGAACTATTGTCGCTCAGAATGACAATGTTTAAAGTTACCAGGGCCTTAAACCCAGAATTATATTTTTAAATCACCAAGATGTTTTTTCATTTGTCAATCAGACTTACTTCTTAATCGACAAATCAAAATTAATTTAATTTCGCTAAGCTGGTCCTAATATGGCAGGCAAGTATGTTAATAATCTGTAAAGGCAGTTACGTACACATTAATAAAAGTCTTGCTTTTTAATAGTTGCAGAAATAAAAATATATCATACTTCAAACGTTTGGGTTTGTTAACCAACGTAAATGCAAGAAAACTGAAGTTAGGTAGTTCTGCCAAAATGTACCCATCCACATAAAAAAATATTTATTTATAAGACTTAACCTACATTTACAGCATCCTAACAAAATATTTAATTAATTCGTAATTCTGTTGCCGTAAGAACATTCTATGCCGTTCTTTTTATGAATTACTTACGTTACTTTTAGTGTAGGTACCTATGCAAACTATGTAAAAGAATGTCATGAAAATTGTTAGAAGCTTGTTTTACAAACTAGAAAGATTTGAATGGTTTTGCAAAAAAATAAAAAGTTGGTATATTTTGGCAGAACAAATTTTGTCCTAGTCCCATACAAAATGCAAATTGGCACAATGTACCAATTGTTTTGGCGAATATGACAAAAACTTTACACAAAACTAATAACAAATAAAATATGGCTCTGAAACGAAGTTGTAAACTTGCATTTGGTAAGTGGTACACCATCACAATTTTAAACTTTAAGGTTTATTTATTACCCCAATTTTTCTTGAAAATTTTCAATTATATTTCATTAATGTACCTATTTTAATCATTAATTGTTGAAAAAGTGATGAGATATAAAGTTGAAATCGTCTAAAACATCTATTCCTTTGAATATGTTCATAATTTCCGAAGCTGAGTGATTGCATAAGATTTTGACATGAACAGAATTTGTTTACACTTTCATCATACACTTTTGGAACAAACTATACGACAATAATTAATAGTGAGCAGTCTTCAAATAATTCAAAAAGCTTAGAATTATTCTATTACCAGCTTTTGCCTGCGTCTCTGCCCGCGTGAATATTGGTTATCACGTAAAAAAGCCTAGCCTATGTCCTTCTCTATATCCCAGGCTATATCTCTGCCAAATTTCATGACGATCGGTAAATGGTTCAGGCGTGAAAGCGTAACAGACAGACAGAGTTACTTTCGCATTTATAATATTATATATACGAGTATGTTATTATTAAAAAAATATTCCTACTTATATATATATGTTATAAATTTATATATTATAGTAGGGATTCTATAATGAACTTAGGCGGTTGCTGGTTAGTAGTACCTAGCATATTTTTTGCCAATTATACTAACTGATACCCATTGCAACAATGTCATCACTTTGTTTGGTTACATATTAGTGCAATTTTCTGTATTAAGTGTTCCGTTGCACTGGGCGTTGTGCTCATCTGTTTGATGATTTAGTTTAGAGTGAACTAGACATAATAGCAGGACCTACCAACAGTCGATTGAAGTAATGATTTTTTTAAATCTGTCATGTTATGTCATAATGAGACAAAATTAATTTTCTATTGTATTGGAACTGATAGGTTCCGCACCGGACTTAACCGAACACCTGAACACGTGGCGTAAAATACCTAGGTAAGCAAAATACTTTTAAAATTAGTATCTACATATTTTCATAGTCTGTATTTAAGACTTTCACTAAGAATCGTTTAGGCCTACAAACTTGTGTAAAAGGTGCTGTTGTTCATGCTGAGATGAATGAAAAGCTATATTATCAGTTACGTTGACGTTGACGTTAAAATATCCATTACTCATAATATATGAAAAGAGGTGGTCTGTATTTATTGTCGAAGTCGAAACAAAAGGTTTTCCTTGGCTCATGCATAAAATAATCTCCGAACATAATAATATCTTCAAGTAAATAGGCATAAAAACTCAAAACGACACCATAAAATGCTGTTTGGACTTTTATTAATGACATAGTAGCAGATCCTGCAGTTGAGCAGGCTAACTGCCTCAATTCTGACTACAGTTATTCCAACATATATGCTTGACCCAGTGAAATTTTTAAATTTATGAGATTTTGAAGCATAGGTTTTCGTGTGAGTTAAAAAAATATAGAGGCAAAGTATTCGTTGCTGTCAGTCGGTCGCATCGTTGGAGTATTGGAAATAATGCAAATATTTCGATACTTTTTGAAGGAATTCCTAATTATGCTCTAAAATCTACATTTCCTCTTCTTCATCATCATTCAGCCGAAAGACGTAAGCATCGCCTCATTGACCGTTCCTGCGTCTCTCGCATTCAGCCAGAAGCTTCGACACTGGTACAAATAGACATTGAAATCTGCCATTTTCTGTTCGTCACTGCACCTGTCGAATTATCTGATATCTGGGATCATAATAAAGCAATTTGTTTTCTGTTTTCAAGCAATTATTCAAAATAGCACATCCAAGTGTATCTGTTACATTTTCACGGCAAAACCGAACCTTTTGTTGAATTGTATATCTTTTAGTAACTATTTGACTACTTCTCTTTTCTCTTGACCTAATAATGCAACTATTTTAATAACGGAGCCGCTTTTTAATTTCCTGGCCTTTTTTCGTCGTAGTTACTTGGCTATTTAGAAAGTGGCGCAATCATTGTGTTACAGTGTTTTATAATATTTTTAGAAGCGCAAAATAGGAAGTCTTTGAGGTCCGTTTGAATACCATTTGTATGAGAATTTTGGAACTACACGCGGTCGTACCCCGAGATAAGCGATAGAAGCGCTTTCGCCCAGTTTATACCATCAGTGAACAACTCTTTGTATGTTGCAGCCAGTATCCCAAAATGCGGCGGCTGTCACGAGATGATCGTGGACCGCTACGTGCTGAAGGTGTCGGACCGCACCTGGCACGCCGGCTGTTTGCGTTGCGTGGAGTGCCGCGCGATGCTCTCCGGCAAATGCTTCGCAAGGAACAACCAGCTTTACTGCACCGATGACTTCTTCAAGTAAGCCTCTTTTTACTGGGTGTTATGTAGGTAAGTGCTGTTTTGTCGTGAATTTGTCTGTTCTTGCGACTTAAGAAGAAGAAACACAAGTTAAATAGCAGTATTCATTCGCTCTAGTACCTAGTAGGTATAGTTTGCGTAGTAGGCCCAAGGGTTTGACCTTTGAAATTACTTATTTGCATCCGGCAAGTTTCGTGGTTAAAGTTGGCCCAAGGGTACTGCTACTAAGTAAAATTCATGGTCAGGTAACCTAGATGTTATGTGTCTCAGTCCAACAAACACTGGACATTCAACCACAACATATTTATCCTTCCTACTAATAATAATAATAGTTATAAATGTGAAAGTTTGTATGTTTGTTTCTCAGTCATGCAAAAAGGACTGAAGGGATTTATGTGAAATTTGGCTCACTGATAGATTAACCTGGATTAATACATAGGATTCGTTTTATCCCGGTTGTACGTTGCGGTGGGATAATTTTTCGCGGATAAATAAGCCGCCAGCTAGCAAAACCAAGTTTTTTTGCATAAATTGTATGCCCTTTATTAGTTTGCTTTATGTAATAGCGTTTGTCACGTTGATAATGTTGTTGTGATTGCGGCTGTTGTCCTAGGCGGTTCGGCACCAAGTGCGCTGGCTGCGGGCAGGGCATCCCCCCTACACAAGTGGTGCGGCGCGCGCAGTCGCACGTCTACCATCTGCGGTGCTTCGCCTGCGCCGCCTGCGCAAGGACGCTCAATACTGGCGACGAATTTTATCTCATGGAAGATGGAAAGCTTGTGTGTAAACCTGACTATGAAGCCGCGAGAGCGAAAGGTATGCAATCGTTTATCTGTATATTGAACTCTACTAGGTATACCTACTGTCTATCTTTTTGATTTTATTTTGTCAATTTGCCTTGAACATTTTCTTAACCAACATTTTTATCGTTGTGGAGAACAACAGCATGTTGAATTATTAAATTAAAATTCTGTTAAATATCATTGAGTAGATAGAATAAATAACTGCAATTTCTTCCCTTTCCTATAAACAATTATTCACTCCTTAGGAAAAGAAAATGGCAAAATCTACATCAAAATCACTTCTAATGTGCAATGTCCAGGCGGCGAGGGTTCCATAGACGGCGACGCTGCGAGCAAGAGGCCGCGGACAACGATCACAGCGAAGCAGCTTGAGACCCTGAAGAACGCCTACAGCAGTAGTCCGAAGCCGGCGCGGCATGTGAGGGAACAGCTGGCTCATGATACGGGGCTGGATATGAGGGTGGTGCAAGTGTGGTTTCAGAACAGGTCAGTTGGTTAGCTTTTGTTTCTGTTTTTTGTGGGGAACGAGGAGGGATGATTGTGTAGGGCTGAATATCATGTCCATGTTCGCAAATATATCACGGCAGGATAGTTGCGCCGAGAGTTGAAAATCGTGCGCAATAAAATCCCGCTGCGTTATTTTTACGTCGATGGGAACGTAATCTTAAGAACATCTTCACTAAGGGAATATCAGTATACACGCATAACCTAGGCTTAAATTGTTGTTCTCCGATAAGAATCACAATCGGGCAGCTGTATAATTAGGTAAGCTGGACGCATATGTGTACATAACTATGGTCATGGATAAATGTAGGTACGGGAAGGGTGCGGTGGCACTTGCAATTTTAACATCCCACCATTCTGATATCATTAAAACAACTTTGTGGCACTATAAACCGGGCTAAATTCGCCATAACTGACATTTATTTCTTTTATGACGTTGAAAAATTTGACATGCAAACCTAAGTAACGCCTCTTTAACCGTACCGAATACCGAAACATTCGATATCTGTAATCAATTTTAGTTGCGCAGGGGCACCTTCCGAGCTGTTCGAGTTAACGAAATGATTTTGAAATGGTCAAGTGAATTAACAAGACGTAAAGAGAGATTAGAGCTTTTATGGGCACGCAGCGCTAAACATAAAATTTTTCAGTATAATTAATATATGTAACGAGCGAATGCGTCATTTGTTTACTACTTTAGGGAATTAAAACAACGGTAGATGAAGAACGGTGACTGTTTATCTATAAATAGGTAACCCTTATTTGTTATTTGATAACTTTACTAGGTTTTGCTAGCGGCATTAAACGCGTGGAGGTCAAAAATTATTCCACGGGAACTTATTATCGAGATAAAAAGGATCCTATACGAGTATGTTAATCCAGGTTATAATCTATATGTGTCGCAAATTTCAATCAAATCTTTTCAGCTATTTTTGCGTGATTGAGTAACAAACATCCAAACATCTAAACATACAAACTTTCACATTTATAATATTATTAGGAATAGTAAGATAGGATGGTAGGGGGGATGCACAAGTAAAAAAAATCTATACGATGACGGATTTAATGCCTGAGGCATTTTCTACCAGTCAAAAAAGTCAATCCTAATTGATATGGCAGATGATCTACCAAATAAATTAAGAAAGCCGTTAGATGCGGGAGGACGTCTTGTGATGTTACCCAATGACAAAATAGTTACATCAATTGGAAGACTAACGAAGTAAAATCCTACGCATTTATAAGATTTCGTGGCCATGAGCCGTTGTAGGCAGCAGGTTACACCCATGCAATTGATCTACATAGCATTTAAGAGAAATCCCGACGCGTGACTTGCTTTGAAGTCAGGCTTGCGACTATGATATTCTTGTTGACCTACAAATTCGAAAGTCCCAACTGGATTGAGACTATATTTTAAGTAATAGAAGTTACTGGATATGTGGTAGGTAAACAAAGGAGTCGCTTGGTTTTTGTTAACTATCATCATTATTTTTGCGTCAACTTTTTTCAGTTGAATTTGTTGATATGTCATAACTATACGAAGAATTTTTAACCAGTGCGCGATGATGATTTTAGACCCCCAGCATATAAATTTTTCGTCGGTTTAAAAAAAATCTGCAGTTTCATAGAAAAATGCAATACCTACGCGGGAAAAGTGTATGGAACAGTAAATATTTTTTTGATATCCAGCGAAACATGTCATGTTTCGGTGCGGCTTGAGCACTGGTTAAAATTGTGTCCTTAATAGTAGGGTATATACAGCTACACAGTTGCAGGTTGACATCTGAACCCATATTTAGACAACAGTATTGTAAGGAATGTTTTCAGCTGTTTGTCATAAATGTATTGTACGTAACCGCGGATATTGTCATGTCAATCGATACGAACTTATCAGCTGGTACTGACGTATCTCGTCATAAAGGTCTCCTTACAAAAGCGTGTCCTTCGGATATTTGCGTATTGTGTACCTATCTACGGCAATGTTTGTTGGTGTGTTTGGGAGCATAGTCGCGGAACTATGTTGTGTCGCGCGCGGCTGGCCACAGTCACGGCAGCGGTCACGCCGGTGGTCACGCCCTGCACATCGGCCTCGCCTCGTAAACGTGAACGCGATATCACAATGCTCGACTTCTTTACTTTATGTGTTCGACACAACTACAATACGTGCCCATGTTAAACATGTTGTTAGCGTTTCGCATTATATTGGCATGCCTTTTACAAACTTCATTTACTTGGAGTTATATAGTACTTACAGTACTTTAAGTACTTACCTACCCCACCCAATAACGTTTAGTAATTTTCATGGGTTTTCCGTAAGTTTATCAACTGACTTATGTGGATTGTTAATGCTCTTGTTCCGTAGTAACTATAAGTAGGTATTAAAATATTTTTATCAATAAACCATGAGTAGAAACTGTACTTTTATAATTAATGTGGCTACCAGATGAATTTCTTTTCATCAAATCTCGAAATCGACATTTTTTGTCATCTATAGGAATAAGAATTATTTTTGAATTTCGAAATGTCTTAAGTAACAATGAAAAAGTTTATTTGAGGTTTTCTTTCATTTTATTATTAATGCTAGCAATATTTTTGTAAAAAGTATGTGGATGCCATTAGTTTTTTTTTTTTGCCAAATTGCTGTATGTCAATTTTTGTACCTGTCAGGCCAGTCTATATTTTATTAATGACGCTTTAGTATTTCTTTGCCAGTTTTATTTATTGAAATCATGATATAAATTTTTAGGCTTGTAAACATTTATTCACAATTAAATCTGTTTTTGCTCCCAATTAAGAACAATGGCTTGCATGGAATTTTTATACTAGATAGGATCGCTAAATTCAGCGATGATTTAATTTTAAAAATTCCAATAGGGGGACTTATTCAGATTGGACCATTAACTTATACAAATTACGAAGAAGGCAATTCGGGACAATGTATCAATAATCCGCATGAGGTACATCGCAGCACGCCCGTCCCTCCCAGCGGACTGGGCGGAGGTACTTTAATTAATCAAGCTCTTTGTTGAAAGCCGGCGCCCCGCCGTGCGCTAATAACAACACACGCAAAACATGCGACGGGGAGTTTTGTTTACACATCGAATATACGATTATTTGTTTAAATCGAAAGTAATCGAAGCGATATAACGAGTTTGCGTTACGTTATTAAATCAAAGTTCAGTCATTATTCGAAGTGCCCATCGTTGAAAGTAAACAGGGTTATAGTTAGCGTAAAACTATTGTTGGAGGTAGTTTTTTTATGAAGGCATGTTTCTGTTGTTTTTGCATTGGTATAAAATTAGAGCTTAGACATTTGTTTTTGAGCAATATTTTGGAATTATAATATTATTCATTGTTATAGGAAAAGTGATACTTTTTACTTTTACAATGAAAAGGTCAGTGAAATACCTAATATTTCTTCATACTCGTACATACAAATGTATGAAGAAATATTAGGTATTTCACTGCTGTAAACACAAGTATACAGGTTGAAATTGAAAACATGCGACAAACCGAAATGGGAGATTGTACTCATCATTATGAACAACTTTTACTAAGGGACCAATGATGCAATCGCGAAAAAAAAAACATCTGTTCCCTACATTTATGTTCGCATAACTCGTCAAAATGTAGGGAACAGCTGTTTTTTTTTTGCGATTGCATCATTGGTCCCTTAGTAAAAGTTGTTCATAATGATGAGTACAATCTCCCATTACGGTTTGTCGCATATTTTCAATTTCAACCTGTATTGAAGTTTTCGCACACTTCCTTTGGCTTTTGCTCCTGACTCTTTATTATGTATGTACCAGCGGAAATTATCTCAGGGGAACGTGCTCCCCAAACAAAAAATTGCATAAATGTTCTTTCTCAGTTCCACCTATCTCCTTGCAAAATTTTCTCGAAATGTCGTTCAGTGGTTTAGGCGTGAAAAGGTCACATACAGATAGAGTTACTTTCGAATTTTTCAGGTAATCTCTTTATCGTTTCATTTTGCAATAAAAGGCAGGCTACGAACATTTCTTCTAAACATATTTAACATTTGTGTCTATTTCAGTATGAGACTGGTACACATATTTGGTTTTTGAAGACACAAAAACCATAGCTTTTAAATCTATTATACCCAAGTTGATTTTCAGCAAAATGTTATTGTCATAAAGTATAAAAACCTGCTTAGTTAAAATTATCTTTTCAGATTGAATAAACAAAACTGATTTATTAAAGACAAACAGATCTAGATAAAAGTCTGTTTTTTTCAAATGAAAAAGTGTATAATTTAGAGGTTTTCTCTCAGCATATTGATAGTGCTGGCCATTTTCTTACAAAAAATGCTGTAGATGCCATTAAATTTGCTTTTATATTTGTTGTTGTTTTTTTTTCTTATATGGCTATTTGCGAATTTTTTCGACGCCTTGGCCAGGTTACATCTTTTTTTATGGGGAACAAAGAGTATTTCCTTGTTAATTTATAACATCAAATCTTAATTTAGTTGAACGAGTTTGCGTCTTAGATTTGCGTTATTACCTATACTTTAGTAATTATTCAAAGTGCTCATCGTTATTTAAAATTTATATGTTTATAGTGATACAACAATCGTCTTATGCAGTTTTCTTTTGATCATAGTAATATAATATTTCTAGGGATCCCGTTTACTTTAACTAAAATAATAGTTTATCTATTATGCTTTTGCAAAATACTTTTGTCACTAGTTACGATCCAATTGATTGTAGGTCGATTATGGCAGTGCCATTTACTATTTTTATAATCATAAAGTTCTCTATGTATCCTACTGGAAGTACCTACTCGGAACCAGCATTGAGAACTCAGAAACCAAAACTTGTCTTTTTTTTATGTAGGTACGTGTTTCTGTGCCATAATAAACACTTTTTTAACCGACTTCAAAAAAATGGGAGGTTCTATGTTCGACTGTATGTATGTTCACCGATTTCTGCTCCATTTGTGGACCCATTCTTAAAATTCTTTTTTTATTTAAAAGAGTACACTTCTGAAGTGGTCCCATTGGCACCAAGTAAGGATCTGATGATGGAATCCCAGGGAATTCGAGGGCAACCCTCAAATGTTATAGGTATTAACAATGTTTTTCATATATTTTCTAAAGATATTGAGATATTTGTGTACGGTCAACATCATCTCATGACGCTGAGCTGATGAAGGAAGGTACAACCTTCTTTTTTTTACGTATGCTCGGGCAGAACTCTGTCATATATAGACGGATTTGCAAAATTGTTTTTTTGTTCGCAAGGGGTTTATATCGAAATGGTCCCATTTAAATTTCATACAGATCTGATGATGCATTTCGTAGACAGACAACGGGTCTCTTTAAAAAATGACAACAAATCAACCGCGATTGCTGCTATCGCATAAATATGCATTGTTTTGACCCCAAAGATGATGAAATTTCGAATTGGTGTGGGGTAGGTACTATAACTAAAAAGTGAAAAATAAAACTTTTTCCAAAAAAAAACCGACTTCCGGAAAAACACTACTAAGTGGTGACATAAAATTAAAATGCATATCCAAAGTCACCGACTACCAAAATTAAAGTTATTTGTCACTTTGTAGGTTCTTTAGTAGCGCTCTTTATGTAGTGCTGCGGCTTAAAATGTAATCTTAATTTATTTTCAACAACATTACATATCTTATTCTACAGACGAGCAAAAGAAAAGCGGTTAAAGAAAGACGCAGGGCGCACACGCTGGTCTCAGTACTTCAGGTCTATGAAGAGTGGAAGTGGGTCTCCTCGACATGACAGGCTGCTGGATAAGGATGAGCTCAAGATCGACTTAGACTCGTTTAGTCATCACGGTGAATATTGTTTTCCTTCTTCTTTTTGTATTTCGTTTATGGAAATCACCTCGGCAGTTTGAAATCTACATTTACTTTATACAGTTCGGAAAATGCAAATGATGAGAGCTGTAATTGTTCAATTCACTATGAGCCATTTTAAATGCATTAAAAAAGAAATAAATCATTTATTAATGCTATCGATTTTAAGGTTAGCGCGCTACAACAGTATCTCAGTATCAGTATCAGTAATTTTTGAATTTTTATTATTATTATTATCTAAAAACTCCAATACGCTGTTTTAAGAGCAATGCTTAAATTAATACATTCACTTCCGTTTCCACTTATTTTCTGGACTATATCAATTGTGCTATTTCAGAGCTAAGCAACGACAGCTACAGCACCGTAGCACTGGGAGGCGAAGAGGGCTCCCCTGCCGGAGGGGGCGCGGCGGCAGGGGGGGCTCGCTACGCCGCTACGCCGCCGTACCTACGCACACACTCGCCGCCTCACCCACATTACCACTATCCACCAGATCATCTCGTATACACCAACATAGGTGAGTTAGTGATATGAAACAGTAACTATAAAAGAAGATGAGAAAAGTCTCTCATTCTATGTAGGATGGCAGGTCACTGCTACGCAGGCGTAGCAAGATTAGTAGCCGGTGCTACGCACCATATAACAGTGATAACCTGTGTGTTGTACTCAACGTTTTTCTGATATGAGGTCTAACTAGGCGATCATGTGATGTGGCAATTCTGGTTGTACATTTCTCATACAGTTGTAACTCTGTTTCAGAAGGTATCCTGACATTAAACTTATTAAAAGATTCTTATTTATCAGGTCAAGCGATGAGCGGTGCTGGCATAGGCGGGGCAGGAGGCGCGGGTGGGGCGTCAGACCTCAGCAGTTCATCGTCCCCAGCGGCAGGCGGATATCCAGACTTCCCGCCGTCGCCAGACTCGTGGCTGGGAGAGGCCCATCACTACTCACCGCGCGCCTTCCCCTAGCGGCGGCCACCGCCGGCGCACGCGCAGCCCACCCCGCCCGCGCCCCCGCCGCCGCCCCCTATGTCCCGCGCCCCCTACCCGCACATGCTCGCGCAGCAGCCACTCGAGCTGGTCGTCAAGCGCGAGCTGTGACTGCACCGCACTGAACATTTGTACGCACAGGACGTTTATGAAAGTTAGTGAAAGATTGATGTGCTGCAACTCTAGCACAGATCACCACAGTTGATTGGACTCTCATTGCCAGTTAATTTGAAGACTGCTAATGCGACGTCGCTTTGGCAAGATACACTGAAATGCACTGAACTTGAATGACTTTATTGTGGTGGTGGTGGTTGCACATTATGTGTGTTGTCGTTGTTCGATGTTCCACAAGACTTGCTATTTTGTATATAAGAAGATATTTAACTTACATTGACACTGCATACAATAAACCCTCGAATTTGTTTGTCATACATCTTGAAGTTATTCCTGTGCTTACCTACGCATGTAAAAGTAAGTAAGATTCCTACTTTGATGTTCTGTTAATTGTATATTTGTGATTGTGCCGTTCGTTTGGAATTGTAAAAAAATAATATATGTGTACATAAAGTACGAGCACAAGATATTGATTAAACGCCTTATACTAGCAAGGTACATTGTTGTAAATAAAATATGAATATAGTTATTAATAAATGTTAAGAAATAAGAGTACCAAATATATTATATGTACATTATTATAATAATGATACAAAAGAAAATATGATGTACGTAGATTTAACGCAATATTTATTTAACATTCGACAGAAATTATCACAATATTGTACATAGAATTAATGTAATATAAGTAATAATAGCTGATATAGGCAAGTCCATAGTGATTATAATACTTTGTGCAAAAAATCTAGTCGACAGATGAATGGTATCTATATAAATAATTGTACATGTAATTACAATAAAGTTTTATTTACAACTTATGAACTATCAGTACCTATGGTCTACTAAATATTCATAGTTCCGTCGTGGCCACTCCCCAGTACTGTTGCATGCGACCTTCGAGGTCTAAAGAGTCTTGTGTTGATTTCTCCTGTATCACAGCAAAGTCATATTCCAGGTGATAAGGCATCAGCCGCTGTAGTGACCCGAAGTATGCTGCGTTTGGACCCCCGTTCGGAAGCCTTCCGGAACCAAAACGAAAATCTGGCTTCAGTGCAGTTCCGAACGATCTCGCACTACCAAAATGTTTAGACAAGAACGGCACACCTTTTGATTGCTTTCCAGTTAAATGTAACTGAGGACTACTACCCGACAAACCTTTTAAGTTTCTAAGACTACTGACATTCGACTTGATCCCTTTCGACAGGTTATCCAATTCCTTGTCAAATAACATCTGCGTGTTTTGCTCGAGCATGTACTCCCAACATTTGAATTGTTCCTCGGGGTTGGATACATCCTCGTGTCTGTGGTCTTCTTCCTTATCTTCTTCAACTCGGACTCGTATGGCGCGAGCGACGCCCCCGCGACAACTCCTACGTTCGGACGCTTTGGTTTGTGATCTTACGCTGGCGTAGTGTTGGTGGCTGACTGCTTCACTAGGCGGGCGGTCACTCTGGCCGCTTGGAGATGATCGGTCACTGCTCGGCTTTGGCGGCGTCACGGAGTGGCAACATGGTTCCAAACGAGAGCAGCAACAATCCGATCGACACACTGACTTATTACTGTTTATAGTCTGCCGTAGCTCTCGCATTAGTAAATCGACGTCCGAGCGAGCCGCATCAAAACGAATAATTAACACGGATATACAGTCCTCTACGCCGTAGCTTTGTGCCAGATCCTGTAATCTTTTGGCCGCAAGCACAGGATTACGTTCGGCTCGAACTTCAGATACAGCTGTTTCCATACTGACGGCGTTCCAAAATTTACCATTCCCTAATATTAAAAATTCATCGTCTTCTTTTATGACAGTTTGTATAACGTCAGGATCAGGCACAGTATTGGGATACCTCGTCGAATATCCTAGTCGTTTATTATTTTCGATACCCAAACTTAGGGGTCCGTTTCGTCTGCTTAGAACTGCTTTAGTATCCCCTACATTGGCAAGTCTCAGGCTATATTTCCGGGCTGTGTGACCAAATCCGTTTTCTTGCGCAGTTAGGGGCGATAAGTGACACATAATCAAACAAGCACCTTTCCTCTGCCCTTTTTCTTTTAATTCCCTATGTGCAGATAAGACAACATATTTCATGTACTCGTTTACAGTTTCCTTTATAGATTTCTCCTCAAGCACCAGACCGGGTATGCATGTTTGTAAAATTTTTGGTACTTCGATATCGGTTTCACCATCAATGATTGCAAATAAACCTTCCCTGTTGCAGAAAGCTGGAAGACGAATTTGAGCACAACATAATTGTAACGATTTGTTCGGGCATTCGGAAAATCCTGTGGTCCAAGGTGTTGAACCATTTAACTCTTCGTGGTAACCACTTTTTTGGGTCCAAGGTAAAGAATGTCGTCCAGTAACATCAACTAAACTAAGAGGACGTTGACACCTGTAAGCACTAAACTGCGAAGGATCCACTTGCAATTTTTTGTTACACGATATATCTAAAAACTTTAACTGCTTTGGGGCAAGAAGTCGTAAATCTATACTATCAAGTTCATTGTGAGCGAAATCTAATATTTTAACAGATGCACTGCACGCAAACATCGGAACAGAGCGTAATCTGTTCGAATGTGCTCTAACTACTTTAATATTGTTAAGCTGTGGTAAAGTTTCAGGAAGTCTCGAAAGGCAGTTCCCAGACAGGACGAGCTCTTCAATATCTGGCCAAAAGTTGATGCATGTTTCTGGTAGGTTCGTCAAACAGTTGTACGCAATGTGCAATATCTTTAATCCTCTGAAGGCTATTATGACATCTGCTACTTCATCGGTGAGACAGTTCGCTGTAAGGTAGAGTCGTTCTAAACAATGTGAGGATGGTCCTCTCGCATGGGGTAGGCGGCTTAGCCTGTTATTTGTGAGATTCAAGACGCACATTCTATCACAGGCAGAGAAGAAGTTTTCAGGTAAGGATTGTATGCAGTTGTCATGAAGGAGTAATTCTCGTAAAGGTGACCTCAGTCTTGGCATGGAAGGTATGCAAGATATTTTGTTGTGTGCGAGGTGTAGGCTGCTGAGACTGGAGAGTTCGCTGCAAAACAGATGCTCAGGCAGGGATGTGAGTTGGTTGTTGCTGGCATGCAGCGTGGTGAGGTCGGAGCAGCCGCTGAGCCATTGTGGCAATGACGTCAGCTTGTTGTGTGACACGTCGATTTCGACTAGGTTGATCGGTGGTACTGTTGTTGTTAGAGTTTCTAGTTCTGAAAAGTAAAAAATGTTTTGGGTTATTAATTTGAACGCCACATTTATTGTTTGGTTAAGCAGTGTTTACTGTTCACATAAGCTAATCAGATTTAGCACGTTTTACTAAGTAACGAATATAATTAGAAAAAAAAACTTACGGTTATGTGGAGCACGCAACGTCTTTAGCATTGCGCCGTGCAACGCGAGATGCTGCAACGTGTTGTGTGCTGCGTACAACTCGCGCAGTCCGCGCAAGGCTGACACGACCAGCACTTCCACGCTGTTGTAGGACAGATCCAGAGATACTAGGTGCTGGAACAGGATATATAAACTTGGATTCAGAACATAGGGGTACTTGCGTAATACACTATCAGGTAGGAGTCACTTTCATTTTGACAGTTCCACAACATTCATGGTGTTGTGGTTGTTTACGTTGCTGAGCAGACCAGTTTTTCGAAAATATTAAAGAATGGATCAGCAATAACGTTCAAAATGCTTTAGATTCTGATTAATAGTGTGTTAGGCAATAAAATTAGGATGCAGGACATGGCATGCAACTACCCGATAGTAAAGGGCTTAGATTAGCATGTCAATCAATCAGTGTCATAATTAGGACCTGGATTATAATTAATTGGATTTTAGAAACTTTCCATCGCTTTCAATCAGGCGTGATCGAGGTCAAGAGCAGGCCTGTTATAAATTGAAAACTATAATCTGCTATAATATTATCTATTATACAATGAATGAAGATTGCCACGATTTCATAATATGAAAACGTAGTTAAAAAAGCCGATTATTGAATTACAATGATTGCGCTCAACTTCATAATTCATGAGTAGAAAACGTTCTACGGAGTGAGATCTTCGCAACATTTTACACGAGGTATTTTTTTCTAGGTTAGATGATACTCGATAAATTGCCTAAACGTAAAGAATTACAAGTGCTGATAGAATCTACGGCATGCTGACCATGGCCTCCGCGTCAAACGGACATCCGAACTGATTAATTAACCTACAATGTTTATAAAACACAAGAAATTGTTACGTACCTCATAGTTACCAAGTATGATGCTTCCTTTGAGCTTATTGTGTCGCAGATCCACGGTTGTGAGGGGGGCGCGGTATTCTGATTTATTTTCGTCGTCTGGCGCCATTTGTGGTTTGTTACTGGACTGAAACGTGAAAAAGGTAAATTGTATCGGCGCTTCTTGTTATTAAATACTGTATAGTTTTTCGGGGTCCCGAGGACACGGTGGAGCATACGGTGAAGGGATGCCCGGCTTGGGCGGAGCACCGCCGTGTCCTTGTGGAGGCGATTGGCGGCGGCAATCTCTCGCCTCCGGCCCTGGTCCAGGCCATGGTACCGAGCAAGAGTGCATGGTTAGCCGTCGCCTCCTTCTGCGAAGCAGTGATCCTCGCGAAGAGGGAGGCGGCGCACGTGAGGGATAGGTAATATATGCGCCCCTCGCGGCCCTAGCCTCCGCAGGAAATGCCCTGGGCGTCGGGAATCCCAGGCTGATTCCCGGCCACCGTAGGCGCGGGCTTGCGGACGGCGAGTAATGTGTAGCTCGCTGTCCGGTAAGGATCAAGCCCGGGTCGACGGCGCGTTGTGTTCTACGCGCGCCCAAAAGAGATGTCAGCACCAACTGAAGGGGCCTGCCAAGGGTGCGGGTTGTTCGAAAGAGATACCGTGGCCCCTGGCACAGGCAACTGAGGGAACACGAGTGGGTTTTAGTCAGTAAAAGTCTGACACGCCCTCCTGCTCCACCCAGAGCGGGAGAAGTTGTTTGATGACTTCCCACAATAATAAAAAAAAACAAATAACTGTTTAGTTATAATTAAGTAACCATTAATTCCCATTTAGAAAATGTCTTTTGATACCTTAGTAAAACACTCATGGCCAAATCATAACTACACAGAAAGGAGGTTTAACCTACAAAGTACGAGTAACAACCTACCTGCGTGTATCTATTTCTTAATATGAGTTACGGAATGTGGAGAATACATGAGGAAGACTATGAAGAAAATTTTAACAGTACCTAAGTATTATATCTAGGTTAGACCTACCCCAAAACTGGTGATAAGGTTCCGGGTGGCTACCAGTGTCCTTAATCGAGGCAGTCGAAGCACGCAGTCTATAGATCGCAGTTCGTTGTCGCTTACTTGAAGTTCTTCTAATCTGAAGATAAGAGAAAACAAATAATTAATAAATAAACTACTCGTAAATGGGGCAAAATGGAGCTTTAACAAAACGATGAAAACGTATTTTTGTGACCGAATCTTTAACAACAGACTATTAACGTTTCTCAACAAAATCAAATATTTCAGTATGTATTATACTTTCATACGTACGAAAGTAATCTTACTTATTGATCTTTGACAGTCGTTAGGGGTCGTCCGAAGCCCGAAAGTCTGATAACCAGACTTACCAAGGGGTATTGTGTTACCCAGTAACTGGGTTGTGGAGGTCATATAGGCAGTCGCTCCATGTAAAATACTGGTATTCACCTGCATCCGGTCAGACTAGAACCCGACCCCATCATGTTGGGAAAAAGCTAGGCAGATGATGATAAAAGTAATCGTACTCCAACAGAACAATAATTGAACAATACAGAAAAGTATCTAGATATATAAATTGTGCAAAAATGCATGTAGCCAGAGTTGAATGTACCTGCAAATTAGTATATGTAAATGAATGTTAGATACCGAGCCGACACAACAAGTCTATTTGTTATCCAACGACGTAACAGAGATTGTATCGAGACGTGACGGACGGACTGAGGATAAATCTTTTGGTCTATACGAGAATCTAACAAAAACATTAAAACAACTGCTAAGTAGAAAGTAATGTTGTTAATTACAGAAAGAAAATTAATTAGTAAAAAATAATATTTTGGACGTATCATAGATTTTTAATTTTTACTTCAATGACCCTTAGGAGTTCCTAAGGGTCATTGAAGTAAAAATAAAAAATCTGAACCAACGATCACTTACACCTATCGAAACAAGGTTACAAGTTAAATGACAGCAGAAAGAAGAAAACCATGTATATTATGATAGTATTTCTTATCATTAAATGCACTATGTTTATATACCAATAATATCGTTGCATCATTTAGATTCAACAATAGATTTTCACCATTTCGCAGCTCTTTTACTGAGACCGCGCATGTTAATGTGTGGCCTAGTAGTTCGGATACCGTGACCGATGCAATTAGAAGCTTTTTTTATTAATAATTCTTATAAACATATTTAAGTAGAGTTATAGTTGGAAGGAAAGTATTGTTTCGTGTGTTTAATTAGTTATTAGTTTAACCAATGGCTTCCACGATTTCCTCTTACAAAACGATTGAACGATTGATTACTTAGGAATTTACACAAGGCTTAAGTTTAATATAAAATAGAATTTAGTACTTATGTAATAATAGGAAATCTGCCTACTGATATACGTTTATATACAATAGATTGTAATCAAGAAACACTCTCGAACGTTATTGTTTTCATACTAAAAAGTATTCTAAACAATGCCTTCATTATAAAGAGTCATTTACATAATAATGGTGTTCAAACTTGATTGATTCTATTTGCTTTTTAAATAATACACTCTTGGTTTCAGTTTCTGAAACCGGACAATATAAAAAGGTGGTCGATAATAGGTACCTACTCGTAGGTTTGGTCCTGAAACTGTTTTAGCGCTTCTTCGTGCTATAAAAAGATGGCGTAGCGGCCATCTTTTTAACACAGTTTTGTAAATTACATCTTTTTTCCAAACAGACATTACTTGCTGCTGCCCGCGGCTTAGCCTCGTGGATGACAAGAAAGCAGACTATGTTACTCCTTATAACATCAGCTATCTGCCAGTGAACGACTGTCAAAAACGGTCTAGCCGGAGATTAGCCCGAACAAATATGTATAAATACAGACAGATACTTGAAAATTAAATATTTGATGTTATGTAATAATAAGTACCGTATATATGTCGTGGCCATATAGTAGATTTGATCACTTCATGAAATGGCCATATCATAGATTTGCTCAAATCATGAAATGCTCAAGAATTTCATGAAATGTTCGCATCACATGAAATTCTCGTCTTCTTCTGGTTCTTATATTACAGAAGAAGACGGTCGATGGGGCTCCTATTTCTGTTGCAGGGTTTAAAGGAACCTAACCAAACCAAACCTTAGGGTGCCCTTGACGTGGACCGTCTTCTCGAAAAAAAATGCTCGAACATTTTATGAAGTGAGCAATTCTACGATATGGCCACGACATATACATATGGATTTATTAAAAAGTTGTAATTTTGACATTATAAACAGACAGATAAATAGTACTAGTAGGTACCTAAATACTAATTTAATTTATGTCACCCGTTTCCTTCTTCGTGTCGATGACACCAGAGATTTTCAAAAAATATGTTGTCCAAAACGTGACCCATAAAAGACATCAACGCATTTTTACTAGATACCGTTGGTATATTTTGTTTATCGATGACTACTTATTATTACTATGTAAAAGTGTAATAAAACTGTTGAATCTAACTCTAAGTCCTTTGATTAGGCTGAAAAATCGAATATTAATTTTGTGTCAACTCCATTCCTTTCGGGATTTTCTAGACAATTTCGTCAGCTAAACAAAGTAGTACCCACACATCAAAACAAAACCCTACTATTTTATAAGCCATCATTAAAACCCCGTCTAAGTTGCATGCCTTTTAGCTTTTTAAACACATTTATTATTAATTGCCACGCTAAGATTGTCATCTCGAGGTGACAATGTGGACTTATGGAGCAACGAGAGCGACACGTGCTAATTACTGGATAAACAATTATTACGTACAAGTTCATAACTGTTGACCGACATAAAAAGGACTTTACGGTAGTGCGACTTAGCGGTAACTTGAAATTCTTGTGTTGAAGAAAATTTCATGGCATTACGAATTTTCTTCTAAGATAGAAAGGTAGGTAGGTACTATTTTAGTCTTATTTTTCCATTTTAATGCACAAGTAGGTAAGTATAATTATGTACATAGGGGTTTCACTTGTTATATAATATGCGCATTCAAAAATGGTGTCCCATACATTTTTAAAGCCATAAGGTAGAGTTGAATGAAAAAGAAGATGATATGAGAAAATATTCTCATACCTTCTTCCTCCAACAGGATTAAGTTCCTTCCACCTTGCCTTCCGTATAATTTGGGAATAATAATAACTTACCGGTTTTAAGACAAATCAAATTATAAAGACGTATCGTAACTGTAGAACAAACGACAGAACCAAGTTAAAACACATTCACTGTTCCACCAATACATCATAAACTATGAACGATGCACCGTTTAAATATTCGTGTTGCAATCAAAATAATCCAATTATTCTTTAAAATAACAAAAACAAGCAATGCTCCTAACGTAAGGTGAGTGTGTGCGCTGACTGACCGCGGTTGCGCCGGCGCCGCCCCGCTGACCACGCAGCTGAAGCAACTAGACCCGACTCCAACCGACTCCGACCACCATTGATGTTACATGCAAGCATTGTTGTGCCTCTATCTATCAATGAATCTATGCAGTACTACCAAACATTTATCATGTTTCTTCATACAGATTTCCTTTCATCGGATTTTATTTTGCAGATTATAATATATTCGTTGAGAAATTGAGACGAATTTTGGTAGATAGTTCGACACATTGTTTTTATCGTCCGTTAAAGATTTCTACCTGAAGATCTAGAAGTGGTTGCGGTCGCGACATATGACAAACAAAGTTGGAGAAGTTTCCGACATCAAAAATAAAAATAAAACACTTCACAAAAACAAACGTGCATACAATTTACTCTAATAATAATGCCTAGTACTTGTTATGAGTATACAACAATTTAGTCAAACCACACTTAGTCAATCAATATTAGAATTAGCTATAAAAACATTTGAAATAAATGTGTATATTATGTTCAATGTACACAACTTATCACGACGTTAACTACCTATTAGGCACTATTGTCGTTCTACAAAGAACTGTAATTGCGAATACAACAAAACATAAATATACGGAATCTTTATTAGGTACAGTAGAATGTACGGAAATGGCAAAGGACGAATAAATACTTGAAATGACTCACAAACGCTGGTTGATACGATCAAATAATTGTTATTAAGTATCTGTTTTTATTAGCCTTACCTCGACATTCCCTGTTTAGATGTTATTTCAGCTAATTGATGGGATATCTATTTATAAGAATGACGATTTACGTCGTATAGGTACTGCTGAATCTTGGGGAGATGAGCCAGCTGTTTCAACAGTAAATTGACACACGTAGAAAACCAAGGACTTCTTATAGACCCTTACAAAAAGATTTAATGTTTACAAAACACCCACTCTGGGCAGATGACCGTGGCAAACATCATGTGCACTTGATTCCTCAGACTAACCAGGTCACCACTATGTAGGTAGTATTCCTTCACACCTCATACCTAAAGAACAGATAGTGCCTGAAATTGATCCTGAAAGCACAAAAGAAAATTCCTCTAAACAAGTGAATATCGATAAGTAGTTAGAACGAGTGTGCCATATAGATTAGCTAACAGGGGTTGCAGTACAGCGAAGCAAAGTGAACGTAACGCGCACGGTCCGGCGAGCAGATTGTAGATAGCCCCGCCCCGCGGCGCGTACGCAAGCACTCACTTAAAAAAAATTAGCACACAACGGATTCTCCGTGTCTTACACTAACATATGATGACTGCTTACTTGGAAAGCACAACTACGAGAGACGTGGTAATTGTTTCCGATGATCAAACAACATGTATCTACTTACTTGGGATTGAAACAGATTTGACATTAAATTTTCAACAATCAAAACATGGCCAAGGCAAACACATACTTCGTAGAGTATTATGCGAAGTATGACAGCACTGTATGCAAAAAATACAGTACAAAAGGTATAAAAATAATCTGGTGTAAATGATATTCTACACAAGTGAATACCTTCAAAGCTTTTTAGACTCGGATGTTTCAATGCCTTAAATCAGAAGAATGATAAAAGAAACTGAAAACAACCTTCTTTGATTACAAGAAAACATTCTTCTCCTTCTTCGTGTCGTCAGCACAACAGTTATAAAATTTTGTTGGCAACTTCGCAACTTCCATGGCGTTATCGTTAGCACAGAGGTCACCTTGGCTGCATGTTTTTGAGTACAGAGGGCAAGATAGGAGGTAGAGCATAGTTTGTAAAACAGCTCCACAAAAAAAACATTAGGACTACTAAAACTTTTTTCTCCTACAAAAATTCAAGTCTTAGCTAATATTAAAAGGAACATACTGGAGCAATTTAAACGAGTGAATCTTGTTCCCTTTCGGAACTAAAGTACAGAGATATTGAAACAAAAGGCCGAAGGCTAAGATTGATGAGAGAGGTGCCGCGAATGCCACGCTCCGCCAGCCGAGCGTTACTGAATGGGACTAGTAATGTTCGCATAGCAAACGTGAACACTATACTCTGCTTCAGTCAACCAACTTCTAAAATGATTGCGTTTAGCGTGATGCCTCGCGTATTATTTTTGTATACAACTGACGTAGGATTGATGTAGAATATCAATTGTGTTCGCTTTCTAAAGATGCTGAATTCGTGTTCAAGATTTATTTAAGGAATCAGAGTATTCGGATAAGCAGGCGGGTAATTTTAGTTTGGTGTTTGGATTTTAAGAGAGTTTTAGGGTTGTAGTAACTCCCACATTTCGCCAGTTATGGTTACAGCCTGTAACCATAACTGCGGCAAAATGTGGGAGTTACGATAGATTTCTGCCTAACCCTTCGGGGAATACAGGTGTGATGTTATGTAAAGTTTATAGGACCATGAATTAAATACTAAACTGCTGTTGAAGTTTTGAACAATTGAAGAATCGGCATTCTCCCCTAGTGCTTTAATTAATTCCCATCGCAGAGAATATTTTTAGATTTAGACAATATTGGGTATTTTTTTGGGGATGGGAAAGTCATCAAATAACTTCTCCCGCTCTGGGTGGAGCGGAAGGGCGCGTCAGACTTTTACTGACTAAAACCTACCCGTGTTCCTCCAGTTGCCTGTCTCTTTGAGGCAAAGACAATATTGAGTTGAGATAGTTATAATACAAAAGCCCTTTATTATGTTGTGCTACAGTGCTATGTATTACAAATTCTCAACATATGCAAATTAATTTATCTAAATTCCTCTTAGGGAACTTAAGCAATATGTAGATTAACCCCTTTATTCATAAACGTTGCTTTAAGTTAAGTAATGATGAGCGACTGTTTAACCATACATTTTTGACGTCAAGCATCTCTTTACTTTAAGCAACGTTTATGAATAAACAGGTATGATCTTGACAGTGTTTTATCGATAGGTGCCTTCTTGCTTATTTTTTTTTGAGTATGTAGGGTATACAAATAGAATACATTAAAATAATTGTTTTAAGACAATTTGGAATCGTAATCTGAAATTGATTTGCCAACCATTCCAGCAAAACTATATGTTAAGAGTTATTACTGCTCTGCTCTGCTCAAGCGGTAAATGGTATCTAATATCTATGGTACTAATCGATTTCATGCATCTGATCTAGGGAGAAAATATTGAGTAGGCCAATGCATAGCTGGCCTGGATTTCAATATCCAATGTAATATTTTGGAATAATATTTCCGTAATGCGTCTCTAAACAAATTTTTATTAGTTTTATATCTACATTTTGTACCTAACTACAGCACAAACTCCGGGGTGCTTCTGAGAAACTAGCACTTTTCTCGGCCTGGGGAGGTTCGAACTGCTCAGCAATCCTTTGCGTGACATAGGGATTGAACTCAGGACCCTTTGTTCAGCAGTCCTTTCATACTTTTCATGGCCTACTAGCAAACAAAGACTGCTGAGCAGATTGTTGTGCCAATAAAACAAGACTCACTGTGTCAGCTGGCATATTTCTGGGGGTAATTCTGTGATCCTGTTGTCACTGATGTCTAGGTGTGTGAGGGCCTGTAGCGTCCAGGCCTGGGCTGGCAAGGCCGCGAGCGCGTTGCTGCGCAGCCGCAGCACGCGCACCGTGAACGCGCCGGCAGCATGCTGCGCCAGCGCCGCACCGAGGGAGGCTCGGCCACCCCCACTGAGGTCCAACACATTTGGAGGCTGCGAGCTTTGTGTACCCTTGAACAACATAAGATTTGGTTAATGGTTTGCTCAGAGATTTACTACTAAACAAAAATTTGTTTACAGAACACATTTCCTTATTCAATGTTTTTGGGATACTTGAAATATACTTTTCGGCTCATGGTATACGTAATGTAACAACTTGCAAGTGTTGACTACGTTTGTACGTTACGGTAAGGTTAGTGAAAAAAAAAAGTAATGAACACAATTACGATATATGAGAGTGATTGTCTGTGTACATTACAAAGTAACTAATTGCGAGAAAGTTTACGTTTACGAAGCATGAACATTACCAACCGAAAGTTCAATTTTTTCCCTCAATGTGTTAGGTTCCAAGCTGTCCAGGAAAATGTCCTCAGCACTCGGTTGTGTGAACACATCTAAACTGTCGACCTCCTCGTCTTCACACTTCATTGTTTTTCTTTCTACCATCACAGTGAACTAACACTCGCGCACATTACAAACAATAGCACTGAAGAGTTTTGTGGTAAACGAATCGTTGTCGCTACATCAAATGACATTTTAAAAGCAACTGCAGTAAGACAGTGTTCGTCTGTCTCGGTGTGTAACCACGATGGGGCCGACGAACTCCTTCGAGCATTGTTATTCCCAAAGACTACAGAATAACTCCTGTACAGTTCATTATTCCATTCACGTCGCTATTGGTTGCATAAATGGCGTTTTGTCCTTGATTAATACTGATTTCTAGAAACCATGATCCTGGAATTATTTGCCAGAACTTCTAAATATGGTTTTAGTTATTTGACTAATGTTAGTTCACTTGAAGTTGAAATACTATTTATTTAAAGCACCGGTATTGTTTACAATTAAGTTACGTAGCACAAGTAATGAAAGCGAATTGTGCACTGGGGGTGAGCTTAGTGCGACCGCTGCGAGTGACTTTTTACTTGTGAAGCGTTCGCGTGCGCGCCAGCCACTATCACCGGCACGGTGACGCAGACGCAGCCACACTCTGCACATCTCGACCGTGACATTTCTTTCAGGGTGTGGTGCACACTATTTTTAATTAACACACTTTTCATGCCTTCCATCATGAAGACTAACAAATTCTCTTTCGTATACGAACCTTATCTTTAGAATTAATCAGATGATAACAATTGTTTAATGTAAGTACCTGACTTCGCACCGGTTTCGTAAATTATCCAAATGTTCATGAATAATTTCACACAAGTAATAACTGCTACTTTACGGAGTCAGTTGCAATAAACAAGATTTTCTTGCAAGTTGTAGAATAGAACCAGTTTATTATTGCACGTAAGAGAGCCTTAATTATGAAAAGAGTTTCTGTAGAAATAATATGTTATATCACAGCACCATGTAGAATCTAATTCGAAGTTACGCAACCCTAATGTGATTGACGTCAAATTGCACATTGAAACGTCAAAATTTGATAAGCTTTATAGAATTTCTAACAATTTACCGCTGTTAGCTTGACGGTTCGTTAGTTTGAGAAGTGTACCGGAATCAAATCCTCAATGATCTGCTAAGAGCTCATATCTGCACGCTGTGGAGCGCGCGACGGAACTAAACATTAAACTACGTAAGATTTGCTCCAATTACACTGCTTAAACTGCTTACCTGCCGTGGTAAACCAATTTGCCTACACATGTTTAACATTATGAACTGATTAGTTTTCTACACGTGCACTCTATGTCAGGTAAATAAATATTTTTATACACGCATGTTAGCAGAACGTACCTCCTTTAACCAGCAGAACCACATGTTTCGCTCCCAAATAGTACTGAATCCGAGGAAAAGGTGATTCATGCTGTTGTCTCCGGATACTATGTTGCCTTGACAACGCGGCTTCACGCAGAGCACCAGTCTTTGAGTCTTGGGTTGACATAACTCAATGCTGCCACCGCTTAGTTCCAGCATTTCCCACGTCGTCCCTGAAAAGTTTTTCATAAGATTATTAAATAACTCGCAAATATACTCCATGCCAGCCGGTAAGTAAATAAATAATTAAAAGCATATGTTTCAAAGTGCTACAAACCATAAGAATGCAGCCTGGAGCCTATTATGTAAGCAGGTCTCGGTTTCCACTGCGGAAATACGTGCCCTTTCAGCACATACACTGTACCAGATCGCAATACTCCCCCAGTGCGCGGAGCGGGTCCTGCACACCATCGCAAGGAGTGTCGCAGCTCTGGATCCACTGCCAGCCGTAACCTTCGAGCCAGCGACCTCCAGCCACATGTCGCTAAATACTGCTCCTGGATCCGCAGAGGAAATTCGTCAAGTTCCAATCGCCTTGCATTTGCCCCACCAATTTGCATCCAGAGCGATAACTCATCGTTGAAGCCGAGATTTTTGTTTACTTCTTCCACGGTGGTATTGAGAGTGACCTTGATAAGCTTGCTGGGTGCATCGATGGCGAACGGTTCAAGGCCTTCGAAGACGCGTATCCAGCCATATTCGTTGGCGGCGCGCGGTTTGAAGCCTCGCGTGGAGGCGAGGCGGCGCAGCGACTTGCGCGGCGCGGGAGGCGATGAGGCGTGCAGCGCCCGGCTGGCGACCATGTCGCGCGGCAGCAGGTGATGGCGGGAGCGGGCGCGCGCTCACAATGCGTGCGCGCCGGACCCGCGCCCGCCGCTGCATTACAATTAGGTCGGACTGGTGGTGGGGGTGGGAAACATGTTGCTCGGTCAGTCGGGAACATGACTGAATACAAATTGATGCCAATATAATTCACGATAAATACTAATCTACAAGTAGGTATTTTTATTTACATAATACAGATAACTGATAAGCACATACCTACCTATTTTGTTTTTATTATTGACATTATTCCGTGACTCCTGCGCTAGTGCAGACTGTATAACAGAAGCATAGAGGAGCTTTTATTAGAACTCTTGCAAAAATTGACCAATACAAAATCACAGTATAAACAAATAGCAAAATTACGAACTTCCTACGCACCGTTATTAGATAATCTTCAAAACACTCAGTATTCAAAAGAAAGGGACGTTGTAACATCGAGGTCGGTTCCGCACCGGCAACCACCCCACCTGTTGACTCACCTGCTGCGCAAGAGTTGTGAACCCTTGAACCCTTCATAGCAAACAAAAATACCGGAAAAAACGAATCAATTCCAATCATTTAAATTAATAAGTAAATAGTTTCGGAGATTGGATTGGCTTTACAATATTCAGGTCATTGAGAGAGAGTATTGATTTCGATAGTGCAGAAGCTGATGAATTAAGCAGATGAATTCTCATGTCCAGACTGGACAAAGATGGAACAACTGTGTGTTGGACTTGATGACTGGGGTGATACGGTGTTTAAGAGCAATAGATTTCTCTCAGACATATTATTTCTTGAAGATTAGTGAAACTAGGTTATTTTTTACTCATTATAAATAAATAATTTAATTATCTTGCGCTTCAGAGCAAGCCAGCTGCTTGTTTAGTTTTTGCTCTACATTTTAGGGCCCTTATATAATTATGTTAATATAACACAACTCTTTATATTACGCTCTTTCAACAAGGAGAAATAAAAACCAATCCATATTATAAAATTTATTTACAAACGATTATTATAAATCCTTACCTAGACAAGTGAATACTTAAGTAACTTTAGTGTCAACACTGGCGGTTGATGTAAGATGTAGGTACCTACAGCATACGAGCTTAAAACACATCGAGCTTTGGAAAGAGAAGGTTAAACAGGTATACATATATGAGTGACAGAGACGTAGCTCTTTTAAGCCAAACTTTTCTAAAACACTACCGTCTTATTATAAAACGAGATCTAACGTTAGTTCTAGCCAAAACCTCTTAGTATAGGATCCGAAGTAAGATAGACCTTCACCCATCTGTTTACCGGATGAAAATATAGTTTTATCAAAAATTTTAGGTTAACAAATATATTGCAAATGGGTTGCCTAAGTATATCTATGTTCATGGCTATAATTAATTCTAAATACTATAAGTACATGAACATATTTAATAAGGCCAATACATATTATTATTACTTATATTGTGACATCTCACACACCGTGTAACTACCTATGTTTACAAAAAAAGATACTTATTCTTATTTTTAGTATATTTTCTGACATAGTGTTTCTAATAAAAATATTTTTCATCCAACAAACAGCCAATTTGTTGGTTGAGGGGCGACCATACTTCGGATTTTGGACTATCCTGAGCTGTATGAAAACATAGTACCGGACTAAATTGTCAGTTTTGTATTACGAACTGCATTTCTAGAACGATTGGGTTCTTAATTAAAAAAGTGGCTTGGTGGTTTAAACCTGATCTAAAGAAAAACCTTGTTTTGTAACAAGGGGTTATATATGTGCTATATTCACGGCTCGATACAATCCTCAATAGGTGTATTATCTCCAAGGATAGTTCCTGTGTATTTTATCAGTGGCACAGTTACAGGTAGCGTTACATACACCTTGGCGACAGACGTCTTTGGAGATGGTGACCAGGTCTGGACAGTTGGAGTAGAAGTCCATCTTATGGCAGGCGTTGGTGCATAAGGACTTGGACAAGCAGTGGTTAGGGCACTCTTCGCAAGGCTCCCCAATTTTGTAAGGGTACTGTGTTATGCTGTGGAAGTTGCCCCTGAAATCAAAATGTTAAGTAAGTAATAGAATTCACTAGCATTATGATTGACTGATGTCTATGAGGAGAACAATGTTCTTCAGTGGACATAGTGCCAATGTTTTGATGAAGATAAACTTAGAAAAGGTAACAAAGATGCTGTCATGTGTCTCACTCATGTAGGTACTGAATGGAGTAAATACAGACCGCATTTAAGATAATCCAGTTGGTTACAGAGCAATGTTAGTACTTGTACAACAGAAGTGAGTTATTTACTATTCAGGAAATCCCCTTATTGTATGATGTATTTAGAGTTGGTAAAGCACTATTACTGATATAAGGTTCATATCCAAATTAAGTGCTTTTATAAGAAGTAAACAACTTATTGGGTAATTATCGGTCCAATGTTTTATTTATTTATTCAAAATCTGTTTAAACAATAGCTCAAGTAAAGTCTGCCAAACTGCATATCAGTTAGTCGGCAGTTGTTCTCGTCAATAAAAATACAACTTCTGGCTTGCTTTGTGTCTTAGTAGGAAACTAGTCATTATTTTGTAAATCTAAAGAAAATTGTCACAATTTCTTGCACCCACATTGCAGTAAATCATTTTAAATCAAACAGGTACCTAATGGTTTTTATTTCCACTTACACCATACCTACTACGGCCCAACCTATCTACAGCCGAATTTCCAAAGGCTCTACAAATGATTATCATAGAAATTAACGTCGTGTTTCCAAAAAAAGTAATAAGTTTCTTTACTCAAAGAAGTTAGAGAACCTAACCTTCATTCTGGTTCAGCATTTCAATTACCATCTACAAACTGCTGTACTCACCCTGGACAGTAATGGCACACGTAGTTATAGAAGTGGCCCCACGGCCCCCCTTTGCAGTGGGCAACTCCGCAGCCCACCTTATGACTGGTGGCCCACACCATCTGTGTGTAGTGGCCAATTGTCTTTAGGTTGTATGTAGGGTTGCCATACGTGAAGTTTTGGTACTCTAGGAACCAGGTCTTAATTGCGAAGAACCTGTAAAGTTAAATGGTTTTAAGAATTTTGGACCATCCTAAACTATTGTATGGAAGTCTGGGTATTCAAGGATCTAAAACATAAATTAATATAACATAACATCACGCCTTGATTCCCTGAAGAGTTTAGCAGAGGTGTACCTACAGTACACCCACAATAAAGCAGTTATGTTTAAGTCCAATGTAATAGGGGGATCCTATTGCCATTAATCGGGCACACATCCAGATTCCCGGCTGCTACTAAGACATTCCAGTTAGAAAAATCCAAAAACACTTTGCCCGACACGGGAATCGAACCCAGGACCTCATTCTCAGCAGTAGCGCTTGCGATCACTAGACAATAAAAAACAAAAAAAAATTGTTAATGAAAAATTAAAATCTTTTATGAGTTATCTTATTATCTATTACATAAACATCATTAGGTGTAGTGCCATTAATAGGGTACTTTACTCTATATGAGAAAAAATCTAAAAATGCATTATTGAGATAGCTTAGACGAAAAGCAGTCGGAAAATGTTAGTTTTAGTTCATGAAATTTATAACAAAATAAATTTTTAAATTTAAATCAAAGATTTCAGTTTTTTTAATGTGTTTTTGAACACCATGAAATAGTAGCCGCCATTTTATTACGTCATACCGCTGTTTAAACTGATCAACTGAATAACTTTGTACTTTTATTATTTTCGTAACCAAAGTAATTTTTATTGAAATAATATCTTACATTCAGGAACAGCAAACCAACGATAATTAAAATAATATATATATTTTTTTTAATTTCAAACAAATATCATACAAAATATCAGCGCATTTGTTCACACAGCAAACTGACGTCATACCCACAAAGCAATGTAGCGTCCACTGCGTCCAGCGTTTTCGTCAAATTACACGCGAAATATGAAAATGTAAAATTTTAATGCATTTTTATGGCACTAATCTATTCAATAAAAATGATGTGTTTTTTTGTGGTTTATTAGAATTAAGAATATAATTAAGACACTTTTCAAAAATGGGTTTAATACCTCATTGTATTTAGGTGGCTAGGTAAGGCGGCTGACCCTGTTCAGTCAGACCAAAATGTTTCCATTGACTTTTTTAATACAAGCACTTGGTAACGAAAAGTTTTTATTGCGTTTTTTTTATAAACTACTAGGTAGTTGCTTGTTAATTTTAATCACGTCGTCTACAAATAACCCGGTCTAGTCGTATTCATTATTTGCATAAGAATCTTCTAATAAAATACGACTAGACATGAATAACGTGGAATCACGTGTACAACGCGATGTGTATCTCACGCTATCTCAAACTGAGCTAATTTTACCAACAAGTAAGACAAATTAAATTACATCGTACCTAGTACATACATAATCATTAATCAGCCTATAATGTCCCCACTGCTTGGATAGAGGCCTCCCCTCTGTAAGAGGGAGTGGGCCTAAATCCACCACGCGGGCCCAGTGCGGGTTTTCGTAGATGTCATAGGTCTTCAAATTTTTCTAGGATATGCCGGTTTCCTCACGATGTTTTCCTTCACCGTTTAACAGCAGTGGTGAAGAAATACTTAATTTACACAAAATAAATCCTGTCTGAGTGCGGACCTACAACCTATGACTCAGAATACGTATCGTACCTACTAACTCACAATAATTAACTCGTGGATGTTTGTGCCGCTCTAAAGGGCAATCTTCCTACAACTATTATGCGTAATCATCCATTCACGAATTAACTATTATACAGCAGAAGTAATATAAAGACAGTCGTGAGTAGGCTGCGACCGTCAGTACTAGGAAATTAAGACGTTTTTATGATGAAAAAAAAACACAGTCATAATTTACCTTTTTCATACCACACTCAACGTGTGTGATTAATTAAATCCTTGAAAACGTCAACTTATGAACGGGTTTCATATTTATCTTGGATTACTTACGTGTTTTGTAGCTAATAAAGATATTATTTAGGTACAACCTCTAAAGTAAATTTAGTTCTGAATGTGACTGAAACTAATTAAATCAAAGCTTGGCCACGGCTAATCTGTGTTTACCTGCCTACAGTTACTGCTTAGATATTTACCAGCACGTGTATTAATTTCTTTACCTATTGTTTTCTCTTAAACATGTTTTTTTCCTACGGGTTCGCCCGCGTGGGTGACGGATATTACCCGACGGGAACGTGCCCATGTAGTACCGGTATAAAAATTATTCTACCTATATACCAAATTTCATCGAAATCCGTCAAGAGTTAGTTTCGAGTTTGTAACATTAAGTACGGATAGGGTTATTGTTCAGCTACTTAACAGTGCAATTAAAAGAGCTTTGCTTACATTATCATGTTATTTACTACACTATACTATCAATAGAAAATTCGACTACCTATTTAGTGAACAGCGGGCTTAGCATGACGATTTTTATTTCTACGAAGAATAGAGTAATAGACAGTGGTTTCCTATGCAAAGTCACATTTCCTTTCTCCATTCTTGACATCGCACCGTAGATATCCATTTACAATCTGTCATTTTGACTTTCGTTTCTAACAATATTTGTCTAGGCCCTTTTTTATGTAGACTAATTCAGAAGAATATTTCTTCCCAAACTGTCAAAATCACACTGAAAACAAACTTTCGACTCGACGGCCACCAACTACAAAATCATGATTCGTTTAGAATGCATAACTGTGATAATTAATATAACAACATAGCTATCTTCTCCTATTGTACATCATTTAGTTAAAAGTCAAGTCTAGTCTTCCGTCTATAAATCGGTGCTCGTGCTAAGCCTGCTGAGTTCCGTTTCAACACTAGAAGATTTTTGAGCACAACAACAAATTAGAGTAGCGGACGAGTAGTAGTTTACCTATATATAATATTTATAAGAAAAAATAAAAAGTTGAATAAACTGACTAAAATTATATAACAGTGACTATAGTTAAAATTAAATAACAGTCAATCAAAAACAAATTTAAAAAAATGTTCACATCAACGTCTTCTAAAGAATGTTAATAACGATTGTAAGTTTTTATAAAAGACAAAAACTTGGGAAACCATCTTAAGTTTTTTAAAAAGATAATTAATTATTTTTGGAGGCCAGAAAAAAAATAAATAATAGAGAAACAATTAATAACGTACCATGGAGTTTTCTGTGCGGCTACAAACAAATTCTGGCCGCACGTGCCGAGATGTGGCACTGTATTTTCTCTGACGTCATTGTGTCTGAGGAACATACATTTCTCTGCGTATTCTTGCGCCTGCCGCGCTGCGCCTGCGTGCCATGTCTGAAAACCATACGATAAAATGGTCATAATAATAATAATCAGCCTATAACGTTCCCACTGCAGGGACACAGACCTCCTCTCTGTGAGAGGGAGTGTGCCGTAATCCACCACGCGGGCCCAGTGCGGGTTGGTAGATGTCACATGCCTTTGAATTTTTGCTTCTAGGACATGCCGGTTTCCGATGTTTTTCTTCACCATTTTGGGAGCAGTGGTGATGAAATATTTTACATAAAGTAAATCGCCAGTCTGGGTTCGAACCTACGACCTACATGTCGTAAGTCGCGTCAGTTACCACTGGGCCACGATAAAATGGTATCACAACTAAAAGTCATATCGAATTTGGTAGGGGAAAGGAAGGTAAGACGGACCCTGCACATACAAAGGTCTACTTAAATAATTTAGAAAACAATAACGCCATCAACTGCATCATTGGTCTAGTGGTCACAAGCGCTACTGCAAAACATTAGGTCCTCGGTTCGATTACCAGGTCGGGCAGTGTTGTTGGGTTTTTCGATATGGAATTTCTCAGTGGCAGCCCGGAGTCTGGATTTGTACCCAGTTGATGGCAAACGACTCACCCCGTATTACATGGGACTTAAACATAACTGGCGAAATTTGGGTGTTCTTTAAGTACACAACTAACCTAACCCAACGCTTCGGGGAAACAAGGCATGATAGCATGTATGAATAAAGCCATCTCTAAATGGGTGGTGTCATGAGGAAGCTCTTCATGCTCCCTCTCTTGGTCAGCGTACACAACGCCGCCGCACACGTGAGCATTGTTTTAGCAAGGCAAGTTAGTTTTTCCATGTTTTGATAATCGGGTTGGAGATTTTCAATCGACCTACAGTTTGCCTTGGCTCATTTTAATTATGTTCTGGCGGTCTCTGTATGCAAAATTACTTGTGATTGAAATAATATCAAACTACCTATCTAGACAATAGCAATTTGCATGACCCAGAACATAAGAATTTAAGTGTCTATGTGGTTTAAGCTAATAGCAAAATGGACCCAGGAAAAGCGGATCGGACAAATAAGAATAGATTTATAACGAAATGTTCATTAGGTGATTTGAGAGGATATGTTGAAACTCCTAACAAAGGAAAACTAGAAAGGAGAGTGATAAAAGACAAATTACTTAAAAAAAAGAAAAATAATAGTTTATCCGATGAAACCTTGTTTTCAGAATCAAGTAGGGGGAATGTCCAGATTTCGTTTATGGGTACAGAGGCCAGCACTTCAAGCTACCCCGATCTGTTAAATTTCTTAGATCGTTTTTCTACTTTATTACAAAAAAATAAGGTTCATGTTCAATTGGAAAAAAATTACAGTTTGTGATAGCTTGATGTGCTGGCGTCTGTACATTGTGCTTGAGGTGGTTGTGACGAAGATGATGATGAGCTAGTGTTTCTCTATGAACAAAATGTTCTGACAGTTCACAGACAGACACTTCTATTTTGCCTTCCAGGGTGGCCCGTTTTGCCTGGCTTGTGAAGGTAAAATGGATCAATTTAAGTTTTTAGAAATCATCTTATATCTTAACTATGAATATATTTCAGTCTAATTAATAAGTACGAAGAGTAAAGATTGTTCATCAGTTTAACAACTATCTAAAATGTTTTATGAAAGGTATTTTTTTTTTCTAAATTAGTTCTTGCTTAGTAGTCCGTTCCTCTTGCCGTTCCCCTATTATGTACGTTAAAACTTTAAAAGTGCGTAGCTTGGTATTGCACGTTTCTATGTCTGACATCACAAATATCGCGATAAGACGTCACAAAATAATCAATTTGTTACGTGCAATTAGGTACCTAAGTAAAAACAGGAGTTACGGACATAACCTTTGGTCATATTTTTTTCACTATAGTACCTTTTGTTATTAAACAGATAATATTCTTGAACGAAATAGATACGATAGTAAGTGGATAGACATAAGTGATTTAAGTGTTTCAATGTCTAGAGTGGCGCCCGAGCGTCAATTTGTAGCCAATCGAGCCGGGCATAGGGTTAAATGAATCTACTTGAGAGAAGACCTCTTAAGGGGAATCTAGTCGCGGGCTCGAACTCACTGATGGGCCTGGTTAAAAAGCACGCTGTCTCATCAGGCATCGTTTCCGACAAAGGTAGTATCAGTGATAAGCAGTTAGACGCTAGTCTACACGCACAACGTTATTGAGTGAGATGTAGGATCATTTACAGTAAAATAGGCGCGTAAAAAATTAAGAAAAGTCCAACGGAAGGTCGGGTTTTATAAAAAAACCACTACATAAATCAATGACCAATAAAGTTTATTGAACTTGTAGGTGACTCACATTATATTTACCATTAATTTATTTATATTATTAACATAGCACACAAACATAATATTTATTAACATGTATTTATTATATTCACATACACGGATAATGTCGGACTACCAATATTCTATTCACTGGACTCGCGCACGCCGAACTACGTCATCGTGACGTAGCCGGCGAGCGCCGCGGTGGGAGCGCGTGTCCGATCACCTTGCTGCGACCTTTAGTCGGTACTTGCCCACGCGCCTCTCGGCTACGCAAATCTCTTGTAATACTTTTTAATTCCGTTTATTGTCCACGCGATCAACGCTAACTGTTATTATTGTGTTGTGACTATTGTGACTGTGTGTGCCTATTATATTGTAACTTTTCTCCTTCTGACTGTTGACTGTGTTGTGTGTGTGTTGTGTATCTCAATATAACTGTGAGTACGGAAGCAGATTGATTTTCCTTTATAACTCTGCCTACACACCCCTAACAACATACCAAACTGGTGACCCCGCTCAGAACATTTGAGAATAGTGAGTGCAGTGAGAGTTAGGAGTTAATATGAGCAGCGACGGTAGCGATACAGAAACATCGCAGCGCGGCCAGCACCCCGGCCGCCGGCCGAGTAAATGTGCGCGCGTCTCCACTGACCCAGAACCCGAACATCCGTCATTGGAATTATTTCGCGTAGGCGTTCGTATGCCACCATTTTGGCCTGAAAAGCCCACCATATGGTTTTGCCAAATCGAAGGACAGTTCAAGCTGGCCAGAATAACCGACGACTACACCAAATTCCATTACGTCATCGCTCACTTGGATCGGCAGTACTCCGTGGAAGTGGAAGATATTATCGTTGCGCCTCCTGCTACTGGCGCGTATGAGAAGCTGAAGAGTGAGCTGATCAAGCGCCTGTCAGTATCAAAAGAAAAGAAGGTGAAGCAGCTTCTTCAGTCAGAGGAACTAGGTGACCGCAAACCGTCTCAGTTCTTGCGGCATCTACAACATCTGGCGGGACCAACGATTCCCGAGGATTTCCTCCGCACCATCTGGACGAGTCGTTTGCCAAGTAACCTGCAGACGATCATAGCATCGCAGATGACCTTGTCCCTCACTGATCTCGCGGACCTGGCTGATAGAGTGCACGACATGGTACCTCCTACTCCGCAAGTCGCAGCAGCTTCCACATCGCAAGCTGATCCACAGACGGACATGATGAAGCTCATCATGGAGCTAACGAGGAAGGTCGACGCGCTGACCACCGAAAGGTATGATCGCTCTCGCCCACGTACCAGGCAAACCTCCAGCCATAGAGGTCGCAGCCCATCACAACGATCGCAGTCGAGCTACAAAAAGTTTCCGCGGTGTTGGTACCACCACAAATTCGGCAGCCACGCTAAGAAATGCATCCGCCCGTGTGATTACAAGTCGGGAAACGAGACGGGCAGTCAATAATGGCGACTGAAGATTGCCCTTCCACACCTGGTCGCCTGTTCGTGACTGATCGCAGGTCGAAAGTCCAATTTCTAGTGGACACTGGAAGCGACTTATGCGTCTTCCCCCGATCTGCGCTCCCACAACAACGTCGTGCGAAGACCGATTACCAGCTGTGTGCGGCCAACGGTTCAACAATCGACACCTACGGCTACCTCCAGGTTGTGCTAAATTTAGGCCTTCGTAGGGATTTCCCATGGCGCTTCATTGTTGCTGACGTCACTAAAGCCATTATTGGAGTAGACTTCTTGTCATTTTTTAATCTAATCGTAGATATTCGCAACAAACGCATAATAGATGGCACCACTAGTTTGTCAGCTGTAGCATCTATCGCCTCTCTTGATAGCTTAATCTCAAGTGTAAAGGTCGTGACTGGCGAGTGCAAATACCGAAAACTTCTATCCGAATTTCAGGAAATAACACGGCCAGCAGGCACTCCATTCACACCCAAACACAACACAGCACACCACATTCGCACCACATCAGGCCCTCCAGTATCTTGTTCCCCACGTAGACTAGCCCCGGATAAAATGAAAATCGCCAAGGCAGAGTTCGAGGCAATGCTCGCGAACGGTACAGCTCGACCGTCAGAGAGCCCTTGGTCGTCGCCTCTCCACCTCGCCCCAAAGAAAGACAACAGCTGGCGTCCTTGCGGTGACTACAGGCTCCTCAACGCACGGACAGTACCAGATAAGTACCCAATCAGGCACATACATGACTTTGCCCACAGTCTATCTGGTTGTAAGATCTTTTCCACTATCGACCTTGTTAAAGCTTACAACCAGATTCCGGTATTTGAGCAGGACATTCCAAAGACCGCCATCACTACACCCTTCGGACTTTTCGAGTTTCCGTTTATGACGTTCGGTCTGAGGAACGCCGGCCAGACTTTCCAAAGGTTCGTTGACGAAATGACTCGTGGCCTGGAGTTCTGCTACCCATATCTAGACGATTTTCTAGTGTACTCTAGGAACGAGGCAGAGCATGAAGAGCACCTTCGCCAACTCTTCACAAGGATGAAGGAATACGGTATGCTCATCAACACCGCCAAATGCGTATTTGGTGCACCAGATGTTACATTCCTAGGTTACCACATCTCGCAACACGGAACGAAGCCTTTGGAAAGCAAGGTGCAAGCAATTAGGGAGTTTCCAGTGCCTAAAACCGCTAGACAACTTAGAAGGTTCCTGGGCATGATAAACTTTTACCGGAGGTTTCTACCACGGGCTGCCCAGAACCAAGCGCCTTTACATGCCCTACTGACTGGTAATGTGAAAGCCTCTCAGCCTGTCGACATAACCGGAAACTCGTTACAGGCCTTCGAGGAGTGTAAGGATAGCCTTTGTAGCGCGGCATTGTTGGCACATCCTGACTCTAATGCCAAACTGGGCCTAGTCACGGATGCGTCTGATTTCGCCATCGGTGGAGTCTTGCAGCAGTTCAAAGAAGGTAATTGGCAACCATTGGCATTTTTCACCCGCAAGCTGAGCCAATCACAACAAAAACACTCACCGTATGATAGAGAGCTCCTTGCTATCTACGAAAGCATCAAGTACTTTCAACATTGGCTAGCCGCTACCACCTTTACCATCTATACTGATCATAAGCCGCTATGTTATGCTTTCCATCAGCGGAAAAGTAACTGCTCGCCACGACAGTATAGACATTTAGACTACATTTCACAATTCTCGACCGACATTCAACACATCGCCGGAAAAGACAACGTTGTAGCCGACACACTTTCCCGTATCGAGGAATTGCAAAGCCCAGTAGATTTAGATGTACTAGCCAAAGCACAAGATACCGACTCAGAACTTGCACAATTACTCACAGGAGATTCTTCCCTGCATATTAAGAAAATGACGGTCCCTGGAAGTCGTATTGAATTGTACTGCGACATCAGCACAGCGACTCCCAGACCCATCATTCCTAAACCATTGCGCAAACAAATTTTTGACACATTGCATTCGCTTAGCCATCCCGGCGCAAACACAAGTGCTAAACTCGTAGCACAGCGCTACGTTTGGCCACAGATGCGGAAAGACTGTCGCGATTGGTCTAAGGCATGTTTGGCATGCCAGCGCACGAAGGTGAATCGACACGTAACCACCCCTTTGGGTACCCTCGATCTGCCTTCAGCGCGATTCAAATATGTCCACCTAGACCTCATCGGCCCATTACCCCCATCCAATGAATACCGGTACTGTCTGACACTCGTCGATCGCTTCACACGATGGGCTGAAGTCGTCCCTATTACCGATATTACAGCGGAAACTGTGGCCAAAGCGTTTCTGTCGGGATGGGTAGCACGGTTTGGTTGCCCAACCGATATTGTCACTGATCGTGGTAGACAATTCGAGTCTGGTATTTTCCAACACCTCGCAAAGTCCATTGGGTTTAGGCATCGCAAGACCACTGCATACCACCCGCAGTGCAACGGTTTAGTCGAAAGATTCCACCGGCAGCTTAAAGCAGCAATCAAGTGCCACGCCGACAACAGCTGGACCGAATCCTTGCCATTTGTACTGCTCGGCATAAGAAGTTCTATTAAAGAAGACCTCCAATCGTCTTCCGCCGAGCTAGTTTACGGCGAACCTTTAAGGCTGCCGGGTGAATTCTTTGGTCATAAGGTTGACAAATGTACCACTGATATAACGGACTTTACGGCCCGTATCAGATCATTTGCCAACAATTTACAGCCAGTACCCACGTCGCACCACTCGAAAAACGAAAAAGTCTTTGTCCACAAAGATCTGTCATCTTGTTCCCATGTCTTTCTTCGGGACGACGCGTTGAGGGGTGCACTTCAGCCAGCATACACTGGTCCCTATGAGGTGATCGAGAGAGGTCCCAAAGTTTATAAAATTAAAGTAAAGGGTAAATCCGTCACAGTATCTTTAGACCGATTAAAACCAGCCTACGTACTGTCCGACACCAATGACACCCATATCCCAAATAAACCTGATCCCGAGCCACCACCTTCCAGTCCAACAATTAAAACCACTCGTTCCGGCAGAAGAGTCCACTTTCCGGACTACTATCGCCCGTAGCACGGTCTCTGGAGGGGAGTGATGTAGGTGACTCACATTATATTTACCATTAATTTATTTATATTATTAACATAGCACACAAACATAATATTTATTAACATGTATTTATTATATTCACATACACGGATAATGTCGGACTACCAATATTCTATTCACTGGACTCGCGCACGCCGAACTACGTCATCGTGACGTAGCCGGCGAGCGCCGCGGTGGGAGCGCGTGTCCGATCACCTTGCTGCGACCTTTAGTCGGTACTTGCCCACGCGCCTCTCGGCTACGCAAATCTCTTGTAATACTTTTTAATTCCGTTTATTGTCCACGCGATCAACGCTAACTGTTATTATTGTGTTGTGACTATTGTGACTGTGTGTGCCTATTATATTGTAACTTTTCTCCTTCTGACTGTTGACTGTGTTGTGTGTGTGTTGTGTATCTCAATATAACTGTGAGTACGGAAGCAGATTGATTTTCCTTTATAACTCTGCCTACACACCCCTAACAACATACCAAAAACTTTTCGATATTTTCGCTATGTCGGTACCGACTCGGTTTTTTTAACACTTCTTTCATTACTTAAATACGCTCAAAGTTAGGTTAAATTTGCAAGAAAAACTAATCTTTGTTGGTTCCTAACTTTTTAATAGCTTTTTATTTTAGTATTATGATACCATACAGATAATATTAATAATGAGACAAAACCATAACATTTTTAATTTCTGATGTGCATTGTCGAACAGTGAAGTAATACACTCCCGAAGTTTGTATGGAGAAAATGTCGACTAGATTCACCTTAACTGTGTTTCGATAGGCAGGTACATTTATGACTAGTAGTCTGAAATATTATGTAACATTTTCTTCCCATTCGTGCACTATAAGTTGCTGATGAAGAGGTGTGACCTTTAGCTCATGCATGACACATATGTACGAAGTAACTTATTTTCGCGTGAAACCTGAAGATCAAAAAAAAATCATCAGGTCACCACAGAGAGACACAAAATTACTTTTATTATCAATTAAATTCTGTGGGTATCCTTTTCAGGAGAGTTAAGTTTCAAGGAGATACACAGACTTGCTTAGGATGTACTCCTAAACTAAATTTAAATAGTTTTAGATTGACCATTCTCTCGCGATCTAACGTTTTCAGGTATCCTCTACGACATGAAGACCTAGCCTTGGAGACCTAACCTATTTACACCAATATGGTCTTCTCAAGTCTTCTGAAACAAAATCATGGATAGCATAGACAGTAGGGCGAACCCTATGCGAAACTGTGCCAGATCCAGCTGAACCAGTTGTCTGCAAGGGTAATATACAATGGCTCACAGTTGCTCCGAATGAAGATTTACAACCATCTGTTAGGCGTAAGGGTTGAAAAGATAACGTTGTATCTAATGATTATATGCTATAGTTAGTTGATACCTAAACCTTCTTTTTCCTGAAAATTCTGTGATTACAGTTATAGATAGGTAGGTACGGACAATCCTTTTGATTGCAAACAATTTGAGTATCATAATACTGTATTATTGTGTAGCTATGGCTAAGTACTCATCGAATGTGTACCTGATATGTTTTGGGCTACGCATGAAAACAATGTAATTAAACAAATATTGTAGGCAATTAAATTGATTCTTGTCGGTCTTTTTGAGGCTGACTGTCATCAGACAGTCAGCCTCAAAAAGACCGACATATCAATGTAGGTACACACAGCTTCAGTATTTGCTAACCCCTCAAGTTTTAAAATGTTACACTGCTACAACATTAAATTCGTTACGAATTATCTACAGAATACTTCAAAAAGAGTTTAAAGTTTCGACTAGAATTCGAACCATCGCATCACCGAGCGTCGTCATACTCATACCGGCAGTTTGACGAACTAGCCAGCGAGCCCATATGAATTGAGATGAAATTGTTATCGACTATCGTCCGAGTCACTTCATCTTTAGGTATCTGTCTAATCGATAGACTATGTTATTTGAGGGTATCCATTAATTTAACTTATTACGTTTTCTTTATAAAATTAATCCCTACCCTCAAGTTATAACGACAACGTTTGATGTCTACGTTCACTTAAAACATCTATACAGAGACGACATGACAGATGACGTGACATTTTGTTAGTTTATGTATGTCAATCTAAAATATTTGCAGCACTTCCTATTTTATCGTTTGCGTTAAAAGGATATCGCTTGTCTACTGACCAGTTTGTATCAGCTGGTAAAATATGTATAATAAGTTATCTATAAATTAACAAATAAAATTGTAAAATCTTTGTAGTAAAATAAGATCAAAGTTTTGTTAAATAATAAATATTATGAAATGATTATGAAAGTATTTATTTTTTATTGATTTTTATGTTCTTTATAAATATTACTAAAACAAAATAGAAAAATACATTATATTTAAAAAAAAATACATGACAAAAAACATAATTGCGTGCCCAGGATTCGAAACTCCAATCTTATACACGACACGCGGTCTTGTAACCTTCGGTCTAATTAGACGTTGAATGGGTACTCGTAAATGTTAACCATATACACTAAACCAATACAGTAATAATATCTAATAAAATGTTTTTACAAAATACAAAAAGTAACTTGGGCCTAGCACGGATTTGAACGCACATGTCTTTTGGAGGGGTAACCACATAATGGAGCTGTGTACCTATATACCTACCTATATAGTATTTTTTCCTTTCTGCTCAACATCTATAGACTAGTGTTTACGTATAAGTTTACGCAATCGTTGCACGTGTACACATAGGTTTACCTATTACGCATTCTAATCATAAATGAGTACGTACCATTAACAGCATGTTCGCAGCACTGGGTCGTACTTTCGTGCGAAAGAAGTTATGATACAGCACTATTTTTCTTCGCACGACCGACCGCCTAGGGTGCAAGGCATTGTCGGGTATTAAATGTGGTGGGAACGCTTCTGAAATATAACAAAACAACATTTGTGTACCGATACGAAAACATTGACTCCAATAACAAATCGATTTCATAATCATTCATTGTAGATACGTGCCATGTGTACTCTATAAGACGTAAACTGTATCCATGAATTCAGCACACCATTTTAGACCCCCTAGCGTAAAAAAATACATTGGTAACTACGAATAATAAAAGTCGTTGGTTATCATTAAAAAATCTGCTGTTTCATAGAAAAGTGCAATACCGGTCAAAATTTATGGCAGAGCAAATAATTTTTAAATAAATCGACGATTTTTTTTGTGTGTTTTTTTTTTTTTATACAGTGATACATATAATTAAGAACGCTTATTAAAAGGGAAGCTTTTTCCAATCTAACAAGTAAAACTAACATTTGGGAATGGCGCGAGGAGGCCGTAACTCCGCTGCCGCGACAAATCGCGGCACAGCGGATAGAGCTCCGGCCGGATCTCAGGGCGACATGGAGAGTGCGATTGTCGCAACCCAGTACTGGGCACGTCACAATAGCGGCGGTAAGTCCCCTCTTTGAGGAGTGGTTTGAGAGGCGGCACGACGTCCTCACCTTCCGCTTGACGCAGGTCCTCACCGGACACGGTTGTTTCGGGAGGTTCCTGTTTCGGATAAGGCGGGAGGAAACGCCCCAGTGTTTCCACTGCGAAGATCGCCCTGAGGACACGGTAGAGCATACGGTGGAGGTCTGCCCGGCTTTGGCCTTTTTGTCCTTGTGGAGGCGATCGGCGGCGGCGATCTCTTGCGTCCGGCCCTGGGCCAGGCCATGGTACCGAGCGAGAGTGCATGGTTAGGTTAGGTCACCTCCTTCTGCGAAACAGTAATGCTCGCGAAGTGGGAGGCGGCTCACGTGAGGGAGGGTCAGTATATGCGCCCTCACGGCCGTAGCCGCTGCGGGAGACGCCCTGGGCGTCTGGAATCCCAGGCTGAATCCCGGCCACCATAGGCGCGGGCTTGCGGACGGCGAGTAATGTGTAGCTCGCTGTCCGGCAAGGACCAAGTCCGGGTCGACGGCGCGTTGTCTTCCACGCACGCCTCAAAGAGATGTCAGCACCAACTTGTGGGGTCCGCAAGGGCCGATGCCTGCCAGGGGTGCGGGTTGTTCGAAAGAGCACACAGTTGTTTTGATGGGAATACGTGTATCACACAGAACTCCTGTAAATGATCTCCATTTGTACCAAGTGACGCTGATACTATGAGTACCTATGTTGTGAGCATGAAACCTAAATACTTGAACTTCTGCCAGGGGTGCGGGTTGTTCGAAAGAGATACCACGGCCCCTGGCACACAGGCAACTGAGGGAACATGGGTGGGTTTTAGTCAGTAAAAGTCTGACACGCCCTCCTGCTCCACCCAGAGCGGGAGAAGTTATTTGATGATTTACCACAAAAAAAAACAAGTACAACTAATTGCATGTATTTTTTTTTGTATTTCTCTTGGTATCGCAAAACTTTTCCATACTAGCAGTACATTCGTTGAAACACATCATTGGTTAAAAAATAAATAGATAAACTTTATACATTAGATCTGAACCAAGTATTACTACTTACTGGCTGGTCACATAATTATGAACGCTGAATAGTTAATTTTTTTATTCAAATTTAAATAGAGAACGCTCTGTGGCTCTGTAGTTGTAGGTCACTATTCGTATAATTTTGGCGCCATTTAGTGCTGTAAAAGTCTTACAGTTGAGCAATCTTAAGAAAACAATGGGGAAAAATTAAAAATGTGATAAATCTACAAGGGAAGTAAATATCAAACTTCGCGAGAAGAATTGGTCGTATAAAAAGGTAGCCGACCATCTGTATTGCTCAAAAACTATGGTTTTTCATGCTGTGAAGCATTTTGCCACGTATCAAACTACTTCAAATGTTCTGCGTGTACCTAAACAGAGAAAGTCATCTCGTCGAAATGATCGAAATATCGTTCGTTGGGCAAAACAAAATCGTTTTAAAGGGTCTAATGAGCTGAGAAAAGAATATTTTAGTGAAAACAACCCTTCAGCAATCTCTGCACGCACTATTCGAAGGCGTTTGTTAGAAGAAAACTTTCACGGAAATATAGCAAGGAAAGTGCCCATGTTGAAAAGGAGCCATAATAGGTAAGCCCGGCTTACATTTTGCAAGAAAGTATGAAAACTGGACGGTTAGACAGTGGAAAAGTATTTTTGTTTCTGACGAGAAAAAAATAAACAGGTTATGTTCTGATGGAAAACGATATGTACGACGCCCTCCGAATAAAGCTTTCGACCGTAAAGTACACAAAAAAAGACACTAAAGCATGGTGGGAGAAATGCGAAAATTTGGGGGTGCTTTTCTGGACATGGTGTTGAACCTGTTAAGCTGAAGGAAACATGGATTAATTCCAATAAAAAAATATACTAGAAGAAACAATGTTACCTTATGCTGAACACGTGCTTCCGGTAACTTATAAGGAATTTCTCACATCGCAATCAGTTTCTGTCTTAGATTGGCCAGCTAACAGGCCAATAGGGAATCTTTAGTGCGAAATCAAGAAAAAGGTTTCAAATCAACATTGTGGCAATTTAAGAGAGTTGTACGACGTTTTTTTAGAAGAATGGAATTCTATCCCTCTTGCGATTTTCAAAAATTGATACAGTCAATGCCTCGCCCGCGCCGGTGTAAAGCAGTAATTAAAAGCCGTGGACATGCTACTAACTATTATTTTTAGTTTAACATGTACTAAATTGTTTTTTTTCTTTACGCACTTCACATTAATGTGTTTTATTTAATCTATATATTATAAAGCTGAAGAGTGTGTTTGGTTGAACGTGCTAATCTCAGGAACTACTGGTTCGAATTGAAATATTATTTTAGTGTTGGATAGTCCATTTATTGAGGAAGGCTATAAGCTATAAAACATCACGCTAAGACCCTTAGGAGCTTAGCAAAGAGAAAAACAAAACACAAATACGAAGTAGTCGCACGGGCAGGCGATTCGGAGCGACTGGGTGGGTCGGGGGAGCAAGAAATTTGTACAATATAAATGTGATAGTTTTTGAGTTTGTTACTCTTTCACGCAAAAACTTCTGAACGGATTTGGATGAAATTTGGCACACCGATAGTTTATAGCCTGAATTAACACATAGGATACTTTTTATACCAGTACTACGTTCCCGTGAGATAATTTCTGACCTCCACGCGGGGAAGCCGCTAGCAATAGCTAGTTTTCATATAAAACAACTCTCGAGCAGTTTAATAAATAAATCGTTCTTAATTATTTGCCCAGCTTCATTACTATTTGAATTTGATACTATAGAGAATATATATTTGTAAAAAGAAATAGTTAGCGACTTCATTCTATATTTCTAATCCCGTTTGCTCTATTCATGTGGCTATTTCATAACATAACTAGTTACATTTTCCTTCTTGTAAGGAACACATAACTACACATGACATAATTTACTTAGATAAAACAAAAAACTGGAACATCAAATCGTTCTTAATTATATGACCACAACTGTATATAACAATGACAGAACAAGAGTTCGAAGGCAAACTGGGTGTCCATCAGAGATCTGTTATCATGATTATCTGATCTCAGCCCCCTATTATTCAACCTGGTGATGGATTACCTCACCAAGGACATTGTTCATGCTGCTGATACTGGAAGACACCTGCATGAACTTCTAAATACGTGGACGCAGGCACTTGAAAAGTCCGGCCTTAGGGTAAGTAGGAGCAAGACTGAGTATTTGAAATGGAATGGAATGGAATTTAATGGAAATGCAATACCTGAGACTATCTCTATTGGACAGACGCCCTTTTCCACAGTTGAGTAGAGAAGTTCAAGTATTTTTTATTTTTTTGGGTGGGAAATCATCTAATAACTTCTCCCGCTCTGGGTGGAGCAGGAGGGCGTGTCAGACTTTTACTGACTATAACCCACCCGTATACCCTCAGTTGCCTGTGTGCCAGGGGCCGTGGTATCTCTTTCGAACAACTCGCATCCCTGGCAGAAGTTCAAGTATTTAGGTTTCATGCTCACAACATAGGTACTCATAGTATCAGTGTCACTTGGTAGAAATGAGTTCTGGAAGAGTTCTGTGTGATACACGTATTCCCATCAAAACAAAACCGCAATTCGTCCGGCGTTATTGTACGGGTCCTAATGTTGGACAACAAAGAACAAAAGGTCCATGCCAATGAAATAAAGTTGCTTGGGTGGGTGGTTTGTGTGACCAGACTTGACAAAATTCGCAATGAATACATACGTAGCAGCTTTAATGTCGTACCACGGATAAAATTACCGAAAACCGCCTCAGATGGTATGGACACAATGTGGTCCGAATTTCACTAAATCTGCCAGAATAAGAGAGAGGTAGAGGCTGCACGCCTTTGAGCTGGTGGTCAAATATAAAAAGAGATCTCAAAAAACTCTCATTGTCAGAACCGACAACCCAAGACAGAATAAGTTGGCGATGGCGAAGAAAAGTGAGTAGACCCGACCTCAAATAACGGGACAGAAGAAAAAGAACCGACGAAAAGTTTCAACGCAGGGGCGTTCATAATAATGTACTGAATCTTATGATAACGGGTTGGGCATCGATATCCCTGACAACCTGTACTTTTTTATCTTAAAATTCTGGTTGCAATAAAGAACATGTTACAATTTATGACACTTACGTTTGTTACCCCAAGGCTTGAATGTTTCCAACTCAACAGCTATATTTAATAAGAGCAATACTTGGATGAGTAGTGCGACTCGTATGTACATGCTATAAAATTAAATAAGATATGGTTAATATTTTAATATAGGAAAATCACAACAATACTACATCATGCCACATTTTTTTATAAATCAATCGAACCGTGAATTTCATTATAACGATTAATACTACTCAAAACATTTCACATCTTCACACATTAACTTTAATCAGTTCAAAATGGTCTTAATAAAAAAAGGCAATGAACTATTGCACTAATGAATCATTGTCAATTTAATTTAGATGTGGTACGCGATTTTACTAAGTAGGGCACCAACAACCGACTCTTTGTGCCGACTTTAATCAAAATTATTAACAATCTAAATATGTCACTTTATAACTTCTAGTTGTAATGCAAGGATAGAATATTATCGAATAAGAAAACGCCATTTTCATGATTGCGTTTTAGATAACAACGTTATGCGTTAATTTCAATTTAATCAAAGTTACTATGCATGACAAATTAACAGTTCTGTTTTTTAAATAAACTACAGCGCTATGGCAAGAATTGACTAGTTTAGTACTTACTTTTCGAAGTTAATAATGGCACTGCTATTAATAATAAGTGTTTTTGTAATACAGATTTGTCTACATCACACTCCGAGAGTTGATCACACGAGACTGCTCCTCTTAACAAAGGTGACTGGAAACATTCTCACGATGAATATGTTTATATGATTACAATCTTTTGAGAATTTTGATGGTTTAATAAATGTATGGAATTCACAGCCGCGCGTCGCGAACGCTTCAATTGAAATAAGCACAAGTCTATAGTTCCATACTGACCGACGCAACTACAAAATAAATGATCCTTGATTAAACGTTTCGCAGCTAACTAATACAAAAAACCGACTGTATACGAAGGGTTCCGTACCACCGTCGAATATTTTAAACCCTAGATTTTTTAACCACGTTTCTTGTATTGAAGGTCCCTCTTTTATTTTATTTGTTATTTTTTGTTGTTATAGCGGCGATAAAAATACACACTCTGGGAAAATTTCAACTGTCTACCTATTACGATTCATGCCATGTACAGGTCAAACTACTTCGGTAACCCAAGGCTTTGCTCTGTATGCCCTGTATGCCCTACGTGAGACTGTCAGTAACACCAAGGTGTTACTGGCCTTCCTTGAGGAGCTAGAGTGTATCGAATAACCGATTTTCCCACCTGTACGAAGAATACGCGCTTTGACGTGGAGTTGTGGACACTAGCCCGTATGATTATTGCGGTTCACGAAATACAGCCTGCTGACAGACAGACGAACGGACGGACAGCGGAGGCGGAGTAATAGGGTTCCGTTGACATCCTTTGGGTGTGGAACTCTAAAAATGACTTACAAGGCATGCACGATTGCAGAATATGTTCAACAGGGTTATTTTGATTAAAAATGTTGACATGTTATTAAGTTCAAACACTAATTACGTACAGGCAATATAAAACCGGCTTCTGAAAGACTAATTGAGGAAACTGAGTACGGTTGAGAGCATTTCATGAATTTCATCTGCGCATAGCTTTAGATGGAGGACTTATAAAACAAGTATATTTTATTCCTTTTGTTGGAATTTATTTATTTATTCAAACTACTCGCACACAAAAAGGTACAAAGGCGGACTTAATGCCTTAGGCATTCTCTACCAGTCAACCAAGGGTGGTGAAGAGATTAGATGGCAGGTGCTTAGGTTGAGAGGAACATAATGATTGAAAAAAAAACTATACAAATTATATCATAATGTATAATAAATAAGATTGGTACATAAATAGGTTATAAACTTATAATACACATATCTACTATAATATATACTTACCTATAATATATATATACATTCTCAAGAGAAAGAGGAGTTTAGATGACTCTACGCTATTCGTTATGAAAATACCTCTGCAATTTCCGCTTAAATGCATACCGACTGGTGGCCGTCCTGATATCGAGAGGAAGCGCATTCCAAAGAAGAATAGACTGAATATGAAAGGAAGAATGAACAAAGTCAGAAGTATGAGAAGGACAGAGTAGAAGAAGATTGTTAGAAGAACGCAGATTCTTAGTGTGAGAAGAACTTAGATATTGGAAATGAGACAAGATAAGATGGAGGTGTAGGAGAGTTGAGAAAGGAGAAAAGCGTAGTCAAAGCGCGCAAACTTCTTCTTTGGCGAATGGGCATCCATACGAGCTCAAACCTATAGCTCGACACATGGGTTCCTAAGGTTGAAAATGAACCGGATACAATTATTGAGCAGTCTGTCGAGCTTATCTAGCAAGACCGCATTCAAATCGAAGTAGCACACGTCACCAAAGTCGATGATAGGGAAAATCAAAGTCTGCACAAGCATGGTCTTCGTCTTAGCGGGCAAAAAGTTCCTCAGACGATACAGGGATCGCACCAGAGAGCTGGCGTTGCCAGCTCAGTGTCGAGTCAAGATGCAAACCGAGATCTTTTACAGTAGGGGTAATGGGTATGACCATTGAAAATAAGTGGAGGAAGAGAGCTAAGCGTCACCCTACCCATCATGCGTAAGCTTAAAATTACAATGGCCTGAAACTTTGAGGGGTTTACTGACACCCCAAAACTATCAGACCACTTTTTGATTGCATCCAAGTCTCGGTTTACATCGGTATTGTTGGAAGCTGACTTATAGAGAGCTGAAAAAAAAGGCTATGAAGATGATGATGATGTTAATATTGTTGGAACTGTATTCATTATATCTGTCCACGAATTCACGAATTATCGTTTTGTAAGTGCCCGATTAGATTTGGCTCTAACTGTCATATGATAATTATGTTCACAGAACCTGTATAATACACAGGGCAGCACGGAAATTGACGCTCAACTTGCCACCATGGAGTCAGTACATCGTCCTGAATCGACGAAAAATTTCAACGAAGGGGACGTCGGAATTGTTCGTCAGTCATAAAAAAAAAATATGTTCAATAATACCACCGTACTTTTCTATGGAACTGCTGCAGGCTTAGCACGAAAACCGTAGACCAGCGTTTTTTCGTCGGAAGAGTAGACAAAAATGACGTTTCCGTATAGACAGTTGACAGTTTTCACCGAGAAATGTAGACAAGCTATTTCTATTCTACAGTAGAGTAGAAATAGAAAGCGTCATGCTAAGCCTGCAGATTTTATTTTGATAACCGACGATAAATTTCTACGTTAGACGGTTTGTGCGTCGCTGACCCTGGCATCCTGTAGATACGTACCTGCCATTGGCCATCTAATATTGCTAAAATTGTGAAGGAACTCTAAATTTACTTTATCAAGTTTACTTATTAGTATTTCAATGTGTGATATATTGTTAACATGTTACCTACCAAATACAATCCATTCTTGTGACTACGGAAGTGCGGAACTCACGGTTGCTGAGAATTTTGTACCAGTGCTGACGACCTTACAGTTATCATCATTTATTTGTATTCAATGTACATTTATGTACTCTTCCGGTGTGTACCTTTGGGAATAAACAGAAACATTGACCTACGACCTTCGACCATGTACATATTTTTCGATGGTTTTTGATGGCTAAACCATAGAACTGAACAATTGTATAGTCTTTATCTGCGGTCGTTACTTGTATTAACTAATATTATAAATATGTACTTAGAAAAGATTTGAGTTCTTGTACGTATGTTTGTTTGTTGCGCTTTCACGCTAAAACGGCTGAACGAATTTGGGTAAAATTTGGCACATGGGTAGACATTGACCTGGATTAGCACATATATTCCCAAGGGATCGAGACTTATGCAAGTGTAATCTCGGGACGCAGTTGGTACCTATGATATAAGGAGGTACTGGCACGGCAGAACACATAGTAGACCATGGGTAGTAACATTATGTATGACTTTGTTCTGCCGTTCCCGTCTGTGTCCTCGTTTGGAAGAGATGCACTTCGTGGTATATTTCTTTGCCTTTTTAAATAATAATATTAAAAGCGTAAATAAAGCATTGCCTTTTCTGAGAAACGTTTCTAATCTTTATTATTTATTTAGCTATCAAGGTACACCAACAGCTTTTGTCTATGGTGATAGCTTTGGAATATAAATAATTATATTAATATAAAACTAAAGGTTCTAGAATTTAGAAATTATATTAATATAAATAATTATATTAATATAAATAATTATATTAATATAAAACTAAAGGTTCTAGAATTTAGAAATTATATTGATATAAATAATTATATTAATATAAATAATTATATTAATATAAAACTAAAGGTTCTAGAATTTAGAAATTATATTAATATAAATAATTATATTAATATAAAACTAAAGGTTCTAGAATTTAGAAATTATATTAATATAAATAATTATATTAATATAAAACTAAAGGTTCTAGAATTTAGAAATTATATTAATATAAATAATTATATTAATATAAATAATTATATTAATATAAAACTAAAGGTTCTAGAATTTAGAAATTATGGCAAAACTTGAGATAATAACAAAGTCAAAGCATTTATTTCAAATAGGCACTTAAAAGGCACTTTTGAACGTCAAAATTTACATTAAAATAGAATTGATTCTAGTCGCCCCTTCCAAAATGTAGTTTCGTATGGAGAAGAATGGGCAAGAAACTCCACCGTTACTCTTTTAAAATGTTCCAAGTACAATATTTACATTCATTATATGATTATGTGTGAAAACGATGCACCCAGAATAAAATTACCATACCAAAATAGGTAAACAGAATCGAATTGAAGCAATACAGACAACTGAGTGTAAATCAATGTCATAATCCTTTATACAATTCAATTAGCAACCAGTTTGATTTTGTCTAGACTCTAGATTGTCCTATGGAGCAGGACCAGCATGTTTCCAAGCATTGACTTTGACTTAGAAATTATGGCAAAACTTGAGATAATAACAAAAACGAAAATTCAATTACAAGACGAACAATGTTGCAATTTTGCCCACTAAAGTACCTACTGACTAAACAATAAACAATAGGTATATGTAGAAATAAAATAAAAATTATATCATAATTGAAGGCATACATTTTAAAATAGAGTTTATATAGGTTGAGTGATAAAGTTTCCAAAATAAACTAACATAACAAATTTCTGGTACAATTTTATCAAAGAATTCATATGCCTACTGAGTTTGTTTAGTGGTCAGTTGACCCCAACATTTGTGTTGGATGCTTCTTGGGTGGTTGGACGCTTGAAGTATTACATTTCAAAAAAAAAGTGCCACAGGTAGGTGTTAAAGTGTACCTAAGGAAGTGAAGCAGTGATATTTAGCTAGTTATGACGGTGATAATATATAACATAACTGATTTGAAAATAATAATTCGCTGTTCGGCTGTTTAACAATGCATGAACAAGAGTCGATGAGGCAGAAAACGAAACGAATCTTAAAAAAATGTAGATATTTGTATGTAATGTAAAATATAACGGACATAGGTAACCAAGATTACGCATAGTATTCAAATATATAACATGATTCGGATATATACGTTGAGTCTATAACTAAAATAAAATAAATATCTATGCATGGATACAGGGTGGCAAGGACATCGATGCGAAATCTGTTACCATGGATATACAGTACATAATTGTGAACCACCTGCGTTGATATTTTTCATCAATTATATTTAAAAAAAAAATATTTTCCATACATTTTGACCGCGTAGATAAACTTTTCAATGAAACAGCAGATTTTGAAGTGAAAACTTCTATAACTTCTATAAGCGCGTAGGGCATTTTTTGAGATGGGAAAAAAAACAATTGAACTCGCGACATCGTTATCGACACTTCTGTTTTTTAGTAGTGGTATTTCAATAATTTAAGTCTCAAAAGATAGGTTAAGGTTCAGAACTAATATTCCAATTGAAATTATGAAACTCGGATAACTCGTTTAGAAGATATGACCAAAATGATGATTATGAATACTTAATGTGAAATCCTGTATTAACGATTCTAAAAATACACACGTAATTGTTCAAGTTTTCACTTCTGTCGGCACTCCTGGAGTGTTTTTGTAAATATTTATAACCAAAAAAAAAAAAATGTAGGTGTCTTGAATCATGTGCTGAATGCATGGTTACAGTTTGCCCGTCGATGGCCCTGCCACCTAGTATACAGGTACACAGGTATGTAATACATATGCGCATGATTTTCAGCAGTTACTTCAGTAACTGCTGAACTGTACTTATCAGTAGTAGTGTATGCAGTACTACACTACTACTGCAAAGACTTCGAGATTTCGGTAAAGTGTCAACTCAACCCATTGAAAAAACTCTGGACCTGGAACCCTAATATACCCTTGATTGGAGAAATCAGTTTTCAGGTTGCTATGTTGATCAATCTCCAATGGGCAGGTCTCAGTGGTCAATTAATCTAAGACGTGTTTGTTTTTCAGTGGGTTCTGTGGGTAGAACATTTTCAGCTGATACCGCTGAAAATCTTAGCGTCGTTAACATCGTCTAGAATGTGGATGTGGAGTACCAGTCATATCTAGCCTTTTCCGTATAAAGCTTCATCTGAGTACTTCCAGATATTACGTAGTTTGCATTAATGACCACAATTGCAATGACATGACTTTATTATCTTTATTGCCCGAGGTTATAATTATCTGAGCAGTGATGGGTTTACTCTTGACTTGAGCACTGTATCTATATCTAAAATACAACCGTATTTTAGATATAGATACAGTGGGTTAGATGGTGATATTATGGGATGTTCGTTTGTCAAAAAGGTGATACTTTTAGATTCTCTATATTTTATGTGGCTCGTATACCATCAGTTCAGAAAACATTCGCTGTTCACTCGAAAATAATTCAGATGTCATTCTGAATGCAATCGTACAAAATATGATGTCTTCTTTAGACCGTTTACATTTTACAGGACACATTTTCCGATAGTCTGGTTTCTTGTACAAAAAACAGAACAGTTTATTCTGAAGAAGTAATTAACTGAATCTGCGAGTCATGTTTGTATGTCATTCATATTTGGCAGCCAGCATCTACGCCATTCTAGGCGGATGAGCTAAGCTGACGCTATGTAAATAACGCGAACCCACCGTTCGTGACATCCTATAGTTCTTTTCTCCGCTTTGGTAGATAGGTAGGTACCAGCCCAGATCTTCGTCTTTTTGTCACTGGCTATAATAAGCGTGCAATATGTATGTACCAAGGTATCCATGCTTAAGCATATACTTTTCAAGCCATGTGCCCGATGAATACCTATTCCCATCAGCAAAAATTACGAACTTTTATGAAAACCTTCATCGCCTATCGCTTTAGGGGAAGAAATTTCAAAACCCTTCCTTAGTACTCGCTTTCGCTAAACAAAGAACTTGTATGCCATTTCATGCTTCTAGACCCAGCAGTTTCGGATGTGCGTTGTCTGCTAGTGAATACATGAAATTAAGATTTTTATTAAGTAGATAAAAAAAACTAATTAGGTAACAGTGATTTATGATGGAACGATGAATAATAATTCTTAAATCGGAAGTGTTTGCCAGGTTTATTTTTAATTATTTGAGTTGATTGACCACAGGTCAAGGTTCCACACATTCATTTACTGTCTGAATCATTTTTTTTTTATAATCGTGTTCGATTGTAATATTTCTATATATCACTGCAACAAACCTAGGTAAGTAGGTGTATGACATTACAACTGTATAAGTAGTAGGTTCGTGTCCTCCATGTTTTGTGTAAATATCCTTGTATTTAATTTTACTGGTTGGTTTAATCATGAAGATGTAGCTAGAAAATACCAAAGCATAGCTAGATGAGCATGTCTGCTCTATTTCTGATCTAATATGCTAAGCTAAAAGCTAAGTAAAGTACCTTAATAAAATCCCCCTGTATGTGCTGATATGGAACAACACCGGGGTGGTTTGAGTGAAGTAAGAATCCCACACAGTCTGGTCTCTTCACAGAACACATATACTCCTAACGGAAGGTCTCCTCCTCCGGCCAAAGGCCATTCAAAGTGTCACACAAAGAAAAATAAAACAAGTACAGTACCTACATCTTAAAGGTCCAATAATTATATAAGATCGGCATTGATTGGCAACGGCGTAGCAGTCCTGGCCCAATGGCCAGAGTTGTAGGTCATACATTCGAACCCTGACAAGCGCTATACTTTGTGTAAATCATTTCATCATCACAGCTCTCAAAAAGGTGAAGGAAAATCATGAGGGCATAAGTAGTATATGGCCCTCATCATTCATCATCATCATTTCAGCTGAAAGACGTCCACTGCTGGACATAGGCCTCCCCCAGGCTCCTCCACTTCGACCGGTCTTGTGCTTCCCACACCAAGCGGATTCCCGCGGCCTTCACAAGGTCATCGGTCGGCTGTGGGCGGCCTTCCCAGTCATATGTATATCGCTCTAGAACCATTAAATTCGAAATGACAGCTACCAACACACACTGGGCCAGCGTGGTGGATTATGGCCTGCTCCCACTCACAGAGAGGCATGTGTAGGGGTACCTACCTACACATGCCTCTCTCCCCTGGTTACGCCCGAGTTTCCAATGCTTACCAGCAGTGGAAACTCGGGCGTAACCAGGGGAGGGTTTTGGGGGTTCAAACCTCCCCCGAAAAGTTCAAATATTAACATTCATAGAATTAAAATAAGAACAGGCGTGAGGCATATGTCATTGATTACTAACTGTTACCTACATTAAAATATACGGTGGTTTGGATTCCTCCGCCACCGTAGATTATCGGATCGCATTCGGTAATGGTTTATGCACTTTTAGTCGTTTTATTTTCTTGACTAAATTAACACCTTGAATCGTAATGCCATTGTGATTACTTTCATGAAGCGAGACGATCACACCGATCGTCACACGTTATGTTGTTGGTTATTTAATAACAGTCTTAGTTATTAAATGCTAAGCCTCTTATAAAAACTAGCACCCTACTTGCGTAACAGTTCACGCGATTAATCGTAATCGGTTTCATTTTGACAGTTCAACAATATTCATTGCGTTATTTACGTTGTTGAGCAGGCACATTTTTCGTACATATGAAGCAATGGTTTAGCCATCTGTTTCTAAACGAAACAGATTATGATTAATAGTGAGTAACGCAATTAGTTTGCAGCACCTTAATTGCGTAACGCACGATCAATCATAATCTGAATCATTTTGAAACAGATTGTTAATCCATTGCTTCATATTTTAGAAAAATGTGTCTGCTCAACAACGTAAATAACGCAATGAATATTGCTGAACTGTCAAAATGAAATAGATTATGGGAATAAGAGTGCTGTTTACGTTAAGGCTTGCAAACGAATCAATTGAAATAGGCCAACCTATTTCAATGGATTCGTTACTTAGGTAGCTAACAATAAAGTGTTATTGCCTAGTGCTGCTATTCATAGCTAGTGAGATATGAATGGCAGGTTAAATTCCAATTAAATGCGTCATAATGTTTCAAATTTTTATTCAATATTATTACAACCAACGTGAGGAGCTAGAAGTACGTGTTTACAAATTAATAGCCTGGTAGGTACTTTTGTGCTGAAGAAAAACATTTTACAAGGATAATACTTAACTACATATACTAAACAACTAATAATGTTTACATACCGTGTGGTGTGGTGGGACCCTGGTGATCTGCTATACAGGTATTCCTAGTGCAGACACCAGTCTCTCACAAACTATAGTGTCACTTCGTCTAAGCTTATATACTTACCCTTGTTTGTGAAGAGAAAATAAAATTATTTGAAATTGAATACCTTGTAAAATGTTTTACAATATTTATGACATTAATTGACTTGTGAACTCACCAATAGGTCGAAACTGCACCTAATTACGTACCACACTATTCAATCTGAAACTGAATCATTTTGAAGGATATTGACCATTAATTGCTTCATTTGTTTAAAAATAAGTTCAACAATTTAAATCAGCAACGCAAAACATTGTTGAACTGTCAAAATTAAAGCCATTACACAATTACCTCTTCTGATCGAGCAATTTTAAATTAAACGGCAACAATAATAATATGCAGACATAGATAATGTAAAATTAATAGGTAGGTAGGTACCTACGCAATTACTTCAAAAATTTACAAAATCCAATTCCCTATCCAACTTAAGGGTAAGAACTAATGTCTCAGAGTTTCCATCCCAGTTAGCCTTAGATCGATCAGGGTTGACTTCGTGTGGAAGGGGCAGCCTCAAAGAATACTGAGAAGATGTCACCGTGATAGTGCTGGTATCTACGACCAAGTCCACATTTTCTTTCTTATCTCCTGGCATTTTTATTCTGATGATAAGATTCTCGCAGCTAGCTGACCCTGGTGTTTTTGGGCCAATCTGTAACAACCCAAAAAACACAATTCATATAATGTACCCACCCACTAAGTACTTAGATACGATTTTTATATTTACCGTGCTGTATGACCTAAGTAAATCCATTAAGTTTTTGCTAGACCGTTTTTAATTATTTAATTACCTGTTCTTGCCTACATCTTAGACAAGTTGCTATTTTAAAATTATTTATTTTTGAGTAGGTAGGTACCTAGGTACCATTAGTAACGGTATGTAGATAGTTCCTTAACCATCTACGTACCCCCCCAGTGGGTTCCCGCATTGTCGTTGCGGGGGGGCTCAGTAGCCGTGGTCCGCTCCCACGGTGAAGCGAAGAGGAACCCCAAGGTGGGGCCGCTCGTCAGGGCTTTTGTCTCCAAGCCGACGACGTAGCGGCCAGAATGTAGGTTGCGGTGAGGTGCACCGCAACTGAGGCGGGCCGCGGTGTCGAATGGGAGGCATCGCGGCTGAAGATTACAGGCTGCGGAAGAGGAGGAGTGCCGGTACTTCTGAGTAGCGCTCTTCCCTTCCGTGGCCTGGACGGGGCCGCCACCGTTTGATGGCGGACGCGGTGGGGCCGCAGGGGAAGAGGAGTGTCGGTATAGCGTTGGCCGCTCTCCCTATCCCCTGCGGCCGAAAAGTGGTAGGCGGCGGGGCCACTGTGCTGACCCGTCGCAGGGGGACCAAGGGCACCAGACACGGGTACGTCTGGGGCCCTTTTGTTACTTGGTTCCTGGGGTGGTCACGGCGTGCCACGTGTCCTGGTGCGCCGAACTGGTGGGGTCCGCAAGGGCCGATGCCTGCCAGGGTTGCGGGTTGTTCGAAAGAGATACCGCGGCCCCTGGCACACAGGCAACTGAGGGAACACGGGTGGGTTTTAGTCAGTAAAAGTCTGACACGCCCTCCTGCTCCACCCAGAGCAGGAGAAGTTATTTGATGATTTCCCACCCTCAAAAAAAAAAAAAAAACCATCTACGTAAGTTTCCTCAATAGGTAGGATTACCTAAAGCACGACAGTTTTCAAACTAAATTAATTTTTCAAGCTAGTTATGGAACTTGCTCGATAAAAAAATCTAATTTTGTAAAAATATTAGACATTGATAGAAATTACATAAGTAGGTACTTAATTCCTACCTGAAGATACACATCTTCGGCGGAGACAGACTGTTGATAGTTCATGGTATACTCAGGAGTTTTAAGTCCTCCTAAGCCCGTACCAGCCTTTCTTAAGTTCTCCATTTCTTTTGCAACCTGCTCCTCATACTCCTCAATCGTTTTTGGAGTCTTCGCATCTTCGGAAGGTGGAATTTTGCCTCTCGTTGAACTTATGTCAAACCCTAAGAAATAAAAACAGCTAAGTACCTATACTGCCTGCCTGCTACCTGCAATGATACTTCAGGAAGAGAAAGGCACCGGAAAAGCCATAGATACTCGTGTGTGCTGTGTCTGTAGATATATCTACTATATAAGCATTATTAATATGCAAAGAATCAAAACTCCTGCGTAAAAAGGATTTGGTTCTTAGACGAAGAAAAATAACAAGGCACACTAGTACACTACCTATTGTCTATAGTGTGCGACTTCTAATATGCAACTAAGCAAAAAGCACCGATTAAATGGCTCATTACTTTATTATTTGGTATTCCTTTCCTAAATAATAGTTATAAAAACTAAAAAACACGCTTTAAAAACCAAACTAAAAAAGGAGAAAATAATTTAATTCAATTAAAAAGCGTGGGGTGCTTGACATTAAGTGATTATAAAAATACCTCAAAAAGCACCCCACGCTTTTTAATTGAATTAAATTATTTTCTCCTTTTTTAGTTTGGTTTTTAAAGCGTGTTTTTTAGTTTTTAAATTATTATTTATTTTCTATTTTTTAGTTCTGCTAACTAGGTACAATAACGTGATTTTTTTCTCATTTTTCTCAATTTTTTTATTATTATTGAATAGTCATCGGTCCTCGATAAGTTTACAAAGTTTCAATGAAATCTGACCGTTTAAAGTGGGTCAAAATAGCGTCCAAAGGAGTCGGTTACAAACATACATACAAGTGAAGCTAATATAAAGCGTGTAAAAATATGGGAATCGTTAAAATGGAAGACGATTTAAAAAAAACTGAAATAATAAAAATACATTTTAACAAAAAAAAAACGAACGTATAGGTACCTACGTGTAACCTACTCTTACTGTGTAAGTACCAGGCCAGTTCAGGCCACTCAGAAAGTATTGCGAAAAAAAGTTTTCATGTACGGTGGGCTGCATCAATTGGGTACCCCAGTTGTATTCAAATTTTAATACAACCCAATTGATGCAGCCCACTGTACATAGGTACATAAAAACTTTTTATTAAACACTAAACTATAAAAAAAACACAGTAACTTACCAAACTCAAGCTCAAACTCACTCACTCACACACTCACTCTCTTTTTAAACTTTTTCATCAAACATTTTTTTTCTCATCGGAGACTGGCCAGTTATAATCTATTTTCAAAATATGATTATTTGTAAGTAAAACTAGGTACGTTCCAATTTCAAAATTTCCCACCACATTGTTTGCGAGCTAATTTAAATAATCGTGTCTCATTGAATAAATGGGTCTGCCCCGGGAAAATTTGCGTGCTATGATTTTTTACGATTTCAAGTGTCGCCTGATACCAGACGAATCGTACGATAGACTTCAAATGGCATTCATGGATGAAGGCCCTTCTAGAGCAACCGTGTATCGTTGGTATAACGAATTCAAGCGCATTCGACTGAAAACGTGCTAGCAGTGATAAATTTAATCCATGACAATAGGCGAGTTACGTATCAAGAGATTCAGCACATACTGCAGGTTTGATCGGGAAGCCTTCACGAAATACTACACGTGCATCTTCGCGTGACGAAGATAGTTTCACGCTGGGTGCCGCACAACCTCATCGAAGCTCAGAAGCAGGCCCGTTTGGAATGGTGCCGTGATATGATAAACAAATTTGAAGCAGGCTCGTCTCTGCGTGTTTACGATTACGACATCATTACAGGTGATGAGTCTACGGTTTCGGTGTTTCAAAACGAATCAACGCCAACCAAAGTGAAGCGAACTAGAAGCGGGGGGAAGATTTGGTCGCGAATTTTAAATTTGACTGGCTACTTGGTGTCAATTCCTTTAGCGTTTCCCGTTCCGTGTACTACCAAATGCTTGGCAGAAGTTTTCTCTGCTGTGAGCAACAAGCGACCAAACACAGGGCTCCGCGGACTACTGCTCCACCACGACAACGCGCCCTCGCACACCGCCCTCAAAATGAGGGACTTCCTGGATAGTACGTCGGTCAAACTCCTGGGTCACCCTCCTTACAGCTCTGACCTAGCACCGCGTGACTTCTTTTTATCTCCAAAAATAAATAAATCAGCTCAGAGGGCTGTAATTTTCGTCGCCGGAAGATGCGCTGTAAGCGTTCGAGCTGCAGGCTGTAAACGAGGTGTCTGCGGTGGATTGGATAAAGTGTTTCGTAAAAATGGTTTAGACTCATGAAACTTTGGTTTGTATGGAGGCTAGCGGAGAGTACTTTGAAAAGATTTAATTAAAAAAATATTTAAGTACCTACGAGAACATTTTATTTTCGCAAAACTTTCTGATTGTCCCACGTATATGACGGTATTAATTATTTTAGAATCACAGTTTTGGTTTTGTAGGTAGGTCTATTTGCAACCGACTAGTCGGCCGAAGTCATAGTCGACCCATCTCTACTTTAAATACCTACCCGAAGGTGGCAAATCGTCTCCTTGAAGAATTTCTGGTTCAGGTGGTCTCAACAGACTCACGAGATTTTCCATATGTGCCGGTGTAAACTCCATCTTTGATGCCGTCCTACTGTACGCAAGTGGCCTACACCGCTTAACAATTAGAACAACTGCTACACAAGGCAAACACTAATAAATATTTTATGTCGTTTGTATAATCAATGCAGTTGCCAACTTCTTTCGTTGCTAGGATACCAATTCCCCTATTGTGTTGTTGTTTGCGTTATGGAGATGGTAACTACGTTGTGTAGGTAGGCATGTCCATGAAGCATTATCTACCAACGTCGAACCCCACACTCATCGCAACTCCGCTTGTGGTATATTTATGTTCCTTGCCGCAACTGCGCTCTGCTAATTGAAGAGATTGCAACAGTTGCTAATCACGGCAATCGCTTATTTTGTAGAAGACTAGATCTATAGGTACTGACAAAAATATTTCACAGCACTTTTCTTTTGGAGCTTACCTTGCCTAGGTAGGTAAGCTAGGTGGCTAAATACTGGTACTGGAGTCAGTATCCGAACAAACTACAAGAAGACGAATAGTCTGCACGGCTAGAAAATGCCGTTGGTGTGTCGTTTTGTTTGAATGATCGCACCATTAGTCCATAGTACATACATAATAATTCTTCCGTACGTCTACGTCACTGAACTCCCAAGCAGCTGGACCGATTTTGACTACATTTTGAGTAGGCCCCTGGATACATACAATACAATTTAATCAGCATATAATACTGTAACTAGTGCCATCTATCAATACCGTTCGGAACTTTAGCTTTGCTAGGCTAGCGCGATGTAAAAAGTAGAAAGTCACGCAAGTAGATCAAATTTTCTGGATTTTTAATATTAAACCTATTGCAGCCCCAGGGCTGCAATAGGTTTAATACGACATTCAAAATGCCCAAGCAATTTAGGTTACTGGGGCCTCTATTTAATCCAGGATGCAAGAACGAGCGAAGTAAGCTGGAGAGTTTTAGCACCCTGTCTCTGCCACTGCTGAGAGTGGCCAAAGAAACACACGGCCTTGGCAGTAATGTGTTGTTTTGCTGTATATTTTGTATGACATAATAAATGCTTTTTGTACCTATACAGGTGACATTGGGTGACATGCAATATCCTATGGAAAAAAAATAGTATCTGTAATCAATACTGATAAGTATACATTGAGAAAACTATTTAATAAAGTCTCATGTTATGTTTTAAAAACATTAAATTGAATTACAGAATTTAGACAGATCTGCTAGGGTTTATTAATCTAAAAAATCATGCTAAAGTTTGCTTAAAGAAAAACTAAAGAAAACATTTAACTGTATTTTATTACAATTATTAAGGTTAATGCACAATTATATATCTAATGCATCAAAATTAGTAAATAACACATAAGTAGGCAGAGATTTAAGGGAAGCCATCATCGTCTTCTTCAGCCATCTCCTTGGCCAGCTCTAAATCCTGTTGTTCTCTCTCACGTCTCTCTTCAGCACTCTCCAGTTCCTTCCCATATGATTTTGGTGGGTACCTCATAGCCTTGACACTCTGATTGTGCAAGTCCAAACAAAAGGATATGCGTTGGTGGAAGGCCAGCTGTGGCTCCCTTGTGCAATAGAGATCAGAACTCTCCTTGTTACTCATGTATCCCTTTTCGGGATCAAGGGTAGCTTCAATAACTCCATCTCGGATAGCTTTAGCCACAATAAATTCTGCATCTTCAGCCGAGTCCAGGCCTAGTTTCCTAGCGATGTCTTTAGGAGAGATACGTGAGTAAGAAAGTCCAATAGAGCGGATGGCAGTTTTAATTACATTCTGTCTGAGGCGAAGAATCAATGTGAATGTGTGATCACTACGGAACTGGGGTCCAAAGTTCTCAAGGACTTCCCCAAATCTCTGCAAGTTTCCAAGTCTTACTGCTTGGGTGAGTTGGAAATAAGGTGCCAAAGCTTTGCGTAGAGGAGCTTGTCTAAATATAGCTCTTTCAGGAATATCTCCCAAAAGTAACTCAACCACAATTGCCAACTTCTGGACAGTTTGACGGAAACCAACAGCAGCAGTCTGAGGAGCCTTCCTCAAGGCTTGCACCAGGTGTTTGTGAGCGTCACTGTACTCCAGACGAGCAGCCTTAATTCTTCCAAGATAATACAAGAATCTTGCCCACTCATTATTACTTGCATTTTCTGGGAAAACTGACTTGCTTACAAGTTTATCAGCTTGGTCATATAAAGAATAATGTAAATAGTTACGCAGGAGACAGTTTATGAGTACTGCTTGGCCTTCATAGTCATTACGAAGGGTAGAAGTACGAAGTCTTGCATGAAGTAATCCTCTAATAAGATCTAATTTATTAGTTAGTTCAAATACTCTTGAATGGTAAAAGTAGCATTTTGCAGCAATCAAATCAAGAGTTCTTCTGTTTTGAGCTAAGACCTTATTCATCAATTGCTGCGAGCACTCAGTAGCTTCTTCCAACCTGTTGGTGTCCAGCAGACGCAGCAGCACCAACAAGTGCAAGTACACGTCGACTTCTGGCACAGGTTGCTTGGGCGCACTGCGAGAGCGAGGTGGTTCGATGTCGACAGCACCAGGCAGCGGGTTCTCCACAAACGCAATCAATACTTCTTTGTCAGCATTTGACGGATAAAGTTGGTTGAAAATAGCACGTAAGACGTTGCCATTTAACTTCCTTCTGGTACTGGGAAGGGATCTCAAAACTCGCATAGCAAACCTCGGTTCCTTGGAAGTAACAGCTTTATCTATTTGTCTTACATGCTCCCTCAAATCTTGAACAGCAAGCACATCTGCATCTTTCTTTACTTCGGGCGTTTCTGCATCACTAGCTGCTGCAGGACTTTCCACATTTTTCATTTCAACATCTTCCGCAGGAGCCATTTTATATGCTCTGTAATAATTTTCCCAATAAACACAAGTCTTTGCAAAATTTGTGAGTGATTGTAATATTTTTCGACACTTTTGTCAAAAAATGCCGAGTAACTATAAAGCGTTCTAGAGCAGATAAAACAATATCTTTAGTATTTTGAAATGAAAAATGAAATGATGTTATTGCTATCTCTTTCTGTAACGATACGTATCTCTAGTTCTCTTTTTCTCATTGGCAACACATCACATGCTCAAAATCATTAAAAGATGAATCTTGAGTAGCACACTTTTTAAGAAGTAAAAAGCTGTTCGGATACGTTCCCGAGTTACTCTCTATTTCAGAAAAAGGAAAACCAAATAAGGTTTTTAGAGTTCCGTTTGATGCTAGGTATACCTTAATTGCCCCCAAAATGGTCAATCGGCTTGATAAATTCAACATTTTTAACCGTTTGATTTCGATTTGAAGACTCGTCAAATGAGATTAGCTCAGTGTCAACCTAGACCTATGTATGTACCACAGACATTTAAAACAGTAGGTATGTACAGACGCCAACACAACAAGCTTCCCCAATCTGTCAAATTTCTTTGATAGATTTCCAACTTTATAACTTATGCATAAGATTCATGTTCAATTGGGAAAATTTGACAGTTTGGGGTAGCTTGATGTGCTCTATATACAGACGCCAGCACATAAAATAAAAAATTAGTAAAATGTTCTTCATCCGCAATAGTTTCATATTTCTCCAAAGCAAAATTTCGCAATCCAGTGTGTGAAAACTTCAAGATAGATTAGAATAACATGTATATAATCAAAGATTGGAATAGAATGGATTATTTTTCATTGTTGCCCCCGCGGCGAATAAAGTAGGTAGGTCAAAATTAATAAAAGTATCTCTACAACAAACCGCTAGACGGCTAGAGCCTAGAGGTATATATGTAGAGACACCGTTTAATTATTATTTCTTGTATACATACACCGTAGAGTCTAAGCCACAGTCTGTGTTCCCTTCCACATTAAACCCGTCTTCCTTCAAAACAAGCCTGAACAGGCATCTTCTGGGTACGCTCGATCCATTATAGACCTCATCAATCGGTTCCCATAAAACGTGATCGAGGTCAAGAGCAGGTCCTTATAGTAATAAAAATAAAAAATAAAATTACGTGATAAATACTTATTTTATTGCAGCTCACAATTTTTCGATAGTTTATAATCTCGCGAGGTACTTAGATTATAAACTAACGATGTTCGGATAACTGGTGGGGTCCGCAAAGGCTGATGCCTGTCAGGGGTGCGGGTTGTCCACCCAGAGCGGGACAAGTTATTTGATGATTTCCCACCCAAAAAAACTATGTTCAGATTATCAGTATAGCTATTCACAACCGATCGATACGCTCACGTTCAAAATCTAACATCAATCAATATTACAAATCCAAAACCAGAAGATTTGGTCAGTTTATTATAAACACGGTCGCCATTTTCCCGAAACCTGTATGATGTTGGGAGCAAATCAGTATGATAAAAATGTGTTATTTTTGATACAGGACAGATTGTAGCTGTAAGGGATTAATGGACAAAAGTAGTACTTGAAGAGAGAAATAAATAACACCGGGCTAAGATACAGGTAATCTAGGTCTAAAGAAATAATCTAATATCTATCTATTTGTTTGTTTGTTGGAACGCGCTAATATCTGGAACTACTCCTCGGATTTGATTTAATTTTTGTTGCATTTGGTAACCCAATTCTTAAAGGTATAAGAAGCCGAACTATAAGAAAAGTCAGAAAGAAAGCCAAGCGAAAACAAAGAAAAAGCGTGGGGCGCTATGCGGTGTATCAGGGGCTGATATTTAACGCGGACAAAGTCGCGGGCAGAAGCTAATCAAAAATAAAACTATCCGTTTCTGAGAAAAAAGGAATCTAAGTATACAACACCTGCATCCTTCCATGTCTCAGGTGTGGGAACCAGCACTGCGAATTATCCCAAAAAAAATGTGCAAGCTGTGTGTTAAAGAGGAATGAAGAGAAGTCAGAGGAGCATGATGCATCGAGATTGCAAGACAAATCGAAAGCTACGAAAATTAGGAACATACGTACGTGCGCTGTGCTACTACAGTAACAGACGATAGAGTAGGTAAACAAGAATACTAGAATAAAATAGAAATGGACGGGTCATAATATTAAAAGAGAACAAAGACGGAAAATTTTACCAAAAACTCACAGAATGCTAGGTACACACGGCTACACATCAAGCTATAAATTTCCAGTATAAGCTGATCTCGCATTGTAGAGAATTTCCGTACAGTGCGATATCAGCATAAACTGGAAATGTGTAGCCGTCCGTACCCGAGGAATGGAAAAACACTAGGGAAACGTGGAGGATAATCTGTCAATAGGTTGGCGAAGAACAGCTTTGCAAATTAAATTATGGTTTGGCAACATTTCGCAAATCGTAGGAAGCAGCTACGTAGAGCCTCGGTCAGCCGTTTGATATGGCTTATTTTGATAACGAATCAGCGCAATAATTGCAAAAAATACCCGAGTGACCGGGATCCAAGTTATCTTGATGTCCAAGATGTTTATGGTGGTTTCTAGCCAATGAACATATATACCCTAGCCCGTATTTCGATATTTCGATCGATGTCTTTTTGCCGTTGTCAAATCGTTGACATTGATGTCACCTGTCATTCATGCAGTCTGATCGTCTAAAGTGACCTTAGCCTATTTGTTTTGGATTTCGGGATTGAGTAGTTTGATAAAAATAATCTTCGAATGTAATCTTAAAAAGAATGCCTTGAGTTATGCTGGTCTACAAAGTGGAATAAAACGATATTTTAGGCGCCTTGAAACATATTTTTTGATGGAGCAATGTTTGTTCTTCTCTGAAACAAGTTTACCATAGACGGAAAGGCATCTCCGCGACTGTCACATTGAATATATTTTTTTTGAGATAGGACTTTACACTCTACTATTTGGTCATAAAGTTGTTTTTATCAAACTTTACTTTGTCTTCTGTACGTAGCACCTTTGTCTATAAGCATGCTTTTGTCTTTGGCTTGCCTATTCCATAAACTATAGACGAGACTAAACTACTAGCATTGCCTGTAGTTGCTTAACCAATATATTGTACTTGTAAAATACGGATAAAAAGCTTATAATTACTAATGTTACAATCGAATACACTTGGATTACAACCATCACATTGTTACGATAATTGTGTGTGCCAAAAATTATAAGCAACGGAAGCGCTTCGGCTGCAGGGGACCGGTTGATTCTTTACATAAAATTTCAATGTGTTCTGGAAATGGTTTGCAAAGAGGACGTGGTATCATGGTTTAAAGAATTGGAAAGCTATAAACGCATAGACGCGATGTGTACATTATTAAATATGTGTTTGCCATTTGAACTGCGTTTCATTGGCACATACCTAGAGGAGCTAGGTAAGCGGGACTTTCAGGAGTTGCGTGGTGCCGAACTAAGAGCCAACAACCCCACAGACCTGGCTGCGGACATCGGAGGCGCTAACACAGACCCCAGGACGCGACGGAAAATGGCCTTGTATGTGTCGTTGTTACGCTCGTGTAATTTCGCGTGTGCTACCACATTGTACAATGCCATGGTCAGTTTGGAGCAGAGTGGCTTGTTGAAAGGCTTGTACGGGGATCTCCTGGAAGAAATTCTACTTCTTTATACGATGGCGTTACATCATCCAGCGTTTACATTTGATCAAAAGTCACATTTTGGTGAAATATTAGACAAATTAAAAATGGAAGATCAGAGGATACAATTTCCGGAACCACAAGAGCATATAAATGTAGTCCCAGTGAGTGCATGCCATACACAGTCAAATATCTCAGTCAACATGTCAATCCCACCGCCTAACTTGTCTAGCTTGGGGCCACCGCCTGGTATTGTGTTTGTCAAAACACCTGGGGTGCAGGTCAGTGCTGTCATATTCTTACACCCCCATAGTATTCCTATAATTATTATTATAAATATATACCTTAGTTAATTTATGACCAAGTTAAATCTACTTGTAGCCTTTTATTGTAATCATGTTTGTAGTGGGATTAGAATTTCATTCTTATTTGCGTTATTCATAGTTTAATTAATATAAATTTAAAGAATGGGAATCTAAATATCAGTCTTTCAGTCAAGGTTATTGTTTGAATAAGAATTTATGTATGATAATGTTGATAGTGTCAACTTTGGCATTTATTTAGTTTCTGAATTGGAAGTTGTTCACAATTAAAGCCCAGGTTTTATTTGAGATTTAAAGTATGTTTTGCGAGCTTTAGTGTTACAGTGCGCATTTAGTTCAAGTCATAGTAGCAACCTTCTCATTTCATATATTGGGTTTGTACTTGTAGGTGTCACAATTAAAACGCCTGAACCAAATATGTGCACTGACTGGACTGGTCAACTCAATCTGTGTGATTCTTTCCTCAAAAGACCATCTCATCTGCATGGTATATGGACTGAACAAGACTATGTCTGGTCTTTAAAAGCGACTGACCTCTGAGTTTGTTTTGGTCTAATTTCGCAGAGTACATAATTTATTTTTGATGTGTAAAAGAGTGTTTTGGACTAATTTATAGAAATAAATATTGTTTTTCATTAACATTTATGATTTACCATACATAATGATTACAAAAATTTAAAGATGTCTGTTGTGCTCACAAACAAACTATTTATTCTATGCACAAGTTAAATAACAATAGAAAAGTAACCATCTTTCAATACTACGTAACTATGGAATATAGAAACTTCTTTAAATGTCCTTATTTTCAACACCCATGGAATTAAGGCTGTTTATCATAATAAGTATATTGCATACTCATGAATGTTTTCACAATCATTAAAATGTATTTAAATAATTAATATCATTTTCTTATTTTCTCATGGTATCATTCAGTATGATGCATTTTATCATTTATCATCATATTATATCAACATTTACATACTGAAATAAGTAATATAAAAAGTAAATTACATTAATACCTTCATTTGAATGAGATACATTTCATTTTAATATTATAGCATGATTGTAGAATGAAAACTTCTGTAACATCACAAAATAGTAAATTAATATGAATTGTGATTTACTTTTATGTAATGTTTAAATATAGTCCGTTATATTTCAGCCTCAAAGTACAGACACTGTGCCTGAACTAAGTTCTCCGCCAGTCCTGACTGGAGCCGGGGGAGTAGTGCCTATGTTGAGTGAAGTCCCACACCCTCCACCGGGCCTACCTCTTCCACAGTACAATATGGGAGACTACATGGCACACAACGCGTGGCCTGCAAATATCATAGTATCACCTATAAATCCACCACTTGAGGTATTATATTCATACTAGATATTTTATTAACTTGCTATTTTGAAACAGAATAAATGTGTCTAAAAATTTATGACCTTATGTTTTGGCATTATAAAACAAAGAATTTAAAGTGTTATACTCATTATTTTTCTTATCTCTCACCATTCAGACAGCCCCACAAAAGCCCTATCCTAGTCCTGAAATAGCCTCATTCACACTCACTTAATAATATTGTACTGAATAGGAAAACTTTTAATTTAGTTGGCACCTTCATGGGTAAACTGGTGGGGTCCGCAAGGGCCGATGCCTGCCAGGGGTGCGGGTTGTTCGAAAGTAATACCGCGGCCCCTGGCACACAGGCAACTGAGGGAACACGGGTGGGTTTTAGTCAGTAAACGTCTGACACGCCCTCCCGCTCCACCCAGAGCGGGAGAACTTATTTGATGATTTCCCACCCAAAAACAAAACCTTCATGGGTACAATGTTCTTTCACTTATAACATTATTTTGGTAGTATTCAATTAGTGGTATTCAATTTCATACTTCCATGAAGTTTATACAATGCTGTGGCACCGACACTAGCTGACTTAATCCAATTGGCGATTTCCGCCCCAAAATAATGATAATTTTGACGGTGAATTTATGCAGATATTTAGTTCATACAATGTCACTGTCACTCCATTTGATGAGTACTTCATGGTCGTAATCCTAACCAAGAGGCAAATTGGCGCTAAATTGGTCATTCAATAATCGCTATTGTTGCATTTTGTGCAGTATTGCGTCGATTATAATTTGTATCTACTTACACATAATATGCGCTTGTATTATTATGAGCTGGGATAATTTAGACCATTATACCGTGTTTAGAATTTTATTAATAATTGCTATAACAATGTATGGTTTAGTTGAAGTATCTCTAGAGCTTAGTTGAACTCGTTGCAGGTAATAAATTACACGGCGGCAGTGGGCGCGCCGACGTCGCCGCTGGTGTCGTCGCCGGGCGACAGCCGCGCCGCGTCGCCGCGCTCGCGCCGCCGCGTGTCGCGCGAGCGCTCGCCGCCGCCCGACGTGCCGCTGCCGCACCAACTTGCCGCTAACTTCGAGAGCCTGTCAGTCGCCGAGGTGGGTCACTCTCCGCACCAACGCGGCCCCTTCGCCGTGTTTGCAGCAGAACTACTTCGCCACAAACAGCCTCCTGCATTAATGCTGTTTTCACATGAGGCGAGTCTAGCCGCACAGTGTCGCGCAATCTTTAGCTACAAAGAGTCGTTCCCACTATTTTGTGTTTTTTTCATAAAGCAATGCATGTTGTCGCATGTAGAAATAGAAAACACATTTATGAATTTTGTATCATTTGGGTTCATATCCAGGCGATACAATATCTTTTTGTAAATTTTGTGTGTTCATTTTCGTTACCCTGTTTTTTAATGTGCGACATCATGCGTTACTGTAACATTAGCCAGTGAGCACGCAGGCTGCTTTCCAGAGAGACACGGTTCTCGTTCTCATTGATTTCCATAATCAAAGATATGATTGCATGGAAGCTGCCTGGTTGGACACTTGCTAAATCTCGATCACAAACGTCGCCCCTCCAACCTACCAACCAACCATGCACCAGTTAAACGATTGCACAAGTACCTGATGACATGATCTTTTGTATGAACTTGCAATTTATTAAAATAAATCCGTGCAAACGCGTTTCTGCGCGCAGTGTGATTTGGAAAGGTGCGTCTCATGAACGACATGCTTATAATAGTATTAAATGTTTCCAGATGCGACATAACATGGGCGACGAGCGGTTACGTGAGCTGAGCGTGGTCCACCAGCAGCAGTACAGGTCGCTGGAGAAGCTGAACGGCGTGCGGCGGCTGGCGGGCCCCTACTGCGGCGCGCGCTCGTCGTCCGACAGCGGCTCCAGCGCCGCGTCGTCGCCGCCCGACACGCCGGCGCCGCGCCGCGCGCCCGCCGCGCCGCCCGGGCCCTTCCTGCAGTACCCGCGGCCCTTCGCCTACCCCACGCCGCCGCCCGCCTACCGCCAGCCGCCGCCGCCCTTCGCCAACGGCGAGCCGCCGCCCTACCCGGCCGCGCCCTACGCCGGCTTCGTGTCCGTGCTGTACGCGCCGCCCAAGCTGTCGTGCTGGAACTGCGGCGCGGCCGGCCACGCGGGCCACGAGTGCAAGGAGCCCAGCATGGAGGAGATGACGCGCGCGGGCGGCTACCAGTTGGACTTCGGCGGCGCGCCGCCCGAGCCCGCCGACAAGTAGGTGCGCGGACTGTTCGCGACGGCCTTGTGTGATCTGTCCAGATTAGTACCAAAGTGTGAGGTCAAAATTGTAAATATCGACCCCGGTCGGCACGGACGGCGGCTGTCGGTACCCGGCGTCATGTGAACCCTTGGAACGTGAAACCCGAAGGATTTCTTTTGATGTAGATTGAGATATTAGGTAGATGTATGACGTTAATATTACGAGCGCTTATCGGACTTATTTATTAGCGAGATGAACTATCTGTAATGTTTAAGAGTAATTGCACTTTCGATGTATTTTAGTACGATTTGATGACATTCCAATGATTATATTTGATTGTTTGAATTTGTTTGCATCAGAATATCTGGTAAAATTAACATGAATGTACTAAACAAGAAATTGTACTACAATCTGCATGATAATTAATCATTTATTTTATTATACTTCAGAGAATAATATGCAGTTCAGGTGAACTGACAAACATACAAAAGCATTGGGAAATGATGCGCTTTAGGGTTGATTTTACTGACGTCACGTCGAAACTTGATTCGCCGGATAAAGGTATGACTCCGAGCTTTGCTGCTCTGCTGAGTGATGCCGCAGGACTATTGGTCCCCATACATTCTCTAAGTTTATATGAGATTACACTCCGAGCTAAGCAGCAATGTTGCGGCAGCACTGCTGCGCGGCAGTGTCGCCAGACCAGTAGTGACGCGTCTGCCGCCGCAGCGATGGTACCTACGTGAATATTGATTAGTAAATTGGCAACAAAAAAGAGTTTCTCTGATTCAGAAGTCGAACAATTAATTAACTATGTGTTAAGAATTAATTAATCAGCGTTTTGTAACAATCTTCCCGTAGTCTGCTTTCATAAAACGAATCTGTTGCTTTTCTTTTACTATTGGTATAAAACGACAACATAATATCATCGTCATCTTCTTCCTTTTCCAACAACATAAACAAAAGTTGGTCATCGATCGACATCTTGTCAGCTCAAAGCAAATATGAATGAATACACAACAGCGCATCACCACCAACAGCGCGACACTGCTGCCTTGCTCGGAATCAGCGCGGCAGGCAGCACTGCTGCGCAGCACCACAGTAGCAGCACTGCTGCGTGCAGCGGAGCTCGGAATCATACCTTTAGACAAGCCAGATTATATTGGGCATTAAAGTTTAATCGAATACGCCCTAAGACGAAATCTGATAAAATATCTCTATTTATACTTAGTAGCCACACGATTTTTTTAATCAAAATATATAAAACATATAATTTTACGCAAGTTTTCTGGCACTTAGAAAAAAAGGTGTACTTATTTTATTTTCTTTATTTAGGCAACCAACTGCGATACATAAAGTGCCTATGACTTACTATTTGTATCACTGTTGGCTACTGTAATACTTTTATTTTTGTTTTTTGATTAATTTGCACCTTTCGGTAGTAGAAAAAACTAATCCCCGTGAATCTCTTACGTTCATTTTAAGTCGTGTCATCGAAACATTCTTGCTTGGTTGGTGATTGTTTTGGCGGGACTTAAGTCCCTTAAAGTAGCCATGAAAATGCTGTTGCTGCAGTGAAGTATGTCCGTCTATGAGCGTTGTACTGCATACGATTAGGGGCTGAGCAGATGATGGGCAATTTTGCCGCCGGAAAAAAATTACTGCAATGAAATGGCAGACATATCCGGCAGTTTATTTACCCTATGTGTTTATTATTGCACAGATTTCCATGCATTCTGTCGCTGCACGTGACCACGACATAAACGTAAAAAATCAAAAGTGCTAAAAAAAATACACACAAACAAGGTTTATAATTTAATTATTATTATAAGGTGGGTTATTTTTTGGAATTAAATATTGAATGAACCATTGTAAAATAATAATTTACTTGTTATTTATAGTATAAAATCTTTTGAAAATGACACTTTAATATTTGATTTAATTGACTAGGTATTTCATATAATATCTATTAATTCAGAACCAATTCCTTCAATCTGCCTGAATGAGAAAGATTTTGAACACATTAAAATTTTTCGAATCTGAATCAATAATTGAAAGTGCAATTATTTGTAAACATCTACTATGCATACAGTTCTTGTGTAGAATTTTAAGGGAATTCCACATAACTCAGCAGCGTCATGTCATAGTTATGTTTTAATTGGCAGCTTCAAAAACTTTAAAATTACTTAGAGCTTTTATATCGTAAAGTTAAAATCAAAGAAAAAATTGGTACAAACAATTTCAGTTGATCAATTTTAGTATCTTACAATTAAAAATAGTTAATTAACATGTCATTTCAAAATGAGTGCCATATATTGGTCTATATTATAATTTTCATGTTTAGTCAGTACGATGTGTTAAATTTTATTTAGGTGGTAGAATACAGTGAATAAGTTCCATCAATGCTATCTATAGTTTTTTTTTACCGGTTTTCCAAGAGTCTCTATTCGGTGTTAGCAAAGTATTTGGCACCTTAGAGCAACCTTCCAATACTTTGTAAAGTATACTATGAATGAAAACAAAAAAAAAATATACAAAAAAAAACTTTATTCATGATTCTATTGATTTGGAATTGTGATGAAGCAAAAAAAAATAGTATTTTAAGAAGGAGATCAGCATGAAACTGACTTTCTAAGTTATACAATAATGCACATGACAATTTAGTACATCTACATTAGTACCAATTGAAATTTGTATGAGTTGAAAAATTGGATTAAGACGATTAGTTAAGAGATTTCATTAAGTGACATGGTTTTTAAGCTAGTATAATAACATAATAGTAGAGGTACTCTAGTGTTTGTTTTAATTGTTAATAATATAATCAAAAGCAAGTGTGAATAATGTTAGGATAAACCAAATCTATCTTCAATCATTCATAACATAATTGCTGTGCTGCTTATTGCATCTCATACATCTACTTGAGATGCTATGGAATTCCCTAAAATTCTTTGCTCTGCCTTAAATTTTTCCTACAACTTTCATGTAATAAATTCTTTTGTTGTCCAAATCATTAGAACTTGTAAATATGATGCTTACTTCTAAACTATTTAATATACAGTTCAAAGTCGAAATCTGAAGAATTATATACAAAAGTACTGAATTGGTTTCCTTTGTCCCAAGACTGATCTCTAATACTAGCAAATTATTGGGCTTCTAAAAGCTAATACAAAATCGATGTTCGCTGTAAGTCGAGCATCGGCCACTTTAAGAATACAGGACTGTTTGTTCAATGGTTGAGAAGCAGCTGAAGTAATATTGTGACTGGCCACACGTTGATGTGAATGTACCTAGTAATGATAAACCATTTTATACTTATGAGTTGAACAAGGGATTATTTTGATCAAGCTCACGAAAATGCAATGCTCTTAATTAATGTTTATAATAATAGTCATTGTAAATAGTTACAAATATGTAAGAGAGGTGGCACGTCGCATCTGAAGTGCTCATATTTTGTAAATAATTCAGTTTATATAAATTAGTTAATATTTAGAGATTGCCTATATTTGTAAATTACGTTGTAATAATTTGAGTGTCCCTATAGAGTATATTCAATTGTTTCTCTATGATCACTGTCACAAATCACAATTTGCATTTTTAAAGTCCCAGTTTTTGAAGAAAAGTTCAAATTAGAAGGGTTGTATAATTGTTTTTGCATAATTATAAAAAAAAGTAATGTTTTTTAATCAAGCCAGATGAGTGACGGGCATGGGTGGGTGCTGGGTGTTGTCGCTGTGGCCGAGTGATACGCAGCTTACCTACAAGTTTGTTGATGTTGTTCATTCATCACTTGGACGACTGTATTCTCTTGTATTTTACACAAATTAAATATGTTTGCAGAGTTTTGTGCCTTCAACGCACAGCCGATGAAATGCAAAGAGAATATATTTGTGTGCTATAAGTGATTCATTTAATAGTGTAACTGTTAACAGAACCGTAAGGGACTATTATTTTGTAAGATACATGATATGTCACTCCTTATAAAGGTTGTAAGTCCACATAACGTAACTTTTGTGTTATTTATATCTTAACAATTTAATTATGATATTTAAAACCAGTTGAATTATAGATTAAAAATAGAAAAAGTAACTTAATATTTGTAACTTTATAAGTATGCCTGTAGCCTAGCCCCAGTGTGGTACCGTGGATGCGATAAGATGATAGCATTACATACTGCATATCATGTTAGAATGTTCAATTGAGTGTGATATTAACTTACCGTTTGCGTCTGCTCAATCGTTTTCAACAAAGTACATTTTCAGCGAAATCGGTAAAAGTGTAACTAAAAGTTCGTTTTCTACATAGGCAACAATATTATTATAATGGTCGGAAATGTCTATGCAGCTTTACTTTGTACTAGTGGAGTATGAAAATATTTTTTTACTTTGTACAGAATGTTATAAATGTGATACAATAATTTTTGACATAATTAGAAATTGTGATTTAGTAAGGTGTGTAGTTTATAAAAAAAAATATGAAAAAAAAAACTCGCTTTACTAAATAAATTATACTATTCTACAGCTATGTGATGTTGTTTTCCCACATTTTTATAATTGGGTACTTATATATTCTAAGCTGTTGTACCTATTGCTAGTAAAATCAAACTTCAGGAAATTGAATGTTTCGGCCCGGTATTGTCAGACCTCTGTATCCCACCAATGCTGTGAATCATTTGCTTCCTGAGAAATAAACAACCAAAATCTACAGTTCTGAGTTTTTATTCTAATCAAATTCCTTGAAATTTTAATAAATAAACAATAATAAATCTTCAGAAAAGTTGCTTTACGTATAAACATTTATTGAGACAAGAATTAGCGTTATAACTAGCGTTGCCGGAGATAAATATTCCGAAGTATTCCCGTCGTATTATTCGCGAAGCATTGAGTAATATTTGGAATTTTTCTACTTAGAATGACTATAAATTACTACGCGGTCATTTATAAAAATGAGTATAATACGATTTGAAAACTTCCGAATATTTCTTTCATCTACTTTTTAGGGCCAGAGAGGGCGCAGATGCTGCCTCTCCCTCACGTGCGCCTCTTCGCGAGCATTGCTGCTTCGTAGAAGGAGGTGACGGCTATACCCATGCACTACAGATACGTAGGCATCGAATAATACTTCGTGGATTAAATGAATGAACGGCTGCGGAGATCGCCGGTTCACGAAGTTCTCCATTGCCTGCTAGATGGCATGGCGTTAATTCAAGTAACGGCAAGCCGAAATATTACGGCGAATCTCCTCGAGCTACCTACGCATACATTCGTAATTACTGGGAATCATTCAATAAAACTTAGGTTAGGTACCTACCTACTTCATCCTTACAATATTTATTTTACTCAGCATTCTTGCTGTGGTAGTATTCCTTCCAATTGTAGTATTCTTTTGAATATTTCCGAATTATTGTGATTACTTCCGAAGTTTTGCAACGCTAGTTATAACAGAAAAGCTTCAAATAGGACCTTTGTTAGAGACGAGTCCGTTCTAGGATACCCTGTGTGACGGAACGGTATGATGCATAATTGCTGTGTCCATAATAGGCACGTACTCGTACAAACGTAATAATAATGTATCTCTGCTTTCAATTACTTTTGCATAAAATAGTCAGAAAACCGATAAATCCGCTCCAAAGCCTTCCGTGAATTACCCAGATCTGAACATCTCTTTGAGGCGCGCGTGGAATACATTGCGCCGTCGGCCCGGGCCTGGTCCTTACCGGGTGGCGAGCTACCCATTGCTCGCCATCTGCAAGCCCGCGCCTACGGCGGCCGGGAGTCCGCTATGGAGTCCCGACACCCAGGGCGTCTCCTGCGGCGGCTAGGGGCACGAGGGCGCAATCCTTGCCTCCTTCACGCTCTCCGCTTCGCCCTTCATGAACATTACTGCTTCGCAGAAAGGGTGACGGCTTCCCATGCACTCTCGCACGGAGCGAGAGTGCATGGGAAGCCGTCACCTCCATGGCTTGGACCAGGGCCGGACGCGAGAGATCGCCGCCGCCGCACCGATTGCCTCCGCGTGGACACAACGGCGCGGTGCTCCACCCAGGCAGGGCAGACCTCCACAGTGTCCTCCAGGTGATCCACACAATCGTGACATCCGGGTGTTTCCTCCCGTATTATCCGGAAAAGGAACCTCCCGAAACAGATGTGTCCGATGAGGAACTGCGTAAGGTGGAAGAGAGGAAGGTGAGGACACCGTGGCGCCTCACCAGCCACTCCTCAAAGAGGGGACTTACCGCCGCAACTGTGGCGTGCCCAGCTAGGAAAGACCCCGCCCGAGCTCCTCCCCCTCCTTTCCTAGACTTTTTACCTGCGAAATACATCGCTCGGTGAATAGCTTTTTATTTTATCACTTGATATTCTGACTCACTATAATCTATGTATGTGTTAACACTACACACGCAACACTCAATATTATGTGTCGGACGAAACCATAGTGTGTGGTGGGCACCGCACACTTTTTTATTTATTCTTGGTATTGAAATCACAATAGTTTCAAACGCCTCAAGAAATAATACTATTCGACCCACGTTGATAAAAAACAACAAAGATTTTCATCTGCATCAATCGAACAAGTCATAATCGAATGTTTCTTTTAATAACACGGGTCCCTATTTGGCATTATATTTATTTTCTGTTATACCTTTGCAACATTATGTCCAAATAGCCGTACTTAGGTAATATCTTAAAAGCAAGGAAAATTTTACCTGTTCGCGTCGGGAGCGTCAAAAAAAAAACATCCACGATTATTTTCTACGCTATTAATTGTCGCATCATAGGCAATTTTTTGGTCTTGGGGCTTACGGCTATGTAGTATGACACAAGGTTTGAATAAACCTAGATCGGGTGGGTCGCTACCCATCACACACTACATTCTAATTCCGAAACATTATCACTTGCACTTGTATTAAAAATATTTTAGAAATAGTTTATTTTTAGGCACTCTAATTGTATGGGAAATTTACTACTGTTGGCTAAATGTACTCTTTTTGTATAGGTACGTTTTTATTAACTAAATTATTATTATTAATTATTAATATTAGCAGCACGGGTCGATCGATCAGGTTAAGCTACGCTTGCCGCGGTTGGTCCGTGTTGGGTGAACATCTTTACATACCAAAACCCCTCTGCCATCCATGTAGATATCTCCGAAACGCTGAGGTAGATTGTATTGAATTTTATGAGGAAGTATCTAGACATTTCATCGAGTATTTTGAAGATGATTTGAATTTGATGAAGACATTTTTTCTTTGAAATGAGTACATTTGTCCATAGTGTCGTGCTGCTGTCCACAAGCTATAATGCCGTTAACCAACAACATCATATTTCGAGGTATGGACAAAAAAGCGCAGAAAAATATGAAATGCATGCTATTTAGTGATGCAACGAATGGTAAAAATTCTAGTAAAAATGTAAATTAGCCCTTAGTCACTTTTTAGTTTAGTAATGTTGCTTACTTGCGGTTTAGCGTAGTAAACATATCAAACAAGGCAAGTTAACGGCGTTTTTTTTTTCTCGGCATCCTTAATCAGCCTGTATAGTAGAAAAATACTGCTTAGACTTCTGTCTAAAAACAAAAAACAAAAATCGACCATAATGCTAGTTAACGGCGTTAAAGCTTGTGGACGGCAGCGTGGGCATTCTAATTATCATCATAAATTTACGTTACAATGTTACGTGTAACATGAATTTGGTTGCCGTAAGCAGCCTGACATATTGTATATTGTTAGAGAATTAGGTACTTAAATCAAACTAGAATTAGCTAGATACTTAAGCTAAATTTTTCATACATACATTTTCCTGGGAATTCTTTAAATTATGATTTAAAAGTAATTTTTCACTTAGTAGTGGTTATTACGGAAGTGGTTTTTTATATCTAGGTACTTACTTGTACATCGGTACCTAGCTACCTATAACTTTACTGGTAGGTAGGTATTATGACGAATTGACGAAAGATTAACTCGCGTCGGTCGGTCTAATATTTAGTGTCCGTTTCAATGGCACGGCCACGGTGATATTTAAAAAAAAAAAATATTCTACCAAGATTTTGTAAAAATTTGTAAAAGTTGATTTCCAAAACCATAAATTTGTCAAAGTTATGGTTAAAAAGTTATAAGGGTTTGAACGTGGCAGCGCTATTGAAACGTGGAGAACCGCGCGGTCACGGAGATCTTTAAAACTAAGCGTTGCAGGGACCTGAAGTAAAAAAATAAATATAGAAAAAAATCCTAAGTTTATATTTTAGGAGCTGTAAGACTATAAGACCCCGCGCGTGTCCGCGCCATGGCAACGTTAAAAAAAACACGATATCGCCGATATCTCGCTGAAAAATCATCGCAGACGTCTGAAGTTTTTTGTAAAGCCTAGATTTGAATTTGTCAAAATAAGTAAAAATACATCAAAAAATCCTAGGTTTATATTTCAGGAGCTGTAGTACGGTATCGCGATACGTTTTATATGTTTCGATAGGGTGACCATGACTTGTTGTTAATAGAAAACTTAATTTTTTAATATCGCCGTGTTGCCGCGCCATTGAAACGGACACAATCTGTATCCATCTCATTAATCGCGATTAATTTGTTATCACGTCACGGGTAAGTATACCGTGAACAAGCTTGCCCATCAATCATACACACCTAGTCAATATCCCAGTTTCTAGTTAGATATATTATATTAGATATGATTTGTAGATGCCAACTGCTCATTTATGTGGACTGTCAGCTTATTATTAAGTGCGTAGTAATTCTTTTAAATTGTATTTCTGTATTGTTTTGTGTGCATAGTCTATGTATTCCTATTCAGATAGTTTTTCCACTGCTCGGCAAGAGCTATGGGCCATAGCTTTCTAGTATTCCTTGTGTATTGCCTTCTACATATTATAATGTATGTTTAAAACAAAATATAATTAAAAAATAATGCATGGTAGTGGACATGTAGATGAAATTTCGAAAAATTCCATCTCGTCATCTCATCTTTAAAGTTCAAAATTATGTGTAACATACGCCGTAAGCCGATATTTGCCAGTGAGAATTTTTACTTGGCTTTGAAAGGACGGTTTATGAAACCAACATTTTGTATGAGGTCCGGTTTTTTAACAACACACACGGAAAAGTTGGTATACGTGGAACTACTATGCACGTCGTCGTATAAAAACAACTGTTTTCCTGTCGCTGTTGTAGTCCTAGCGTAACACGATAGGTGGCGCTTATACGCAAATATACTTCATTTAGGAAAGTTAAAGGTTCAAGGTATAAGTACATTCTTCGTAAATTGGGGTTATAGTAAATTATCCAGAGCTGAATTTCTTTCGTGGGGAAAAGGCAGGGTTATGTTCAATTCCTGCTAACTAAAGCCACACGGTACCTAATACTATTTTTCCTTGAATTGGGACTACAGTATACAGGTTGAAATTGAAAACATGCGACAAACCGAAATGGGACATTATACTCATCATTATGAACAACTTTTACTAAGGGACCAAAGATGCAATCGCGAAAAAAAAACATCTGTTCCCTACATTTATGTTCGCATGACTCGTCAAAATGTAGGGAACAGCTGTTTTTTTTTTGCGATTGCATCTTTGGTCCCTTAGTAAAAGTTGTTCATAATGATGAGTACAATCTCCCATTACGGTTTGTCGCATGTTTTCAATTTCAACCTGTATACCTACTCCTAAAATGATTCGCGCATTACAACCCATGGAGTACAAAACTAAAAAAAGGTACTGAAACCGAAGACCCAACTCAACCACGATTAGAGGAGCACGTTAAGAAGTGGTACATAGCCTTATAATAAGAATGAAGTAGGTAGGTAGTCCCCTACTTATTATTATTTTACAAGCTTTTATTTATATTTATTATTTATTCGCAGGTCAGTAGCAGTAGCGGATGCTTGCTCTGTACCTGCCTGCAGAGCAGTTCATCCCATTTTCACAGGAAATGAATTCTTAATATTAAGTGACTTTTTATTTTCCTCGCTTATATAGCAGCTGTTATAATTTTCCCACATCTAGGACTCATGCCCCCATTTATTACGAGGGTGCGGGCCGTAATCCACCACACGGGCCTGTGGCGGTCTAACCAACGGACTATCGGCATTTCACAAAGAGACTATCGACTACCACAGTGCCACCTGACCTTATAGACCTATTTGCCCCAATTATTGGCTGATAGTACCGATTCCTAAAGGTTAAAGCTCGTAGCAGCTATTTCAGGATTAATAAGAGACGTGACCAGCGACCTAACAAAGTTCAATGTGGTCAAAACACATTATCTATGCAAGCGTAGCGTAACAAGCGGGCTACATTGCAAATGGACGGACCTACGCGCTACGCCGTAGCTATTTAGCAACGATTGCTACGAAGCTTTTCAAACTACTGCGTGTTTTTATTATTTTTTACGAATTGTTTTTCAACTGTGCGTTTGTAAGGGTTTGTTAATTACATTATGTAGTTGACTCTATGCTACGAGAAACATCTTTCTCGTAGCATAGAGTCAACTACATAATGTAATTAACAACCATGCCTTTTGCTCTTTTCTGTACCATATTTATAAATTGTATAAGATAAAATATGTTCTCCATGATTGAATCCATCTATCTATCTATATAAATAAAAAGAAAAGTCCTGACTGACTGACTGACTCATCAACGCTCAGCCCAAACCCTTGGGCATAGAAAGCTGTAATTTTGCACAGAGGTTTCCTTCATAATGTAGACAAGGAATATGGAAGGATTTTTCAAAATTCAACCCTTAAGTGAGTTAAATATGGGATGAAATTTCGACGCGGGCGAAGCCGCTGGCAAAAGCTAGTATGAACTATAAGGTAACGTAGGTAGTGGAATTCAATTATACCTCGTCGTGATATTAAAGCTTTTGTTGTTTTATTCGAAATTGACATAATTGCAGGCGGGCTTCAACGCAAATGGATCTCCCTACGTCATAGCTATTTCGCTACGAACTTTTAAAATGACTGCGTGCTTTTCGTATTACATTCTACGAATCAATTTTAAGACGTAGCATATCTGGCAAATGCTAGGCCTTGTAAAATTAAATTGTGTTGTTGTCGCTCGCACTCATTGCTACGAGAAAAATGCCGCTTTTCTGTTCCTTAAGTAGGTACCGGGCATACCTAGGTACAGATCCGTATAAGATAAAACATATTTTCTTTATAATTGAAAATGAATGATAAACTGCAACATAGGCAGTAACATTAATTAATGTATTTTTTTTAAGTATGACGTTATTTTGGTGCCATTCTCTTATGGGAATTCACGTAACGTAAAAAAAAAATCGAATAGACATGAGTACTTACATCCAAGTTTTACTATAAAATATTTTACAACGAGCTAAGTTTTGAAGCCACAAACCCGCTCTCTACGAAACATATTTCCTAGCTACGATCTTGACCTTATTCATAGCCTTGGTCCTGCTTACATCAAATTGAGAAGCTATCTCGCTGTGATTTAATCGAAATTGGAAAAGTATTTCGGGGTTTCATGAAAAAAGTCGTTTCCATTAATTTCTAGAATAACATTTAATGTGCACTTAAAAATTATTACAGATTGTAAAGTAGTAGGTACTTAGTTAAAAGTGTTAGTAACTCGGGAATTACATTTGGGTGAGAGTAGCTGGTTACTTTGTTTGCCGTAATGGGCGTTTTATACATTAAAGTGCGGGCATTTTCTACAAAATGGTATAATGTCTATTCTCACTTTTATATTTAAAAAATGCGAGATTTTCGTACCGTCTTGACACGACAGGAACATGGAATGCCTTTTACCCGAAGAATTATGTAGAAAATGTGCGATAACTTGGCGGAGTGCAATATTGCATTTTAATTTTAACACGTAAATAGAAGCGTCCAAATATTATGAAGTATTTTCCTAAATAATCCGGCCACCTCATTTAGTGGTATGAAAGGTGAGCATTCAGCTTTGTATATCCCATCACCTTAAGATTGTTATGTTTGTGGTTAAAATACCAAAGTAAATAAATTATTAGTAATAAGTAGTAGGTACAAGACTTCCAACATATTTTTCGAAAATTCTCGAAACACTGAATTATGTCTCAACATCGAACAGACAGAAACTTCGTGTTTAAATCAAAACTTCAGAGCTAACTTGTAGGGCACGTACCCTTAGAGGTAAGAAAGAATAATATAGTACCAAGTTACGTGGGCTTGTGTTGAGTCTAACCAATACTTTTAATTTTAATGTTACTTGAAGTTTGTGAAAACAGATAATAATCAACATATAAACAGGGATTAAACTCAAGTTGAACAGACCGCGCAAAAAATATATATTTTCCAGTAGGACTCTACACTTGATATTTATTAGTGAATATAATCTAATGGTACCTTTTACTACAAATAACTATTCTATATTCAATACCATGTTTCCAATTGATGTTATTTCCACTTAAACCAATAACAACTTTGTTTTTTTTTAAATTAAGTTGATTTAAGAATGAATACTTCATTGAAAAAGTTATAAGTACTGAGATGTTTTTTAATTATTTACTTAATTTTTCTGAAACTAAATTCACCAACCCTTCAACGGCTGGGCACGTCACGATTGCAGTGGTAAGTCCCTTCTTTGAGTGGATTGCGAGGCGCCACGGCGTTCTCGCCTCCCGGCTGACACAGGTCCTCACCGCACACGGTTGTTTCGTCCGGCCTTGGTCCAGCCCATGGTTCGGAGCGAGAGTGCATGGATAGCCGTCACCTCATGGATGACCTGGACATAGAAAGGGAATGCAGGGCGATGGTTGTCCGAGGTAATATGCTGATCCGCAGATTTGCACGTTGTACCACGCAAGTCAAATTAACCCTTTTCAGAGCATACTGCCAGTCTTTTTGCACATGCAGTCTGTGGGTCAGGTATACGCTGAAGGCATACAATGCCCTGCGTGTACAGTATAATAATGTATTCAGGTTGCTGTTGGATCTACCACGCTTTTGTAGTGCTTCCGGGATGTTCACCGAGGCCAGAGTTGATGGTTTTCATGCCATTATGTGGAAACGGCGCGCTTCTTTTCTCGGTAGAATGCGTGCTAGCTCCCACAGTATCCTGAGTGTATTGTGTGATAGGTGGGACATCCCCATGCTGGCTTACTGGATACGGCTGCACACGTAGGTGTCAGTATTAATGGGTTGCTCGCTGTCCGGTAAGGATCAAGCCCGGGTCGACGATGCGTTGTGTTCCACGCGCGCGTCAAAGAGATGTCAGTATCAACTGGTGGGGTCCACAAGGGCATCGGCATCGGCCTGCCAGAGGTGCGGGTTGTTCGAAAGAGATACCGTGGCCCCTGGCACACAGGCAACTGAAGAAACACGAGTGGGTTGTCAGTAAAAGTCTGACACGTCCTCCCGCTCCACCCAGAGTGGGAAAAGCTATTTGATGATTTCCCACCAAAAAAACCAAACACCCTGTAACGGCCGGAGAAATAAGGCCCACTCCCTCTCACAGAGAAGAGGCCTGTGTCCCAGCATTGGGAACATTATAGTCCGATTATGCTTATATGCTTATGCTTGTAAACTAAGTGCGAATGTAAGTAAATAAAGTACATAAATAAACATTAAGTAAACAAACGCGCAATTGAGGAAGAATAGGTATCCTTAAAATTAATTCTGATTAACTAGGGGTATTATGTATCTATTGTTTTTCGTAATAATAAAGAAGTTTTATTAAGAGGTTTTCTTGAAAGCTATTTTAGTGTGCTCATTTTTTTTTGTTGCCGTCCAAATTAATGGAGGAAAGTCCCTACGTGCATTAATTGCGCTACCTAAATTAACGAAAGGTTAATTACTTAAAGGTCACGTGACTTCATCCTAATTATGGAGCTTTTATAGAGCGAATGGGCTATTTAAATGACAATGTCTCTTGTAGGAAACTAGTTAGGTACCTATCGCTGCTACAATAAACATACCACTAAAAGTGAAATTGCCATAATCGACACGCTTGGCAGAGTTTTGCTAAATTGATGATTACAGTATATTGTTATAAGCAAGAATGTACAGTATGGCTTGTGATTGCCGGAAAATAAAGGGCCACCCTCCTATCCCTGGGGACTCGTAATAGGCATATAAGAGATTAATTTAAGGGGATGGGCAACCGCTTGTCCTTTCTCATTATAGGCAACAACATACTGCAACTCAGGTCGAGTCTCGTCGATTTCGGCAGTTTCCTTATCGAGTTGAGAGTCGCTGTGGACCCCGATAACCCTCGTAGCTACACGGCAGTCTCAACTCTAAGTCTGTGACTTGCGGTTTACCGGTCACTGATCCCTGAGATGAAGTGTTGGAATAAGATATTGCCACGGGCCTGGCCGTTTTAAATCTCGGCGTCACGTGCGTGCGTCAGAAGTGCTTGATAGTGGACGTGTCGTTTGCTCGCCCCGCTGTCGCGCACCGCGTCCGTGTTGGGCGTGTCGCGGCAGCAGTGGATAAAGTCGGATGAGTGATTCATACGTTTCGATGTCTCCAACCAGACCTCGGGTTGTCGCAGTCAATCGGCCCCTCAAAGAAACGGTCTACGGTGGCGCGTTGAGATTGAGTGCGGCTTCCTCTAGAGCCTCCTTTGGTCTAGAAAAATCCGCTACCTATCATCTAGGCCTGGGTTCGGGAGACAGAAGAGTCATTAGAGGATATCGCACGATCTCTTACGAGGCGGCTAGCGCGTTGGCCGATCCCAGTGACCTAACGGCGAAGACAGACACTGCATCCGTGGCGTAAAGAGGCTAAGATACGGGGCGAGAGACTGGTGCAGCGGCAGATCACGCTGCGCTGGTCAGAGTTCCGTTAGGTCGTCTTTATATAGAGAGACTTGTGCACCCCACCTGCTGGATACAATCGAGGCGGTCCGGCCAGTGCTCGACCATTGGCTCGAGAGGAAGCATGGCTCCTGACGTTTCGTGCGACAGATATGCTCTCGGAGCACGGCTGCTTCGGCAAGTACTTATGTCACATAAGCAGGGAGCTGGACGTATTCTTATGGTTGCGGAATTTCACAAAAGATAAAAAAAATAACAGGCAGTTTGATAAGGCTAGCCGAACTTAAGCTAACCGTACTTAACAGTGATCAACTGATCTTGGATTTTGAAGTAAGGTACAATCCTTCCTTCCTTTCAAAAAAGTTTCTAAATAATATTTAATTATTCATAGTGAAAAACTGACTAATAGCTCCACAGCTTGTTTGAAAATATTTTAAAATTTTAAATGAACGGTAAATGTTTTGTGTATTTGGAAGAGTACGCTTGTAACTAAAATTGTAACTTTTTGTTGACTCATGGACGCTATTAACAGTATGACAATAATTTGTATTTAACTAAGTTAAGTTAAGACAAAACCTACACGTTGTTAGATAGTAAAGACGTAACTAGCTAGGTACCTACTGCAATAATTTTTCGCAATAAGTATACAGTCATTTCAGGACACTGACTTAAAATAAGTTTTCTTAAAGTACATATTTCATTTCTAAGTACACAGATAGGATGTACTTACATTAGATAAAGATGGGGAGCAAATTGCGAGCGGCCGGCGCGCCACACGCGACGCGGCCTCCTTCACAATAAATTAAAAATTTAATTAAACTACCGAGTGGTCGCAACTGCTTGATAAACGCTTTTTACTTACTTTGCAACCGTTCATTATACAATGGAAGCGTCATTTACAAGTATGTTTTTAATTTTTAGTACGCATTCTCTGTGGTTAACAAATTATTGGCACATTTAATTGGGAGTAATATTGTCAGATATTAGCAGATTTTTTTGCAATCATCAATCTGTTTGGAAAATATGGTGATCTTTGGTGATTATAGCAATAACCCGTTTAGGTAATCATATTTAAGTAGTGGAAATGTACGAAGTCCATGTTAAACAATAAACGTTACCGAGCTGATCATAATGAATAACTAATTCCTGAGTTAGTAATAGTTGATTGATTGAAATTGTTCTCATAATGTTGTTAACGTTAATCTATTAGTACACAAGCCGTAATAGGTGTTCCTGATTGTTTTGCGCTCCCATATTTATAAAGGAACTTTATTTATTGTTCGCCGAAATTATTAACAACATGCCTACATGTTTTAAATTAATATTTAACTAGTTTCTGTCCGTCGCTTGTTTCGGGGGTAAAAATAGGGCATGGAATTTGATCCCGTGGGTGTTGTACTTGTAAGCTGACCCCTCAATCTCTAAGGGCAGCGGCATTATCTGGTAGATAGGTTGTGAGATTAAACTGGGGTTAAAATACTAATTTCAAAGACCTCTTTATTTTGCTGTTTTGTTCTGGTTCTGATTCAGTTTTACTTGCTACGTCATGACGTTACGTGCTTCTTACGATACGTTGGAATAAAGATCGGACGGGTCAATTAATTCCAATTTATTTGGGGTCGGCACATGTCTTTTTGCTCTGTTAGTCGTCATAACGGTAGTCACCATCTAGCCATATTTTTCACACACTTCTGCCGTCGTTTCCTTGGCCTTCTCCTACTTTTATGGCTAACCACATTCATACTCGCGATCAATTAATTAGGTAATACAATAACGTGCCTATGCTGATCAACTTTCAAGCTGTTTCTCCGTAACAATTCATGTTATTTCTCCGAAAGCTGATAACTGTTAGAATAAAAAGATGCGACCCTCGAATAAAAACCACGAGACAGTCGGGGCACTCCACCATACATCAGTGAAAACGTGATTAAAATCTGTCCAGTAGTTTCATTTGATTCATGTGAATTTTCATGATAAACGCGTCCGAGGGAGCGATTTTCCACCTTTTTTCTTGGGACGCATATATTATATGGAACGTCACGTGGCCCGTAGGCAATGGCCTTTTTAAAGGGTTGAATTATTTTTAGGAAATGTTTATATTGAGATTAAGGAATATGCTTCACAAATAGTGTCGCAAAGTTGTTGCTAGGGGAAAGACTTTATTTACCCGGAAAAATATTTGTAAATCCAAGATATGGGGTGCCTGTCCCAAATCAATCCAAATCCGTTCAATAACAAATATCTTCACAAACTTTCACATAAATCTTAAGAAATATGTAGGTAGGCACTATACTACTAGCCCTTGCTTAGCTAGAAGGTAAGGATAATGTGTCTTACTGACCCATGTAATTGCGATAGGTATCGTACCTACTTTAAATTTTTGTGAACCACTAAAACAAAATCCGATTGATGCTATAATTATATTGTACTCGTACGTAATTAGAGGTCTAATTAGGCCTCTTATACGCTGATCGTAAACTCGTAGAGCCACATTGCAAAGCCTGTTGGGCCGAAAGATGAATTGAATTGGCTTGATCTCTCAAAATTTCTTATAAGAACATCCTTTAAACATCTTATCTACGTATAAGGCTTATCATAAAACCACTAAGTAGGTACCTATAAAATATATCCTAAAAATATCTAATTTTCCTTCGCAATATTTTAGTACACAAAGACAAACTGACAAAACTACGAGCAAATAATCTTTCCTGGGACAGTTGAGTCTAAATTCCTAATGATTTAAAGTGGTAACATACAAAGTTTACGTTTAAATACGGTCGTACGTTGTGCGGGACTCGATAAACAGAACACGTACCTGTGCAGTACAGGCATCTAGGTGTCTTATTTCTGTGGCGCATTTAATTCACTGTACCTCTTCAATGACTACAGCGCTGCACCGCTGCCGGTAAATTGTGGCGCGAGAGTGTTTGGGTATTTCCTAGCAACGCTGGAGTGGTTATTTTGTTTAGTGCCACAGTCGTATCTAGATATTGGACATCTATGTATGTCTCAGTTGTATCTGAGTCGCAGAGCTTACGTTTTATCTGTTTTGTAATCTGCGGTTAACCCTTTATCATCGGTTAAGGTTTATTTGCGTTTGCGAGTTAACAACTATGACTTAACGTCTTATGAGATTGGACGACTTTGGTAAACAAATCAGGCACGACTTATAGAGAAGGACAGGACACTTTGCAAGACGGAATAGTGAAGGTGGCTTCAGACAATATTCAAGTGTTTTAACGGAAGGAACGTTTAAAGCCACGAAAGTCGATCGAACCGTTATGTGGTAGGGTTGCGCAACACCCGCTTACCTATAGCAATAATAGTAGGTAATCAGTGACACTTAACTGGAATTGAAAACTTAACATGATTAACGTACCGTACACGTGCGAAGCCGGTAAGTAGCGCTCTTACAACTGTTTATGTGGAAAGTTTCACCTTCCACGAAAAACGCTTTATGTTAGGTAAACAGCGTATAAAACTCACTCAAATTGCTTACTAAAGTTACGAGAAGAGAGAATATATCTAAGTCTGAGAATTTTCATGTAATATATTAGGTATAGAGTCGCGAAACCTAATAATTTTTATTATGAGAAGTGAAAACTATTAAATGTTTCGAAACTGCTCCATATTCAAGTAAGTTTCGCTCTCATATATCTTAAAATATACCGAGGTATATATATTTACAGACCATGAGTTGAGTTTACTCGAGTTTGAGCGAACAAAGAGTACCTAACTAAATCCAGCTTTGCAAGTCGCCTTTTATGTATGACTTAGAATATTCTGAACAGTAAAGGAAGTAGGTGCAAACTTTCCATGAGCATGCTTCAGTTCAATGCCTAGCCGAGTGTTGATGTGGTGTGGACGCGGGCGGGCGGCGCGCCGGCACTCGCAACCTCCTCGGATGCTTGTTGTCTCAACTAAGTATGATTTACCGTTAAACTTCGCATCTCCTTTCCTGGAATAACACAAACTTAGTTCTCAAAACTGTGCCATATAGAGTGAACATTTGTCTGATTTGTTGCGCGCCGATATCCCGATTTAGTGCAATAACTGCATGTGACGCCGCATTAGTTCACTCAACTGGAACGAACATTCAGCTGAAAGACTTTAGTGCATTGTTTTACCAAAAGTCCATAACAGATGATTTGTGTAACAAGTAGGGAGGGATGTTACGGTACTTCAGGTATCTAATACCCATTTGATGGCGTCGGTATCAATTCGGGAACAGATACAATAAAATCCCTGAGCACGTAATAACATATTTCTGACACGAGAGCTTCGGAGACAATATTTTTGCCGACGAAAGCACTTTTATATATTTTTTCACCTTATACCTACTTTGGCGCTCGTCAAAATATAAGCTTTATCCTTTCAGTTTCTGGCAGTGTAAATGTTAAGGTGTTTTAAAAGGTTAACTCTAATTACCTATTTAAACGTAAAAAGTCAACTTACTGAGTTTGTTGTGTTTCTTTATAATTACTGAATTATGAATAAACAGAACCATCATGCGTTTTATTTTCGACAGTAGCTACATAGTTTACCTACGTAGTGTTTAAATTACTTATGAACAAAACGACATGACGAACAAAATCACACGTTTTGATCCAATAAGATATGTACCGGAAAACGTTCACAGTAAATTTTAAGCTTTCAGTTCGATTTACACAAAGAAGTTTCGAATCCGGTAAGCATAAATTCAAAAACTAGCAATTAAAAATTAAACCTAGACTAGTGTAAACACAGCTAGCATTTCACAGCATAGCCTTATTGAGACCCATCTATCCGTGAACGTTGCTCGACAAATTGCACAGATAAATTCCCATTCATTAGCTTAATTGTCGATCGTCAATTACTACAAACTGACTGTGAGGATACATTAATGCGTATAACATACCTCCAATTAAATCCAACCATGTCTTGCAATTGATATAAATGACGTATTGTATAACGTAATTCATGTATGTACCTACTTATGCGATACTGTACCTACCTATTTATAACCTATTACATTGTATATAGTATAGTGTAGTATATATATAGATAGTATATTGGGGTCAGCTTACAGTCTAACCGGATGTAGCTGAATCAGACCTCCACAACCAAGACGACCCCTTGTAAGACTGGTTGTCAGTTTTTCGCTTTTGACTACCCGTTACGTCTGTCAAAGATCTACGAATGACAGTACGTACTTCCCGAAGCACGAAGGGCTCTCGATATGTAATGGATGATTATTGACCCTTGCGGCTGTTATTATTAATTAAGCCATGACCCAATACCTAATAAATAAATCCCAAATACTATTCACTCCACACAAAATCTCTAAACTATGTGCAAAGCCTACAAGCTTAAAATTTAGCATAATTATAGGCTTCGTAAACAACGTAGGAATCCGTCTAGGATTTTTAGAAATTCATCCTCTGAGAGGTCAACCGGGAGGTCGAAGTATGGAAATGAAGTCGCGGGTAACAGAGAGTGTATTAAAAAGGTTTGATGTAAAATAGTGCCGCATATGAGGAGTCACCCGGGCTGAATAACAAAAAATATTAAACCATATTATTATAATATGACCTAATACCACAAGTCTTTGACTGTTGCAGTTTGCATGATATTTTTTCAACAGGATAAATAGGTAAATATAGAGATACAGACGCCAAGCACATCAAGTTACCTGTCAATATTTTTCAACTGCACTTGAACCCTATGCTTATGTGATAATGTTGAAAATCTATCAAAGAAATTTGACAGATTGGGGTAGCTTAACGTGCTGGCATCTGTATTTATCATAAGAATTCCTTGAGTTCGTTTTATTGATACGCAACAATTTCATCGTATCGGTAGATAATAATGTGAAAGGATCATAATAGAGTTACACACTACACCGGTACAATCTGAAGCGGGCATCCATTGACGATAGGTACCTATTGTGCACAATAGTACACACAGCTCCATTAAGTGGTTACCCCTCCAAAAGACTTCTGCGTTCAAATCCGTGCTAGGCCCAAGTTACTTTTTGTATTTTGCAAAAACTTTTTATTATAAATACTGTATTGTTTTAGTGAATATGGATAGATAAGATATATGGATATACGAAGAGTTACTCAACGTCTAGTTAGACCTGAGGTTACAAGACCGCTTGCCGTACAATAGATTGGAGGTTCGACTCTTGAAGGCCAATTCTGGTAATTAAAAACGTTCAAAATCTAATCGCAGTTTCATCTCGGCGACAATCAAATATCAAATACTTGTTAAAAATGTATGGAAACTCGAGGCATTTTTGACAGATAGACACTGAGATTAGACTGTGAACGTTCTTAAAATTACGAGAATTGCCCTCTGGGCTCGAAATGTGATATGCATTTTTTTTTTAGTATAAAGTATTTTACTATTTTGTTTTAGTAATATTTATAAATAAATCAAGAAAAATGTAATACTTTATTAATCATTTAATTATATTTATTATTGCTATTATTTAACAAAACTTTGATCTTATTTAACTACAAAGATTTTACAATTTGATTGGATAATTTACAGATAACTTATTAAACATATTTTGCCAACTGACACAAACGGGTCCTTATACAAGTGCCATTCTTTTAACGTGAACGATAAAATAAGAAGCGCTACACTATTTTAGATTGACACAAATTACCTAAATGCCACGTGATCTATCACCAAACGTTGTAGTTATAACTTGAGGGTAGGGATTAATTTTATAAAGAAAACGTAAGTAAGTGAAATTAGTGGATACCCTCAAATAACATAGTATATCGATTAGACAGAGACCTAAAAATAAAGTGACTCGGACGCTAGTGCATAACAATTTCATCGCAATTCATATGGGCTCGCTGGCTTTTTTTTTTAGGATGGCAAATCATCATCAAACTTCTCCCACTCTGAGTGGAGCGGAAAGGCATGTCAGACTTTTACTCACTAACTCACCTGTGTTTCTTCAGTTTCCTGTGTGCCAGGGGCCGCGGTATCTCTTTCGAACAACCCGCACCCCTGGCAGAACAACCCGCACCCCTGGCTGACGCGGTCGCTTGCTAGTTCGTCAAACTGCCGGTATGAGTATGACGACGTTCGCTGATGCGATGGTTCGAATCCAAGTCGAAACACTAAACTCTTTTTGAAGTATTCTGTCGATTATTCGTAACTAATTCAATGTTGTAGCAGTGTAACATTTTAAAACATGAGGGGTTAGCACATACTGACGCTGTGTGTACGTAGGTATATGTGAAGCAAATATACGGTACAGAGAATCCCTTTGTTGAATTGAAACTGTGCCGTGATCTGTCCGTAACTTCTAAAACATAAAAGTACGGGTAACAGGCTCGCTGACTACACAACGGTATGACATTCACTGTCACCCGATTTAACTGAAACCAACTGAAACTGACGTATATCACCGACTGCGCCCCGTATATGACGTAATTGCATACCAATGTTAACCATTCATTTGATTTCACTTTGATCTCGCTACTGTTTAACATTGTAATCTGTGGTTTGCATGTTAAGCAAATGTTCCTAAGTGGCTCTGTATATTAACTACAGCGAGGTATCTTAAGTAAACAACTACAAGTCTTGGTGATATTGCTCGGAGCTACGGCCACTATTGACTCTATAATAACTTTCACAGGCTTTAAGATAAATACACGGCGAGGGCTTATTGAGGGAAACATATCAATAAGATTCTCGAAACTTCGGCTGGCCTCGGGGGATGCATAGCTGCTATTTTGCCTTGTTTATACCAGAAGGGACAATTTTCGTAGTCTTTCTGATATTTCAAGGGTTTGTTATAAAGTCTAGCTAGTTTATACTAGGCTACAGTTGTAATAAAATCATAAAAGCCTGCTTCAGAACAGAGGTCCATTATACTAAATGTATCAGCTCATCGAACCATAACTTCCACATCGTTTTGATGAGACCAGCTTTATTTAGCGAAATCCTACAGTCCATTTCGCTCGGCATTCGTTTCTTCCGTCTCCCTGAATCTGCAGTTATATTTATAAATTGCATTGAAGGTTCTTTTCGGAGAGTCGGTTCCTACGTATACTTTCATGTGTAGTATCTGTGTAGGATTGTAGGCGTATATGTGTGTCTGTACTTTTCATCGCGAGGCGCTCGCAGTAAGCGCTCGGCTCGTACATGGGATTTGTACAGATTCCTCCCGTTCTAATCTAGGCGAAAGTAGAAAGTAAAGAGAGAAAATAGAATTTTTGCGTGTATATTCGCATAGGTATGATCAAACTATTTCGGAGGATAAAAATAGAGATGAATTGTGCTTCAAGCGTTTTGTATCATCTGTGGAGCGTGATATCAAACGACGAGGAACAACGTGATAACGCGAACTAACGGACCAATATAACAGTCGCGACCTTTTAACAGTTGGAAAGCATTTACAGGAAGGAATTCTTTTGGCGCAGATGTTATAAAGTACTTATAAAAACGATGATATTGCTTTTTGAAACAATAACTGTAGTCACAGTACTTACCTAAACTAGCTAAATATTCGTGAACAACTGTCTGTTTATTGTAAAGCTCAAATTGACTAGTGTTAAAAAAAAACATTGTTGCCCGACACAGGACTTCTCCGGTATAGTATGTGCATATAAGGAAATAAATCTCACATTCACAAACACCCGGAAAATCTGTCTGTTGGCCTTACAAATATTTTTTCCGAACGGGAACAGACCGTGACCACGAGCCAATTGGGCAAACGACCTTAGCTTCCCTCTTATTCTTGCATAAATATTTTATTTTATTTAATAAGCAACTGTGTAGTGCAGCTGTTGATTGATTACTTAATTTTAGTACTACAAATGCCAATCAAATCGAGAAAGGACGTTTTACCTCTATTCCAATCAATGTTGCAAACTTTAAAGCCATTAAAATGTACGTCGTAGTGAGTACCGAGCTTTGACTGGTACTGCCGTTCAACGTCACCGGAGCGAGAGCGCTCTGCGGTCACCAACCCGCTGCCATGTTTACAAGATCCTTTTTGGTACAGTACAAAGCTTTGGACTCCGATACACTGAATTAAATAGGTACGTTATGTCTAAAAGGTTTTTTGTGGACCTGAATTTAGAATTCGATTAATAAATTCAAGATAAATATTGGCGTAAGTGTAGTGTAGTATTCGTAGCGTACCTATCGGTGCGGCGGGCGTCGCCGTCTCACGTTCTCCCGAGCAGTTTGTGCACTGTGCACGTCATCTCACTTGCAAAGCTACACACACGCAAAATTAGCATAATTCTACTATACCTAGGTACCATCACTTTAAAATACTAAACATTTATCCTATTTTATATAAGGATATCTTAAAGTAAAAATTTCACAACAATTTTCATTCAGGCTTTCATTGAAAGTTACCGTTCTGACGAAGTTCTTTTACACTCAAAATTATTCATCGGAATTGTTGAAACATAAAAGAACTCAATTCGAAACTTATTCAAGGTAAGAAGCCAACAATGCTATTCATTTACTTGGGGTGCCCAAACGGAAATCAAAGAAATTATATAAATGAATGAAGAAGAACAACAACAACGAAATGTATCAAGGTATAGTTCAAACAGGGTTCTGAGAACATAATAGGTACCTACGGGTAGAATTATAATGTGGGGAAGCAAATACGTAAGCAAGCTGTCAAACTAAAGGTAGTAAGATTATGATGCTTGTTGGATTTCCGAGACCCGTGGTAGTAGGTATTAAAATTTTAATAACGTAGGTACGTTGGTTATTGTCTCAGATAGGTAAAATAAAATTCTACTTAATATTCGGTTTATTGCAAAGCTATTAAAAACCTGTTTGTTCCATGAAACCAACATGAAACTAAAATTTCCCCGAAAATATACATAAATGACGAGAATATTTTTCTACGAAAATAATTAAGTACATAGGTCCTAGGATCCTACAGTCTATTGCGGATAAGTAGGTATACAAGCGTCTACAAAATGTCACGGTTTAAAAAAAAAACAAAATCATAAGTCATGTATTCAAACTAGGCTGAGAGTCAGAACTTTTTGAACGACAAAATTTCATAAGACAGTCCCCCAAAACGCCTTCACCACTTCCTAGTGCTTTAGCTGGGAAGAAGAACTGGCGCGACAAACCCCCAGAAGCACACCTGTTTGTGAAGTTAGAAGCAGACGTTTGGCTTGACAATACTTACTTATTAAGTCTTCATCCGAAAGTGTTATTACATTATTTTGTTTTATGTATGGGTGTAATCAAATCAAAGTCCAATCACAAGTATAGACCTACGTGTGGCCGGCAACCACTGTCGGCCATGCTAACGCGCCGAACACTGCACGGTGCACACTGTTCTGACTCTATTGTTTTCATGCTGTAGTGCAAAGCCTTTTCAATCCGTTTTTACCGCGGGTAACTGAGATTACATTATTCAATGAATAAAAAATGCAATTTTGATAGCAAACGGGTTCGGCATGCGTGCGTGGAACCGGTCTACATGAAATGTTATTACTTGTAAAATTAAATGCATTGTGCTGTCTTAATAAGGTTTTTGCGATTAAATGCTTTTTTCTATTACTTCTAAAGAATATTATAGCAGGTGGGCCGTTAGGCTAAATCGTTTTCTTTTGTCTGTACATTAAGATTACCTGCGCAGCTTCGCAAACTGTTTTTAACTTTTTCTTGTTCAGTGAATTCAGCAGATGTCAAGAGAGGCGAAATCTTTCTTATTAAAATGAGCTAACTACTTACGTAGGTTCGTAACAAGATTTTTATCGTCAAGTGATTATTGAAACGTTTAAGCTGATTAAGCATCTTATTGCCAGCAACGAAAATTCCTTCTTATTATTAAAGTTTTAGTGCATTATCAAGTAACGAATCAATAGTAGGATTCTCGGCCTTAAACTTGACTCTGTTACTTTCAATCGATAACACTACATATACCTATACATACCTTCGTAATACGTGCGTCGATGAATGTTTCATTAGGTTGTTTTGTCTCTAAACATAAATTCGTAGTTTTATGTCATTCGGTTTCAACTCTTCAGGAACTTTATTTCTTTATTCAGGTTCGAGATCGCCACAACGTAACTTTCCATACTTTAGTAGCGTTAACGTTTTATAACAGAATTCTAAGGTTTTTCGAATCTAATTCACCTACTAATTAATTACAGGTACATTTCAGGCGACGTGGATACATACCTACATTGATACCTATCTACTACCTATATTTATCGATGAGCCGTCCGCGTCCTTTGACAGACGGTTCGCGGATAATACTCCCGATTTGGTTTCCGTAAATGATTTCTAAATTATCGCCGTTCCTAATGGACAATATGCAGAGTAATTTGATTAACGATAATGCCTGGTTTTATTGGTAAATATAACATTGCAATTTGTTAACATTGTGTTTGTTTATTCGTTGGTTGGAAAATGCGACTGCTGAGCTGGGGTCGTAGGTTCCAGCTATGGGTTTGGCGATTTTTCAGTAGCCTGCTGGAGTCTTGTCATGAAACCGGTTGATGGCAATAGGCTCACCTATTAGGTGAACAACTCACTTGGCGAAATGTGGGTGTATAAGTGCTACAGGTATCCTTTCTCTCGGGGAATACAGGCGTTTTTTTATGTACCTAATCTGTTTTATTGCTTGAACAAAGACGGTATCTATCGAGCTATTTTAATCATTTTTCAACAGTAACGCGCAACTTTCTTCAGAAGCTGCCAAGAACTTTACACCATTCATAACCACCGCCTCATTCATTTCTCTTCCATATTCCTCTTTAGTACTTTTTCACATGCACACACGATAAAACTTTGAACCCATGAGATGTTTTTTTCTACTATGTCTCGAACATTGAGCATTATTATCTACATATGTATATCTACTCGATTTAGTTTAGAATACTTAGTTTAAGTTACGACGAGGTTGACATGCCACTGTGGATAAAAGACTCTTATAAAAAAAAAAACTTTTGTATATAACAGTGGATTTTCGTGTCTGTTTGTGTGTCATTGTTCTTCTTAACTACGCAACAAATTTTGATGCGGTTTTTATTATCATTTAAGTAGAGAATTTATTCCGAAAGTTTTCGATGATCTATATTAAGCAATAAGTCGGTGATGTGCTAATATGGACTTTAAGTCAAAAACAGTCTAAACATTTATTTTAAATAGGCACTTATAAGGCACTTTTGAATGTTATAGAAGGCACTTTTAAATTATTGTTATGTCAAATTCAGAACCTAGGTGCGGGGTTGGGATACATCTTATTATTTTAGTACACATTTTTCGTAGTGATTAACATGAAAAACACTTTTTCTGTAGGGAAAATAAAAATGAAATTATGACGAGAAAAGTACCTTTACTTATTAAATACAAAAGTAATGTGCTATTACCGACTTATTGGCGTAAAAGAATTTGTCGAATTATTTTGATACCTCAAACCATAATGAGAACTAACAAGCATTTTTTTATTGTTGATTGTTGCCGGTACCTACTGTTACTGTGTCAATTTAAAATTACTACAATAACACTGAAAAAACAAATTGATGACGTATCGTCTTTATGATAAAAAAAACCCCGTATTGTAATGTTTCGTCTCAAAAACTTTATAAAGTTAAGGCAATATTGGCGTTAATGTATACTACTAAAATAACTGATTTATGATACCTACTTATTTTCTAAAATCGTAAGGTTTTCCCACATATAATTTAATTTGAATTCTGATCGTAATTGAATTACCTACAAAAAAAATAGCGTTCGTTTCATGGATCAATAACCGCAATACTTTGATTCGTCGAAAGATATTCAATAAAAACAGACAAACATTTCTCCTGTAAATTTAGAAATTTACGATTACAGACTTACCTATGTATTGCTTGAGGGCGTCGATATGTGTAATAATTTAATATGAAACTTTAAATGTAATAAAGAAATACCGATGTTTTTTCAAGCTAAACAAACCGCGCGAAGCAGGGACGGGTAAAATATAATCTGAAATTGAGGAAACAATTTGATCAAGAGCAGCAGTTACAAACTTGTAAAAGGCATACTTATTGGAATTTTCTTTCATCCTGAAGGGGTGGTGGCAGTAACTTACTTTTAGTAAGCAAAACTAAGGGTTAGCCTGTTGTTCTAAGAAATTATTTTGAAATCCAATCTTCAAACTCGAATTTTAGAGTCAATATTATACCCACCTTATATATTATATTAAATAATATCGGTTACCAAGCTTGGCCATCTAAAGTTACCTATAGAGGTACCTATACTTACTATGTAGGTAGGTACACCTGACTTGGTTGATCTGAAAAATCCTATACATTTATTGTAATGTTTAAGGATAAGTCTATACACCTGGGTATAGGCTGGTAACGAGATTACGTCTTGATCGTCATTCTGGAAACGTGCACGAATATTGATCTGCGCCAGTACCTACACATAAACTATCGAATATTTACCAAATGAGGGTAGTACTGAATATTCTACACACGATTGCTAACAAAAGAATAATATATAATGAGAAAACTGTTTTAGAAGAAGAACGTTATGTTTTTACAACGTGTAATGTGTGTTTTATTTAGATACTTCTACATGTATAGGTAATTTTGTTTTCGATTAACATACATCTCTACATTACCGACATAAAATGGAATCCATATCACTAGGTACTTACTTCGTAAAACTTCCTTATTCGAGCCCTATAAACATGAGCTTAGGAACTTCAGCGTCTTAAGAAAAGTTGACGAAGTATCGTAGTTTTGAAAATAGTCGTATAGCTATTGTTAGACATTGACTTACAACTTCAACTCAAGAGCGTTTATATATAGGAGTAGCTGTAGGCAGGTAGTATAATGAAGCTTCGTCAATAAAACTTTTTGTCTCAGCGGAAGTGGTGATTACTCCGACCAGTCAGTCGTCAAACAAGAATTTGTTAACAATTATGTACTCTGCGTTTGTCGCCTTTGTTCAAAACATCGCATTGTAATGAGTTCGTGGTTTAGTAGGTATTCCCCGACGCTGTCAGACCGACCCTGAACGTTATATTCCAATAATTTATTGTTCAAGGACTAACAGTGTTATTTCCACTAAAATGGGTAATTTACAATCTTCGATGTCACAAACTTTATGCTCGTTCTCTTATAAATTCGTGTCTTTTTTATTCAATATGTCAACTCAATGTATTTCGTACCTATTACTTAGGTTTGTATGTGTCTCGAACCCAGAACCTGACCTATATTTTGTTTGAATGTTGGTTAGTCCCAGGCTGGTTATGACATCCCTAAGTTGGTACCTAGACCACTTTCTTCGTTATATTTATTATGCTCCATTTTCCGTCTATTGGTTTTTGTACTTGTGGATACAGCGAGGGAACACTTCGTGGCTCATATCACAAGAAATGTGTGCTGTGAAATATTCGCGTATGTAGAGACAGTCAGCCTTACTGTTACCTACTTTGGCATTATCTTCTAAATTGATATCTACAAAATTATTCGATACATTGGTTTTTTATTTGTTATGTATGTTTGGGCATAACTCCGTCATATTGTAGATGGATTTGCAAAATTATTCTTTTGTTCGAAAGGGGTTGATTTCAAAATGGTCCCATTATATTGCTTAGAGATCTGATGATTTGTTTCGGAGACAGACAACGGATCTCTACAGCAAATCAACCACGATTGTTGTTATTCCATAAATAAGCATTGGTTTGATTTAATTGACTTCGAGAATACCCCAAGGATGATGAAATTTCGAATGGTGTGGGGTCGGCACTATAGCCAAAAACTGAAAAATTAAAACTTTTTCCAAAAAAAAAAAACAACCGACTTCCGAAAGAAAAAACACTACAAAGTGAAAAATAACTTTAATTTCGGAAGGCGGTGACAAAAAATTCAAATACATATACCGACTTCCGAAATTAAAGTAATTTTTCACTTTGTAGGTAGTGTTTTTTCTTTCGGAAGTCGGTTGTTTTATTTTTTTGGAAGAAGTTTTTATTTAATGAATATTGCGAGCAATAATTAAGTTATCGGCTTTTGTTTGTTGACCGTACAACATATTTATCGTACGTAACGCTTCACTTGCACCTTTTTGCATCGTATATGATCGTGATTTATTAGTTCCTTGGTATGTTGAACGTTTTCTGCTAAAAGCGAACAACTAACTTAGGACCAGCTTTTATGTTTTGTCTATTTTCCGTCTGTGATTAGTTTATACCTACTTCGATTTTATTATGGGTAGATAAGTAGCGAAGTAAATCAAAAAGAAAATAACTTTATCTAATAAAATACTTACCTATCCTATACCTACACTATTTTTGTAAGACCTTTTAAAATTTTATTTTTAATTACCTACATGGCGAAATTTTACAGACGAGAACCATAACCGTAATAAAATCAGGGAAAAAAGTATTTTCAGTTTACACTGCAAAATGTTGTAGATAGCTTGAGCGTGACTTCAATACCGTCGTCATTTAAACTGGCTTCCGGTGCTCTCCCTTTGACGTTTATTCTATAAATAACTTCAACAATAGCGCGGTAGTCGACAGATTCGCATTTCTAGGGATTTGTAACTGGAGGAGCTATCGGTCGTTCGTCGTTTGTTCTTCTGGTTCACAAGTCCCTACGTCACTAGACACAAAAAGGGTTGATTTATCAGCATGGAAGTAATTTGCCTACTAGAGCTTTTTGAAATCATGACACACACTTGAAATACTTACTTCTTTATTTCCATGGAGATGGAAATAATAACAAATGTACCTAGGTAGGTACCTACCTACTAAATTGCTTTTCTTAGCTCGAATTATTTCAAATTTTTATTCGTTCTGAATAGGCAAGTCTCTAGGTATTACATAAAACAACATTTTACTTATGTAGTGCATGACTGCTTTCCTTTGTTAAATAAAAGCGAAACAGATGATTTTTTTTTGTCGGGTATCTGCAGTTGACCTTGAGAAGCCGTGATTGCTTAACCGGGCTTTACTGAGGCTGCCATTAAGAGTTAACTTAACGCCTCCAGCCAGGGCTTAAAAACTAAAATTACATGCTAAGCGACTGCACGCTGAGGGCACCCCCTGTGGGATATGAACCTCGACTCAGGGCGTCACTGTTAGGGGGACAGCTAGTGGGGACAGGCTGGATCAAAATATTGGCATTATTATTATTAGTAGGGGAATTTAACTCTACTGGCTCAGCTGCGGCGCGGGCTGGCGTTTCAACGAGCAAGGGTCGGTCGGGGGCGAAACAGATGAACAATAAAAAATCATCTTATAATACAGAAATTCCACATCACTGAAGTAGGAAGGTAGGTATGTAAGACCATTAAATGACTCTAAACTGCCATTCACCCTTTGTTTAAAAGAAAAACGTTAAAAGATTAACCCCATTTACAAACCTTCTTTTACTGAAACCGTCTATAATTCTATTTTCTTCGTTATACTGTCTCTATTCTTAAGTGAAAATGCTTCGTTTATGTATTTCAAGTTCTTATGAACAAGCTAGGGTGTTTTTTTCGGGTGGGAAATCATCAAATAACTTCTGCCGCTCTAGATGGAGCGGGAGGTCGTGTCAGACTATTACTGACTAAAAACCACCCGAGTTCCTTCAATTGCCTGTGTGCCAGAGGCCACGGTATCTCTTTCGAACAACCCGCACCCTTGGTACGAGCTAGGGTTCAAAGTTCGTAATAGTGCAGGCAGTAATTTATAGCTTAGCCGCGGAGTCGCGGTTAGTCTATCGCCTGAGAGCACAATAGTAACCCGCTTATCTTAATTGCCTTACTGACGTCCCGTTTACCGTGAACTTCGATTACTTAATGTCGTAGCTCCTGACCCAAATGAGTGATGAGCCAAGGGCTGTCGCACCTACCTACCGACAGCTGTTTCCCTATCCATCGGTTAATAAAAGATGCATCTTTGCGTTAAACTGTCTATTATAGATACATCGTTAAGTTTCTTCTTGCGTAATGATCGAACATTTTGCAATAGAGGTAGTTTCAAAGTTCTGGATTAGTCGTTGAATTTGGGCTTTATTGCGCGGAGGATATCTGTTCTGTACAACGAATGGTTGCATCTAATATGTATCGTTATGGTATAAAGGAAACAGGACAGAGCCAGTGCCAAACCTTTTGAATTTCCGTTTGCCAAAAAAATGTTGAGATTTAAGAATTGTATTGTATTATAAGATGAGATTTGACCAGTTTGACTGTCTGCCATTTACAGCGTTTTAGGATTCGGTAGAGGCGAGCGAGACATGGACGTGTAGGCACGTAGGTACCTAATTGTACCGAATAGGGGCAATTTTCTTCGTAGGAAAGTTAATTTTTATTAGGTAAAGTATGATCATGCTAAGAATAAAAACTAATAATACAAAAAAGGTAAATACAAACAAACATTACCTAACAATGCTAGATAATACTTAGTCGTTCCTTAATGTCCCTACTATCCTAAGCAGCGTACGCGTATAACTTATGTGACTTAGGAAGGAAGTTTCAGAAACCATCAGTAAGCCTTTGGAAGCGTCCGGTAAATCTATCCAAACACAACAATAGGCAGGACACAAACGTGCTGCTCCGACGCCCTGTGGCCCAATTGTCTCGGCCAACAATAACTAGAGCTGGGGGCGGGTAGGTTCAGCACCACATGTACATACAACACAAGTACATTATCCGGGCCTGTGTTCGCCTATTGACACCTACTATGCCCGGAGGCCGCACATGATAATTGCTTAGGTTGTTAGGTCGGGTTGAATAGGTTAGGCATGATCGTAATCCCGGAGATCATAAAAGTAGAGATCCACTTGTTTGTATCGGGGTTGGGTTTGATATTTCTAAGTTTATGGCTGTTACGTTCAACCCTCGCATAAAAGTAGGTGTGTATTTACATAATTCTGTAAATCTCGTTATAATAATATACGTTTGCATAATTTTAGAAACTAGCCTTGGCGAGTTACGAATGTGTTTTGATTAAATTTAAATCCCGTGATCCCTCAGTGTGCTATTAACGAAGTATTTATATTCTACGGTTATTGTTGTCAGAATTCTGACCAAAACAATGTGGTAAACAAACTTTAGGTACGTATCGATAGTAATTAACTTGAATTCGTGGAAAAGTCGTGCCAATTAATTTCGTCCTGTCAACAAGCTTTGGGTATTAATTCAACAAAGCGATAGTTTTGTGGTTGCGCGGCCTGTAGCGCTACAGATCCGTGGTGGGCGCCGTCAAGATGTGGCTACGTTTGATGCTCAAAGCGTACCTCCTACGTACCCACCACTAGCTATTTAATGCTAATACCGTTTTATGGTAATGTAAAACTACCTTTACACTTCGTTTCAAGAAAATGGAAAAATCGGAATGACAATTAAAAGTACCTACAAGCACATGTACTTATGTGTATATGTTGTGTGTATTTAGTATTAAGTTACTGGTGTGTATCTACTGTGTATACCTAGTGTGTATCCAGTCCCTTCACAGACACTGTTTAATTTAGATTACTAGGTTACTAGGAGATTATTCTGTTTGTACCTACACGTAAGTATATATGTACCTATGTCATTTGATTGAATTGCCTGCCGTCGCTAATATTCGATTTGCAGCTGTAAATAGAGCTCTAATTGCTTTAAATCCATTACATGATTACAGATTAAGTTGTCAGTTATATTAATTTGTAACACGTACATTGCTAAGTTTAGTACATACCTACTGGTGAAATCTCTGTCATATGTTTTAGAAATAGATAGGTACTTACTTACATTGTTTATTAAGTTAGGAATGTAAATCTTGAGTACCGCTGGGAAATTTGTTGCGCCGCCGCCGCTTCTTCTTTTGAGCTGACATCGTACGAAACGTATTTCGTGGTGTCTTCGTAACTTCAAAGTTAATAAGTCCGATTTTCATTATTTGTTTTAATGCGAAAATAAATATTAGACGTTGGGTTTAGTTTTAAAACCAAAATAGAACATTTTTATGAAATCATTATCAATTTCAGGCCAGTGCAGCTTTAGCTGAACATATGACGTAACTGTCAACAGTCTATACAGATTATTTTAATTCCCTCATGGCATAAAGGCAGGTTTAAACATTAAAATAAAAAGCGGCAATATTTTTCATATTATTTTATTCATTCTTTTATAATCGTCAGAGTTGTACAACTAATTAATCACAGTTGAAACAAAACATAACTATATATTATGTAGGTATTATATAATTAATGTCTAAAATAAAACACAAATCGGTGTTCGTTAGCGAGATATCGCATTTTAGTCATTTGTACTGGGATTGTGTGCTCTGCTGTCTTAAGTGTACGCGGAACGAGCATTGTGTGCCTTGTGCCGTGTGCTGAGCGGTGGCGACATCACCCCTGCGCGGGGGGTGGGGGATGGCACCGGGAAACATTACCCACTCTCACCAAGTTATCAAGATCGAGAGTGACGTAGCATTCCAAATTAAATTTCGATCTGTAGTACCGACCGCCAACTTTGAGAAAACTAACCTTTTTAAGCTCGAAGTTGACGACCGGCACTGCATTTCATATTACATCGACAGGTTGTAATGTATGTCGCTCTATCTACATTTTCAAAGGAATCTCTATACTTTCAAACGCTGTAACAACACGATAACATGGCAACCCGCCGACGTAGTGGCTTACAATAATAAATGCTCAATGCAAAGAACATAAACAAGTGAAGTACACGCTTAGAGACGGCGCAGAGCTTGAGGAGGAGAACAGAACCAGAGAGTGTGCGACGTGTGCGTGCGCAACACTGCCGGAAACTAAACGTTGCTTTATAAAATAGTTCAAAAACTTACAATATACCGTTGTATAAGACAGAAATATAAAATCGGACCCAAATCGCTATCGTAATTCGTCTATATATATGATACTGGCAGTGTAATGATATCAATGAAACAATAATAACTATGACATCCTACTTACATGAATAGTAATTAACGAGAATTGCTTTAATATTGATGTAGGTACTTGAATATTAATTATTTGTCTTTAGTGCAAACTAGAGGGTGAACTTACATTAGGTAAGTTATTAGAAGTCTATTTAAACCGAGTCTACAAAATCTTAGGCTCCAAACACATAATAAAATCAGTCATTTCAACATAATTCAGTATTATTCTAAAATTTACACTGATTATAACTCGATGTCGAAGTGAGACAGTTTCTAAAACCATTTTATTATTATTATATTTTACTATAAATTCTTAAAAATTAATTTATAAATTAATGACTTCTACAGGTTTCAACAACTATCTCACATCAAGATCGACGGAAATAGTATTCTAGCACAACACTCTTAATAAGTTATTGATATTTTCCTAGGTGCGACTAAATTTATATGTAATCATACGAATAAATAAAGTGCAAACACTTAACTCTACCGTCATTAGCTGCATCGATAATGCTAAGAAATTGGCACAGTCCCACTCACACCAGCGCGCGCCGACTGCCGAAATGCACGTCGCAAGCGCGTGACACGCGACGCGGTACGCACGCGACGCACGCACTCACTCACGCTCGACGAATGTCGCTTGCACGCACTCACACGCATACCTACAGCTCTCACACGCTCATAAATACGCTCTCTCACGCTCACACGCAAACGAAAACTCCCGCGACCATGACTACTAGTAGTTACCTAATGTTACGAGTAGACCGTAGTCGTTTCCAAATACTATTTAACTAGCACTACACGGAGACATTAGGAGAGGAACACCGGTTACTGTACAGTTCGCTTACACGTTAAAGTTAAATTAATAGTTTCACGTTTAATTAAAATCGGGGGTAGTTGTTTCTAGTGTTATTGTATTTACAACCCCATTGTTTAAACTTCACATAATATCGAATGAGCATTATGTAACTCGACGTCCGAGTGGACCACCTCAAGTATTATGTTATCTACCATTATTAAAATATAACATATTCTTTTATTCTATAACGATTTCTACGGGAGGGCCGCCATATTAAGTCATATCACGTAAAGCTGTGGACTTACAAAATACTCGTATAAATTATTCACATTTATAGCACACTATCTACAAACACCCACTGTTCAGATTCACGCCCGGCCCTGCCGCAGAGATCTCTTTATCTCCGTAACTTTCAATAAAATACTGACTCATAATATGGCTAATTCGAATAAAAACTTATATCAAATATTTGGTGAAGATGTAGTTTAAACTTTATAAAAATGACGCAATTAAATAGGTATCTTAAACGATTACTTAAGCTTAACATGTCTACCACAATAAATAAAGTCGTATAAAATTGATAAGAGTTACAAGTGAGGCGGGAGCGTGCGCGTCACGGGCGCGTCACTCCGCGGTAACGGCGCGTGACGGCAGCTCGCCACGCTTGTTTATGTACAAAATGAAAGTGGGCGAGTGAGCGAGTGTCGCCTCCGAGATAGCAGGGTTACAGTAGCTTAGTGGTACGATAGTAGGAGACAATTGACTAAGTGAGCGGCGGATGTGGGCGCCTACAGCTGCTCGTCCAGGTCGGGCCCGTACAGGTCGGCCAGCTTGTTGAACCGCGGCCCCCACGCGCCCAGGTAGTCGTACTCGTGCGTCTCGTCGTCGGTACCTAGCACACAAGCGCGCCGCATTAGGATTTCATATGAATAATTTATTCGAACACGAAGACTGGAGGTGCCTCAATTTTTCGCTTCATACATTGTGAATGAATCGCCGCAAGGCGCCGTCATACATTTTAAAGTGGGATTGGAGGAACTAATTTTACGAGGGTGGTGATGCATGGGATTGGAAAACTCACCGGAAGCGAGCGAGGAGAGTGATCCGGCCGTGCTGCCGCCACCCTCGTACGCGTAGTTGCGCAGGTCGTCGAATGGCGGCGCGTTGGGGTCACTGTCGGCGCGCCGCTTGTGCTCCTCGATGAACATGCCCACGTTGGTCTCGCCAGGTAGTGGCACGCCCACGCCCACGCCCGCGGGGACGCCAACGCCCACGCCCATCGGACCAACTCCCAGGCCCAGGCCCATTACAGGATCTAGTTGCGAATGACAGGAAGACCTCTTAGAAATTGCAAATAATCTTAAATTTTGGGCAGTACCTACATGTGTCGGGCAAATATCATTTCCAAAAAGTTGTTATTTGATAAAGTTCCGGTAATTTATTTTCGTCAGCGTTGCAAACGTCTACTATAAAACAGTCATCTCCCCACAGACATTCAGAACAAAATATAGTCCCGGATGTAACGCTATAATCCCTTTATCGTCTCTTATGCCACCCGGGCAAAATTACGGGGCGTTTATTTGTAACCATTGCACAACATATTATGCAAATGTGAAAGCATAGTCCTGGAACAATGGTTAATCTTCGAGATAAAGTTGCAGTCAATCCTTAAATCAAGAATTCAAGATTAGGATCTTGAATACTCGTGTGTATTTCTTCCAAAACAAAATTGACTGATCTACCCTTGGGTAGCACTGTCTTGGGTACCAGTAAAATCATTTTTGGAGAGACTGGTTACATAGGATGCATTTATCATGTTATATAATATTCAAAGAAAGACGAATCTCTAGGAATTAAAATCATCATAGTCACTTACATGGTAACTTGGTAGGTGCATGATCAGGCAGTGGTCCTCCGATGGGTATCTGTAGCGGCGTGATGTCGAAGGCTGTCATGTCGTCTTCACCGCCTCCCTCGTCGTCATAGTTGATGATATTCTCGCGGACATCGTCATCAGGTCCAGGGTACTTGATGTGGGCCTCCCGGCGACGGTTGTACACCACGAATACTAACACCAGGACTGGTGACGAGAAAATACAGCTTTATAGTCATTCAAAAGCTCAGAGTTTCAATGCTAGTATATCGTAGTATAGAATGTTCTGAACAATTAGCAAAAGCGAGTTAGTCATGAATCGCGACGAAATGAATGAGTATGATTTGAAACACAAAAAAACAAATATTACACAGAGTTATGTGCATTTCTCTAGTTAAGTTACTTTGGGGTGGAGTGGAGTGACCCGACGCCGCGGCAGCTCCGCCTCGGTCGCTTGGATCGCTCCTAGTCCTTTTGTAAACGTGTTATTCCCTTTGCTACTTGTTACGAATGTACCTGTTCTTTCTAGATGAATAAATTCTAGCATTTACTCTCTATTCGCTATCCTTTTTTATAGCTTTAAATCAAACGTTAAATCTACATTCTTTAAGCCCTACTCTGAGTTCAGCAGGTCCAGATTACATTACCTTTATTGAAATTCTCAAAAATATATTAAAGAGCCATGTTTGATAACCTTTACGAGTATAAAGTTGTAGTTTCTTATTGACAAAACGATTTGAATTCGGGAAAGTTTTTCATTCTACAAATCAAATCAGAATTGAATTTAAATAAGGGTTTCATATACCTACAGAGACGATGTCAGCAAATATTAAAACGGTTTTGAAATAAATTACTCTCCAGAATGCAATATTCTTTGATATGAAGTTATTTTCTTTACAAGAAAGTTTTAAGTATTTTCTGAGCAAGTCAAATTACTTAGGTTGAGAGTCGTCAACAAATGTTTTTTTATTAAATGTTTTTGAATAGTTATCGTTATTACGTTGTCATAAATCATCCATAATTAAATAGAATATATTAGGTATATTTTATGAATAACAGTGTTGGATAATTACAAAAGTTACTTAGGTACAAGTTAGGTATCTAACGCTTTGTCATCTAAAAGCTCCACAATGTTATCGGGTTTCATGTGCTCTTTTAAGTAGTCTCTATTATTAAATTAATATCACATATAAAAATATATTTAATAATATTATATTTTATTCCTAATTTATTAATTATAACGACAATTTCTATATTACCGTCCACAGGGCGCGCACCGATTTGTTACTCGGAAATTGATCATAATGGGGCCCCTAACGTTTGGGACTGTTTCAGTTATTTCAATTTCCGTAAGATAGGTATTTAATAAAGGAAGGGACCGGGAGGACGATTTCTGAATAGAGTATACATTTAGACACCTACCTCCTTATATTAACGCAATTATTCTTCATCTCATTCACTGGACATCGTTAAAAAATACCAACTGTATAATTTAAATTATGATTGAATTGTAGTGAAAGTATCAAATAAATTATTGAATGCTATTCAAAACTATGCTATTCAGTATGAATATATAACATTGGTTTAAACCGTATCGTTTCAGTAATATTTTGTAAACTTTATCAATGGAAATTGTAAGCGTATTCATTATATCTGGGTCATCAAAAATTTTACCCATAACAACGTTTTGGTTTTATACATTGAACTTTTAATCCCATCTAAATAAGTGAATGTGAATAATGTTTCACAATTATAATCGTAGAACATTTCTCACACATGGATGTAATGAAACTTGACAAAAAGTCATTGTGAATATTTGTTATGCAAAACGTTGATTCGTAGCACAAATGTACACGGGAGCGGTAATTGCATGCAAGTAAACAGAATGTGGTGCTCACCTAAAAGCATGAACAAACAAACAATGATAGCTATAATGAAATCTCTGGAGGGCATGATGACGCCGGAGGCGAGCAGTTCGAGCTCGCAGTCGTGTCCGGTGTAGCCGAACGCGCACACGCAGTCGTAGCGCCGCGCCGGCTCGCGGTCCACGCACGTGCCGCCGTGCCGGCACGGCGCGTCCGCGCACTCGTCCACGTTCACGCACGTGCCGCCAGCGCGCACCGAGCCCCCGGGGCACCTACACATGTGCGTACTGTACCTCATCTCCGCGTGACGGTGTGTCACGCGCGCACTGAGCCCCACCCCATATAGCATGCACTACTGTATAACATCGAGCTAAAACACGGCTACATATACACATATAGGTCTATAAGATGATGTGAGTGCGTTAGTGATAGTGCGACGGGATGATCGTCTAGTGGGACACGCGCAAGCGTGACTACGGTAGTGCTCACTCATGATAATGAGGAGGCAGACGAGGATCGCCGCGAGCGCGCCCATGCTGAGCTTGAGCGTGCGGCCTTCTTGTACGAGCTCGCAGTTCTCGCCCCAGAACCCTTCGGGGCAGTGGCAGCGGTAGCCAGGCTCGCGGTTCACGCACGAGCCGCCATTGCGGCACGGAAAGTACAGACATTCGTTCTTGTCTACACATCCTTTGCCGTCCGGAGACAATACCAAACCCTCACCGCAACTGAACACCATTCCAATATAATATTTTAATTTATAAGCATTAGTAGTTATTATTAGATAGTATAACATGTTAGGAAGATAAAAAGGAATATGAAACAGAAATAAACTATTAATAGACTTAAACGTATATGAATATTTAAATAAAGTTTTTATCCAGCCTAATAAATAAATAAAAGTGTTTAAAACAATCAAAGGTTATACGTAGGTACATATTATGTAAATAAACTTAAATAAATTATAATAAGTCGAAACTCAGTGCGCGCTTCAAAATAAATGGTACAAAAATAAAACATTATAATCATGGGATTAATCAGTGTTATCATATTTATAGTATTATAGATTCAAATGAATATATATCTATCTAATTAATGGTTTAATCAAAATCAATTAAAATTCTGGGGAATTATGTGACTCGACTAGTTTATATTTACCAGGCTAAATTCAATTTGAAAATTTAAAACCTATTTACACCCAATTTTCAACACCTAGGGATTGAACCCAGGATCACACGGCTGCATTTGCAACTATAAGTTGTAGTAACTTATAGCCTATAAGGCCAATAAAATGGTAAATAATTAATAGAGTAACAAAAACTCACGTGCACTCATATTCATTCCAGAGATCGACGCAAACGAAGGGCTCGGTGCAGTGCACGTTGATGCAGGGACTGTTCGACGGGCAGTTCCGGTCGAGGTTCCTGGCCATCGTCGCCTGCCCCCATTGAGTGCCGTTCATCGCTGGCGGCAGCGGCAGGTGCTTGCCTTCCAACCTGATATCATCCAGGCAACCCTTCTGGAAGTCAGCATACACTTCAAAGGTTCTAACACCCGTATATTCAGCTTTGCCGCCCGCATAGACACCTTCTTGCTTATCAACCAGCAGCCACTGGTGGCCGTCGAAATAAAATGTTTCATTATATCTTCTTCCTTCTCCGCCATCTATTTCAAGCATCGCAGCACTACCGTAGCGGCTGACACGAGCTATATGCCACTGGCCATCGTCGACAGCGACTGAGTTCAGCCATACATCACGTTCCTCAGTGCGAAGTGAATTTAGGTTATATCGGAAGTGTAATCGGGACTCTTTCACTTCTAGTATGCCGTACTCTCGGTTGTGTTGATCACTCACTCTAAAAAGTTCGCCGTGAGGTTCACGTGTTCTAAACCGAAGTTGAATTTGTGTACTAAACCTATCTGGTTCAAAACTTAGAGCGAATTTGACGTAGCTCTGAGGCCGGAAACTGGTAGGCGTAGTTGGTAAGTTACACGAAGGTCCTGTCCAACCAGGCTGGCACTGACATCGAGCTTCAGAGAAACTTCCGACACAGGTGCCGTGCTCCCAACACCGCGAAGTAGTATCCGCTTGATTACATATCTCGTCAGTTTGGGGACAACCTGCCACAGAATTTCTTGAAAGGCCTGGATGAGCTAAATCGTATAACTTGCTGTTGTGGATCAAGTTTCGTATGCATCCGTCAAATCCTTTGCCAATGGGCATGTACTGCCAATGATAGTGAGTTGGGTCAAAGTGTTCTATGTACAAGCCACCAATTTGTAGTGGTGCATTGACGTTAAGATATTCATTGAAAGGAGGTATTGTTCCAGTGGCTTGACAGGTGGAGTCATCGAACTCTGGTGGAGTTCCATCTTCCATTTCTTGAATATCAGCTGATTTACAGAAGTCAACAATCATTCTGACATTTTCTGTGTCCCAGAAAATATCAATTCTATGCCATTCACCATCATCTAAGGATTTCTTTGTTTTAACTCTTAGTTCTAAAGTGCCGGAACCAAAATCGATAAGAAGCCGGGGATTGCCTCTTTCTAATTCCACAGATATGAAATCTGATACCATTATTTCTTCAGGTTCGGGAGGTACAATCGGGCCATTGTATAACAAAACACCTTCCGACTTTCTCGTGATAAATTCAAAACTTAAATGAGAACTATCACACATTTCCAAAGCAGGATACCAAGCCCACCCTGTGCCTCTAAAGCTCCTTGATGTTTGCTGACATCTTGGTCCTGTATATCCAGGAGGACAAGAACACGACAAGCCATATTTGCCTTCGATACACCTGCCTCCGTTGTAGCATGGAGAATTGCGGCACGTTTCTGCTTGAGTGAAGTTTCGGGCACCACATGTGCACTCAGCGATTACATCCACTCGGACGCCAACAAGAGCAGTTTTATTGGAATTAACCATGTAGGGCAAGTTACTAATATCCAAGACGTTTGTGCAGGATCCTTCACACATTTGATTTTCGTATAAACATTCGTCAATGCCAACCATGGTGATGTTAATTCCTACGGCCCTCTCTATTTCTTCTCGGTGCATTAATACAATGCCGTTTAATCGGATTGGCTTATAATAATGAGCTCCGTGAGCAGAAAAACGAATATCAGTCACGGGAGGGTGCTTCTTCCTGAGCTGAACACTGAAGATATCAATGTTTTCACGCTCGGTGTTAAGTAGGTCAGCCAATTTGTCTTTGAAAATGTCTAATTTGCTCCTTGAAACACTAAGAGTTTTATAGTTCCAGACTCTAATAAAGTCTTCATCAGATATTCCTGATATTCGGATGGATCCAGAATTTATTATAGCGTCATGTGATATTTCTTTAACAAACACTGTGACATTAGCAGGTACGTCTGTTTGTGTATGTTTTCGATCGTAAACTTTGAACTTTAGGTGATATCTACCTTCTCTGGTCTTGTGTCTCATTTGTATCATTCCAGTTTCTTCGTTCAAAGTGAAGTTTGGATGTTCTGAACTTTCCCAGAAGAACTTTTTATCTGGTAGATCCCAATCATCAAGATCATACACGTAAACTCGACCAATTTCAGTATCAGGTGCTTGACCTTGGTAACTATACACAAGTATTTCTTTAGAGCCAGGTTGCATTTTATTATCGTTTACATCACCAATTACAACGGTTAGAGTACTAGTTCCAGTCATAGCAGGATTTCCATGATCTTTAATAATTATAGGAATAAGATATTCCTTTTGTTGCTCTCTGTCAAATGATCGTAGTGATGATACTATTGCCATTCCATCACCGTTGGCACCTTTTTGATCTTGTTCTACTTTGAAAGAAGCTCGAATAATATCATCTGCACCAGGATCAAGCCTGAACTGGAATGGCGGTCCATTACTTTTTGATCGGTCATCATCATCTGTAGCTAAGATTTCAGCCACTTTTTTGGGTGTTATGTGTTCAGTCAGAACGGGCCTGTAATCTTTTAGGAATGTTGGAGCGTTGTCATTTATATCTTGAACTATTACCGTCAGGGTGGCGGTTGCAGTCCTCGGTGGTACTCCATCATCAATAGCTAAAATCTTAACTTGATGTCTGGGAGTATCTTCTCTGTCTAATGAGCGTTGTATGCTTACAGTTCCTTCTTGATTAATCGAAAATTGACGCTTTCTGTCGGATGACCTGTCGATAGCATATGAAACTTTACTCTTCCCTCCTTGATCTGGATCAGTCGCTTTAAAGGTTTCTAAGCTTTTACCAACTTCAGCATTCTCATAAACTGAAACTTCTATGTTAGCTCTTTCAAATTGAGGTTTATTGTCATTAATATCTCTAAGCTTAACAACTACCCACGAATAAGCTACGTGATATTTATCGTTGTCATTATCTTCTCCTTTATCATTAACTTGTATCCTAAATCTGAAGCCATTACTTTGTAATTGGTCTTCATAATCTAAAGGCTGTACAATTTTTAACGAACCAGTGCCGTCATTATTTCTAACCATAGTAAACTTATCAGCACCATAACCACTATTTTCAATAACTTTATACTGGAATTTATTCGTTTCATCTTCATCATGAACAGTAACTGTCAAGATTGGCATTTCAGGCAAATTAGTTCCATCTGTTTCATCTACCTCAGTAAACCATTCGTCTTTGGTGAATTGCGGTGGCATGTCGTTAATGTCCTTTACTCTGATGGACGCCGTACCGGTTCCCTTTAACCCCCCTCCATCGGATGCTACTATCTGTATAGAATAATCTGGCGTCCTTTCACGATCAAGGCAGCATACGGCAGTTTTTATAACGCCAGTTTCAGGTTCAATTTCAAATATAGGTGAGCCTGTTTCTTCTTCGATTACGTTTTTCTCAATAGAATACCACAGTTTGGCGTTATTACTTTCTGCGGGATCGTCATAGTCGATGGCTGTCATAGTCATAACGACCATACCAGCTGTGCCATTCTCAGTGACATTACCGAAATACACGCCTTGAGGGAAAATAGGAGCATTATCATTAATGTCTTTAAGATTGACTTGAACATCTGCGTATCCCACGAGACCTTCGCCTCCTTCGTCTTGTGCAAATACTGTGAACCTCCATTGCGGTCGCCCATTAGGCTGATCTCGATCCAACGGCTGTGAACAAATAACAAGTTACACACCTACTTGCAATTATAAAATTATGCCGACTTAAACACGAAATATCGGCTTTCGGCTTTTGTACCTAATTACATACGTACAATCAAGTATTGCCACTATTATTTTTGAGTTATTTTTGAGATTTAATTAGCATGTGTTAATTGGACTAATTAAAAAATACTGGTACAGCAGTACCTATCTAATTTTAATTGTGATTACATTGTCCTATTTATTGTAGGTACAACAGCACACATTTGTGATACCTATATAAATGCTGTTAAAAGGGTTTAGTAAATACAGAGATAGTGTTTACTTGGTGATCTGCAAACAAACCGATCCTAAACTCACAGCAAAGTTAAAGTCGCCAGTATCCTTCGCTGTTCGGTAGCGAGGCGACCAAAAAAGTATTCCAATTTTCTAAAGAGTAGGTAATTAACATTCAGAAGACATTCGGTTTTTCTCATTTCAGGAATATCTGTGTCCAACTTACGGAGCAAATGGAACGCAATAAATGTGTGATTGCATTGTGCATGCAAAGCGCGCGTCCTATTGGCCGGCCATCCCTGTTCACGAGTTCGCTACTCTCATTCCAATGGCATCGGCATAAGGTGTACGAGTGTACCTGCACCTTTTTATTAGAAGAGACTATTTTACAAATGTCGCTATTTTTATATCATGTACTAGCTTCCGCCTGCGGCTTCGCTCGCGTGGAGGTCGGAAATTATCCCGCGGGATAAAAAGTATCCTATGTGTTAATCTAGGTTATAATCTATCTGTGTGCTAAATTTCATCCAAATCCGTTCAGCCGTTTTGCGTGAAAGAGTAACAAACATCCATCCATCCATCCATACTTACAAACTTTCGCGTTTATGATATTATGTAGTAAGGATATTACTTACTTTGAGGACGAATATTTCTCCCGTGGTACGATTGATGTCGAATTTGCTATTCGCAGGATTGTCTGGATCGATGCCCTGACCGGTGAGGAAATAAACTATGTTCTGTTGTCTATCTTTGTCGCCATCCGTGGCTGTGACCTATTTGAAAGAGAAGAAGGCGTAAATCTATTGGTCTTAGGTGACAATATGTTTATAATCAGAAGCGCCATTGTTGGTAGATATTTCAGAAAGAATATCTGTTTGTTTGTTATGGATATATGTTTCGAATTCAACTTACCTCATGTGGTTGGGATTAGTTTAACCAAAACACCAAGAAAAGCAAGCAAGTAGCATACATAAATCCATACTAGTTAGTGTTGTTAGTTCGTCCAATACGAAATTGCCTCCGGCTCTGTGTTGTGTTTGATTGTCGACATCTTATGGCTACAATGGTTGGGAAGTTTTGCGTCATTTGATGAAAATGTCCCTAGGGCACTTAATGATTGACTTTATTATGCCTTCAAATTCAAACTTATGCTTTAAGGGGGAAACGCCAAGCCCTCGATTTTCAAAAAAAAAAAAAACAGTTTTTTTGCAATTTGCAGCTGTGTTAGGTTGTATAATAGGGTATTTTCCAATTTAATAAAAACTATTTTAATTTGAAGATTGGGGCGATATATTTAAAAGAAAAATAAAAATAAAATTTATTTATATCCATTTTCTCAATTAAAAATGATTAAAATCAAATTTATTTTTCGTTGTTTTGAATTTACCGCCAAAACGCTCCTTAAGATGACTTTTTTATCACGTGACATCGTGACATCAGCTTTGTGTAAACAGCACCGATACAAATACTTAGTTTGGCGCAGTTTTAGAAGTATTTGTGCACAGAGGCACAGCACATCAGTAATCATCATCATAGTTTCCATTCAAAATCTTGGTAATTCTAAACTCGACGTTCACTTGTTTACTTATTAACTACTTTAGATTACACAAAGTTGACGTCACGTGTGGTCACGTGATAAAAAGTCATAATAAGGAGTGTTTTGATTTAAATCGTTTTTAATTGAGAAAATGGATCCCAATCTTCACATTAGGATAGTTTTTAATAAATTAGAAAACACCTTATTACACAGAGTGTACAGAATTATAATCATCAAAAGGGTTGTATTGATTATTATAATTCTGTAAATACATAGTTGTTACGGTCGCAAATCATATTTTGTTCAACATACAATTGGACACTGACCTGTAAATTGCAAAAACTTAAAATAAAAAATACTGGGTAGGAATCCAGTATTTTAGGCGCTAGGAAGCCGCTTCCCTCTTAATAAAGCATATTTGGAAATAGTTAAGCAGAAAGGAATCCACACAAAGTCATTTTTGAGTAATGGGCGTTTGAAGTTTGACATTTTATGTGCTCTTCATACTCTGGGTTGAGTCGGGGTAACGAGAAAAACTAGATTTCGTGTACATTTTAAAAATAGGGTTTTCACTACATGATAGATTCGACCCTCAGGAGTACGATGGCATACTTAACTAAATTTTGGCCAAAGTGTGGATTGAGTCCTTTCTGCTTGACTACGTCCTTTTAAAGCTTATAGACACTTAAACCCAGTTTTTTAAAGGCCGATTTACACAAATTAATCTAACACGTTGTCAAACTCATGCTAATTGCTGTGACTGACTAGATGAATTAACAACAGCCAATCAAACCACTTGACATTTGATATGACAACAAATTCAATTCAATAGGCTGTCAGAAACCACGGGTAGCCTTTCAAAAGTAATATCATTCCATAAATCAATATTTGTACCAAACAAATCCATTAATATAAGCATGAAACATAGAAATAATTAAAGTTTCACGAAGAGTCTAGCGAAAAAGCTGGCTTTTTATGGGGCCTCCCACCCCCTCTGCCCCAGGCCTATTGTACTCAAACAATTATCCCTTTCAAAAGGAAGAAAGTAATATTTGATCTAATTTACGACGACGAACGACCACCGATCGACGTCGTCAGAAAAAGATCGTTCCCAGTTGGTACCTACTAATACTTCGCGGAAAGTTATAATAAGCTACTTATATAAACTAATAACTGCCTCTATCTATTTATCTAGTTTTCAATGATTCGTATCCACAAAGCTTTCCCATTACTGCGAAGTATAGTATGTTGACTCGTTACAATTCTCAGAATTTTCCTTATGATGCTATCGTAAAACGTCGAAACAAATTTAATCTCAGGCTGAATGTGAATTACTATGTATTTTATAGTGGCGAAGCTACCACGGAAGTTCTCCAAAGTTTATGAACCCCGACACCCCGGATTGTTTGCATCGGGCCCCAGCAGCGGAAGCATCGCAAACTTTGTTCTTTTTAAGGACACCGACGAGAAAGCCGAAGGAATTTTATCACTGTTTGAGGAGTTTACGGTGAAGTGAAGTAATTTTTAGAGATGAAATATCAGCGATAAACGTTAATAAAAAATAGCAAATAATCGTTGACGTAGGTTATTGAGACATGAGTTCAATATCACGACAGAGCTTAACTGTTTATCGAGTGTTTAATGGAGAAATTGATCCCTTTAAAATTGGAATACGTAAACTTATGGCAACTGGAATGTCCAATTACGTCAGACTGGCTGGAGCGTCTGAAATGAAGAGGGTCGACGTTTGCGTAATTACTCGGATCATTTGCGAATCTCACTCCAATTATAAAAAAAAGCTTGTCACTACAAGCGACTTGGGACGAGGGCTCCACTCTTAGAGAACGGTGAATTTTCATGATTGAGTATAAAAGTCAAGGCAACCTGCCCTTTGAAACTGTTTCGCAGCACAAATTTTGCCATTTTTAGAAGACAATTGTTCTAAATTACGCTTACAAGGATCTGTCTTTATAAAATAGGTGAATTGGGATAAAGCCACCTATACTTATTTACCCACTATTATCTAGTCGATTAAATGAAACTTGAAGAAAATACCCGTTGGCCGTCTAGCGATAAGCAATTATTAGAACTAGAACTAAACTTTCATTACTATCTAAATAATAAAATAGACTGTATAATATTCTTTGCAACATCACCTCAGACACAACACAGAGACGAAGTTGAGCAAAAGCAATTTCAAATATTTTGCAAAATATTTTCCCGTTGTTCATGTTCTCATATGTTATTGACAGGACTCAAAGAAGTTGCGAACTAGTAAAAGCGCCTTGATCATATAGATACCATACATGCTGTGAAATTACACTACCGCGGATAGACCGTACTGGTAACAGAGCTAAAACTCTGATAAATCTAAGTACTTACCTGTAAAACCTGTGGATTCAGATTTGGGTTAACACTAAAATAATTATGATGGCGTTTATGAAAGTCGGTGTTAGTCGATTTACTGTAAGACACACCCTTGCACCCAAAATAAATAAGAACATAAAATAATTTAAAACGCGGAAAAGTGTATGTAGGAATAACAAATTGTGACTGCTTGTATAAGTTAGTATGTAAAGCTGGCATTTTTATCGCTTCATTACAATCGAAACGACCTTTCCTAATGGTTTTGGAAGTGAAGAGAGGTGGCTCGCACAAATTACACGCACAGTATTAATATGCTGCGTCGGCAGGTTTTATCTATGAAATGGACTTTTTTATGCTTATGAGCGTAACCCTGATACTGAGTTACGCTCAAAAATAAAATCGGTTTAAGTACCGTTTGCTGTTTCTAGCTGGCATCCCTTTAAATTTGCATGTCAATATTTAAAAAGTGTTTGCAGCTGCCAGCGGGAAGTGTTGTGCGAGAAAAGATTTTAATTGTATGTAAAGGAAATGGAATGTTTATGTCGAGTTCAATTTGGGGTAAAAATAATTTTTGCGACAGCCGTAGAAGGTTAGTTGCATAAATGACTAATTATAGTATTTTTACAGTCAGAGAAGCGGACCTGGGCACTGAGCCTGGACAACGCTTGGAAGAAGTATAAGAAAGAAAACAAAAGAACAAAAAAAAAAACTTAAAAAAAACCTGTATAAGGGGGTGTGGGAAGGGGCCGGTCTCCTCGAGCGCTTGCGTGACGTATGCGCTGCGCGTGAACTTGGGCGGCAGGTCGTTCACGTCGAGCACGCGCACCACGACGCGCGTCGAGTTCTCGTTGCGCCCGTCCGACGCCACCAGCGTCAGCTCGTACTGCGACACGCACACTTACACTCTCCATGCTCATGCAGCACACTCCACGCCGCTACTACGTTGTTACGTCTCCAGCCTAGCAATGGCTTTATTTTTGACGATCGGGGTCTCAATAAAAAAACAAATAGAGAAATATTTGTGTCCTCCAATACAGAAGTGAACGAAAGTCAATTATTCACGAAACTTTCGAGCACACATGTAAATATGTGGTTGTTTATGATTTATTACTTTTGATCCTTTTCATAAAAGTACAGTTTGTTGCAGATAAGCCACGGTACAATTCCACGGCCGCAGTTTTAACGGATGCCGCGACTACGTGTAATATATCATATCGATACAGCGTGATTTATATGTATAGCGCATTGCTTTTATTAGACCTTGTGCTATATAAATATTTATGTTTGAGTAAATAAAGGCATCAGAGAAAATGTTTCGCCAAAAGCCACCGCGAATTAATCGCAATGAAGAAGTTAATTTATGCCGCGCGAAGAACTTTGCTTTCGGGCTTCGTGCAATAATTGAAAAGTACAAATTTCAAACGCTCTCTCGGCAACTCGCGCCCAGATGTCGAACTTTTCGTCATTATCGTTATAAAAATGGGAAAAGTCAACTTTGTCTATAAAATTATATTTAAAAATGCTTAGTTTCCGATGGAGCCGAGTAAATAAATATTAATAACCGCGGAGTGGTTGTTTTAGGAACGTTGGCGCGCCGGACGAGGTATTACGCGACTCACTGAGTTTTAGTCGTTTTAGTGCGAAGCTTCACTTCGAGTGATGTTCGATGGTTGATTTCAATATCGGTCGTGGAACGGATTAGGGAAACTGCTAGCGACGTGAATAAGTCGCTAGTGTTGATATTTCACCGTAGCTTGTTTAACCTATTCACTATTATTGAACTGCTTGAGCCGTAAATTCCAAAAAAAATCATTTCCACGCTATTTCTTACAGCGTATTTTCGCCCATTTCATCGCGTAATGAAACATTTTAAATCCAATGTCAATACGACTAACAATGAAATATTTTGCAAGTCTAATATTACTAGAAAAAAAAGACAAATCATGGAAACCTGAAAGAAATGTTCAATTACGTAACGAGTATTCATCACTTTGTTCTGGAACTGCTGCCCGCCGCAATAAACAAGTTGGATGCAAAAACAAAACAACAAGTACACTAGCAAAAAAAAAAAACCAAAACTACGAAGAAAAAAAAATGTGTCGCAAACGAAATCCCCATGCCATGCAAGCTAATGATATCTATGAGGGTCAATCGAGGGACCGCGGAGCTTCATTCGATTCTCTTTTGAAACAATGGCTGGCAGGTTGTTGAATCCGTTCAATAAAGAATCGAATTCAGCGCTAGTGATGTCGAGTCGGACCTGCAGCACTCGTTTCGGTAGATTGCGGTCGTCTTCCTCCGTGATCTGCGTGCGATACGTGGGCCGCTCGAACACGGGCGGGTTGTCGTTCACGTCCTTCACGTGGATCACCACGGTCGTGTAGTTTTCCTTCAGGTTGTCGGATGCAGCCAGCTTCAGCTCGTACTATTACCATTAATATTAACACATTACTTCCCATTGTCATACTATATTTTCAAAACCTAACGATGTGCCTAAATTAAAAAAGTTTCTTTTCGAATTTGTCTAATTATAATCTGTCAGCAATACGTCACTGCCTTAAGACTTTGCTATCATTTTGAATGAAGTCATCGTTTTTTTTACATTCGCTGATTCAAGGAAACTCCTTTGACTTCTGTAATTACAATTTAACAAGGTAATTTAAAAAGTTCCATAGAAAGTTAGAAAAAGTAATTTAAAACCAGGGATAATTAACTTTATTTGGAGCTTTGTAATAACGGAATGAAGGAAACATTTTCTTAATGATAATAATGATTAACTCGAAATGATTTGACGGGTCTACTTAACGTGACAAATTAGGGTTTTTCCAAGACTCAGCCGATTCTTGGAAAAAGTTTTGAAACTTTTAACGAATAAACTGTTAACGAATATGTTCGCGTATATAAATTGTTACCAAAAATTTACCAAGTCCACACTTGGCTTCGAAAATAGAGTGAGCGTGTTTGCGACTCGAGGGAGTTATTGGTGTCATCTGTCAGTGTCGTTCAGTAATTTCCTCACTCGGGAGGGAAATGTTTGTTTCAAAAGTCATCTCACACACTTTATACAAGTTGGAGCACTGCATTCATTTGATCATATTAATTCTGATTTGTGAAAAGCAAAAAATTCCATTATAAATTAACTTGTGGAAGCCTCATTTGAATTTGTGTGCACGGTATGATGGCGTTATGATTTCGTGTCTATTAACAACTGCAATAATCTAGGCGCAGCTGAGCACTACGCTCGGTTCGACTAATACTTCCAGCAAAACCCTGGTAGGTACGTATCCGTATTTCACAGATGCCACGGCAGCGCCGGATCCAGCTTATATATGTGCAATGTATTTACTCGTTTTATTTCGTAGTTGCTACTAGGAATACGTATACACCATGCAGGTCAGACTTCCAGGTACTCAGTAAATAAACTTGCGTCGACAGCGGAAACAAAGTCACATAACGCGTTAAGGGCGAAACATGACAAGCAAATTCAATTTTCCCACGAGCCTTTCCCATTGCTTTTATTCAACAGAGAAGCGTTATTTCCTCCTAAATATATAACAATAAAATGTACTTCCTGAACATTTAAGCGAAGTCTGGAACCTTTAAAAGCAAAAGGAGTGTTAAGAGTAAACTGGTTTACATCCATAAAAGCTCCGTGAGAATCTGCAGTTTGATAGCAATACAGCCTTTGGTAACAACTACGCCGGCTCGCTTAAATGGGTATTAAAGATTAAATTATTTATCTCGTGAAAAGTTGGTGGAAACTTTCTCCAGGCTGTAACAAAGAGGGCGTTCTGATAGGCGAGCGGCGACCGCCTCCACGACGCGATGTTTTAAAATTGAAACTCGCCAAGGGGCAAAAAGTAAGCGAAACATTGTTACCGTTTAACGCCGCCCGTTTATTTTAGTACAAAATTATGTTCAAAGGGCGATTAATCCTCTTTTGATCCAGCTAACCTCTACTTTAATTACTACACAACATTATTAGGTTATAGATATTAGGGTCTTTGAAAAATGTGGATCTCTGTTGTGAAACAAGAAAGAAATTTCCAAACTCGCAATAAACCCTTACTCCTTTATTTCGGTTTCTGTGTACATGACCCCGGGCGTTGTGTTTATATGCACATAGCTATATTATTATACACTTTTCACCTACGTGTTTGTACGAGTGGTTTATCTTTAATTATGCCGGCTTACTTAGTTATCCCACACTTGTTTAATTTGGGATTGTGTTGACACGTGACTTAATTGTTGATGACGAACTTAGGTCTCCTACTTGTCGCACAACTTTAACTTACGCTAATTACTCGACTGGATTTGCTTTATATTATTAGTGACTCAGAAGCTTTGCCGAAACTTACGTGGATTATTCAAACTATCGTTCATAATGAAGCACTGGATTAGAACAAATTAAATCAGTCCATGTTTTAAGTCTAATAAGAGTCTAAACAGTCTATTTAGTAAGTTTATTAGACACGAGGTAGCGACATTAGACGAGGCTGTCCAGGTGGCACAACTCGGGCTCGCTTTGTCTTTATGTAATCTAAGCTTTTTAAAAACATTATTGGGGACAAAGTAAAAATACGAAACAAGTTAGTGCTCTTGAGAAAAGACTTTTAAATAACTCGTATAAGCCGATATTTCTGGTGTAAAGTATATCTCTGCTAGCTCGTTTGCTCGGTAATTCAACACATCAATTAACGCATTGCCTGTACATCGTATGCATAAATGTTTTCTACCACACTATTATGCGACGATACATAAAATAAATTCCCCACATCACGACTCAACAAAACCGTTCTGATATCGATTTATTTATTTCACACTTTATCGTGGTTACGGCCCCTCTCGGGAACCATCCGTCACTATAAAACCGCGCAATTGTTTAAAAACACTCACATTCTAAAGCTTTATTATCACCCTTTATGAATATTAATCTCGGTTATTTTTCACAAATTTTACATGTATTTTGTATCTATCTTAACACGGATTCGTAATCCCAGGTCAATAAATTAACTTATAAACATTTTGTGATAAACGTTATTTATCTTCTGACGGAGTTGAACAATTAAACCAACTTTTAAACGACCATCAACCTTAAATACTTACGAGTGGGCTTTAATTTAATCAGAATCAGTTGATTTTATTTTGAAATTAACTAAGTACTGTTATCAGTAATTAATTTCAAAATAGAATACCAGCCACTAGTAAGTACATATGTAAACTTGTACATATTTTTAAATAATTTATTTTAAAAAAAAACTTTTTATTAAAAGGTAGCCCATTTAAACGTATGATTCACGGTTCTTTAAACAAGACCCATTGAACCGTTGTTAATGCCATTCTGTGAAAACGTGAAGTTGAAAAAGGTTTTTTTACTTATTGGGGTTGAGTTTATATCATGTTCGTCGGGGTATTGATATTGTATTTTAAAATGGGAAACGTAGATGAAGGCTTACCCGTTTCCTAGTTTCGTAGTCGAGCGCGCCTGCGACGTAGATGGCGCCAGTCATGTTCTTGACGGCGAAGGCGCCGCCTATGTTCCCGCTCGTGATCTCGTATCGAATACGCGACGCTGCAACAAAATAAACACCATTATATATTTATGCACTCGCCTCACCCCTTCACAGAATTACGTACGCGTGGGTACGTATTTACAGATCACAACGATCAATAATTCTTTTGCCTGAATTCTCCTTTTTTATTGTCAGAGATGTAAGGGAAAAAGTATATATGTCAGTCAAGTAGAGGCGATATATTAAGCTTGCGCGATATTCTGCCGCAAAGCGAATAAATACTGAAACACGAGGAAACTTATCTCTACAGACACTTCCAAGTTGGAACACCAATTTCAAGCAATTTCTAGTGCTGTCGACGACGTAATACGTATACTAAGCTACGTAATGTTCGGTTATTTTGTATTCTAGTCTAGGCAATACTAGTAAAGGAAAAGCTTATCATTTTGCTGGATAGCAGTCACTGTGCAGAGATATGTTTAAGTGTCAAGTGGCAAGTTGAACGTTAACTTTTAATAAAGCTAAAACTTCACGGTTGGTCTCACAATGACAGCATGAAATATAATAGCTCTTTCTTGAGAACGCGTGAGTACTCCATAAATTGGGTAGAAATAAAATAAAAAAGAATATTTGAAAATCTTAATAGATTTACGAGTTTGCCCCTTGACTTGACGTTGATTCTCTCAGGCGGTTTTATAAGATGTGATTTGTTATTCATTTCTCGATATCAACAACTGCTCATTATTGGTGGGAGCTTCCAAGATTTCCATTAATGTTACACGACTGCGTATAAAATGTAAGATATTTGCGCTGTTGATACACCACATCACAATGTTATGGAACAGACTTTTTAATGTCAGCGCAAAACCATGTTGTGAGGAACTGGCATTTGTCATTTAAGAATTAGACCGTTTAAAGGTCTACCTCAAGGCCGGTGTCCGCATCGTAACATTTCGCTTTGTTTATCGCCCGTAAAGTTGAGGCTTTCGTGTGTAACTTTGTAAGTTAGAACGATGACCGCTCCAACCGCACGTTTTCCGTTTATCTTGCTTAAATAGTAATTCGATTTCCATTACTAGTAATGGTCAGGGTTAGTAGATAAGCGGTTGTGGAACTAAGAAAGGTCTGGGTGGGTCATGATTGTCAGAAGATTGCTTTCATTTCGGCTCTGGTCGTAATTTGGGAGCATTTTTGTACGGCAGGTTGGGTTGGTAGTCAGTCGGTCGGATGATGCGTATTATCTCATTACGTCTCAAAGGCAACATAAGTAGTGTGCGTAAGTAACGTTGCCATTGGCCGAACTGCTGTAACTCGGTAAAAGCCTGCCACAAAGTTCCCGGTGAGTAGGTTTGATCCTTTATCATCGTATATTTATACTGAACTCGTATGTTAGCTTGCAGAAACCAAGTATACTTACTCATACAGTTGTTTTATGTAAAAAGGTTTTGTTACATACTGAAATAGTTTCGTTTGAATGTTTACCCTTGGTTTTGTAGGTACCTAGGTATATATCAACCTCAGTGCATTTTAACAAAAGTAACACAGGGAAGTAAAGCAGGATTATGTCGGGTTTCCTCGGATTAATGGCCCAGAGAATTGACTAGAGGACATCGATATTTCTCCCCAGAGGAAAATTTTGCCGTTTCAGGGATACACGATCTTTCCTTTTAATTGAGAAGTTAATTACATTTTCTTTATAAATGATATCCTATGTTTTGGCACGGAAACGTATTTTAACATTTCATATTAAGAAAAAGAAAAAGTTTATTTGTAGACGGTAATTTTTTATTTATTTATGCAACTTCAGGGTTCCACAAAGTTCCATCTGATACAGAGTATCGAAGATAGATGTTTGAACTTTTCAATATTAAATAAATCATGATAACTACATTCGAAGTGTAAAGTTAACTTAACTTACAGTTAATCAAGTAAATATGTAAACATCAAAGCATTTGAAGCCTTCTTCAACTGAAACTCTTTTAGACATCGTTTTTACTCAAACTTTTAGTATCCTAATATGTTTTCAAATTAATATTATGACATGATTTGCCGAAATTACGCTAAAACTATGTAAACTTACGGTTGTATAGCAAAAAGTTTTGAAACGTACTGAGTACTAAAATGCTGCATGCTAAATAAATAAAAACTCGTATAAATCTGAAAACTTTGGCATTCGTTTGGTTTAAATTCATAAATGTAAGTGCATATAAGCGGTTGAAAAAGTGGTAAATGAACCTCTTCCTCCTCCTTGAGGGGTTTTAATGCTATCTCAGTATTCATTTCGAAATACAAGTAGCCATTTAAGTATGTATAATAACTGTATACGAATCCAAAGTAAATATGTATCCACGCAGTCATTATGCAACTCGCGATCCCTTGCAGCATGTAAGCTGGCTTTAATAAAATAAGCTTAACGTTAATAGTATATTTTTGGTTCATATTGCTCAAATGAGCTTCGTCTGTGAATGTTAACAGTATTATTTGTTAACGAGAAAGTCGTATCATGGCGCAACACAAGCCATAATGTGTGTAATAAAATTAATATAATTAAGTGCGCGTTATGGTATTAGGCCGGGTGGCGACAGTGCCGGCACCGCGTGCGGCATTCGTATGGTACCTACACATTATGTCGTACTCGCTCCTAAACCTCGGTCTACACCGAGTAATGAACGCCTACCGTATTCTCAGACTAATTGGCCTATAAAGTAGCACCCTTTGCCTCCTGCGCCGGAATTTCATTTTACATACTTACAACTGCATCGAGCCTATTAATGAGCGGTTTCTATTTTTGAATAAATTTTGTTTATTTCACTGCAGAGAGCGAGATTGCCTCAAACCGCGGAATTAAACGAACATTTGTTTTTATTATGATTGCATAATAAGAATACACTCCTTGAGATTATGAATATTATATTATAATCTATACATGTATACAGATACTCTTCTGCACATAAATACAATACAGATAAATAAAATTGGAGTATCTGTTAGTAATATTAAAATAACCGCTTATTACTGAATGCATACGGATGTATACACGGTACATATACCAAAAAATCATTTTTAAAAATTTTTGTCTTTCTGTCTGTTTCTTCCGGCTAATCTCTGAAACGGCTGGACCGATTTTGACGGAACTTTCCTTGGCACATAGCTGATGTAATAAGGAGTAACTTAGATTACTTTTATTTCAGACATTTTTATTAATATCTTTGTACTTTTTGGTTAAACTCCACGCGGACGAAGTCGCGGGCACAGCTAGTCACAAAAAAAAACTCTGTGATTTTATTTCATTTCAGCGGAGTATCCCGAGGCCAAGGAAAACTTATTTTCCAACCTAGCTGCTCAGCATTTTCAAACCTAGCTGCTCAGCATTTTTCGCTAAGGAAAACATAATATAGTTATACAAAGTCAATTCTGATTGAATTAGAATCATTTACAATGTTTCAATCTTGAGTAACGCTATATTTAATATAGAATTACTTATTCATAAAATCAATCGCTACCTATTAATTCGGCAGTTTATATTTTATGGTATTTTAAAGATGTATTAAAACGAACATTTCTGCAAATCTCTTTCATAAAACGCAAATGGAGTGAAACACTTCATAGGGACGGCCTTTTCAATCGTATTACGGCCACAAATTGAAGGATGTAACATTGTTCGAGCGTAACTTTCCCAAAGGGAACAGATTAGAGTTGGACATAAAAACGTCATGGTTCGCCAAACGGTCCGAAGACCAGCCACTTTTAATTTTCATTTGTCATGGCGAATAAATGGAAGTCGTAAATTTGGCTCGTGGTACGTCAAAATATACGATTTTCTTTCATAGAACATGGTATTCAATAAAGCCAGTACGGCGGTCGCCTCGGTAAATCACCGCCGTCACGGACGTCCTTATACGAATATGGGTGGAGAAAGCCACTTCTTGGGTTACCGTCTTTTTCTTAAGTTCAATAGAGTACGTACACATTCGCTAGATAATAAAAAAAAAACATTTGTCATCCCCGCAAGGGAAGTATTCGAAAAAGGGATCATATCAGAATCAATGTTTATTGATTCCTCTTATTATACTGTAGAAATGGTCAAGGACTATAATTTCCATAATTACTATTAGAACAGTCGTAAATTATACATCGAAGACATTATGCGGTTTACAATTGATAATAAATCCTAAAGCGACTGTGAGTTATAGCATTATGAAGTTGGTGCGAGTTGGCACATCTCTCTCGGGGTCACGATTACCATGGTAACTTAATAATGATGTATTTTAGCATACGTTTCTAACATAAGGTTTTCGGTTAAAACAAGGGATCGAGGGAAGTATGTTTGGATTTTCTAATAATAGCTCTGGTATGTGATGCCTACGTGATCATGGAAACGCTGGGCGCCCATGGAAAATTATTTTATTTATGTTTCATTATCATAACTTCTCCGGAAAAATTCTGTCTATTTATTTTAGTTTAAATAAGAAAATCTATAAAGAATTTAATCTAAAACGTTGAATAGTTGCAAACTTCAAAAAGATATTTGTTCTGATAACTTGTGCAAGATTACCTGTTTCTTAATGAGAGAGAAGCCAAGCAACCAAGCATGAGAAAACAAGTAGCTGCAGGTACGAACAGGTACACAAGAATAATTTCTTCGCCACCATAAAAGTGAGATTGAGTGTCGGCCGTATCAAAACCGCCATGCGCCCGACTACATTGTTATGTAGCGAGATAAGCAGGGATATAAAAAAGTAAAACGTCGGGATTTCTCGGCATGTTTTCACGGACGGGGCTCAGGGGCCAGGGGTGTCATTTGGAGGGCGGAAATTGCAGGGAGACGGCCGGCGTGAGGTGTTTTAGTGGAAGTGAGGCTTCGGTCAAATGTCGCCGGCAATGAGCAACGTGACCTCGCCGCGTCCCCCGGGCCTACTCATTTGTCTAAAGAAGTCGCTGGAACAGTTTCATGATCAGCTTTACTGCACACGCACACGCCCAGACGCTCGCCTCCGACCATCATTCACTCAGACGAGGACAAAGTATTCGTGTCGGTGCTTTTGTCACACGTCTCCCTGCTAATAACAATATGCTTGCTATTTTATTCTGAGTTATGACTCCCGCTGAAACGAACGTAAATAGGCCGCATAGCTTTGGCAATTACTAATGTTCCACAACTAGCTCCATTATTAAGTACGAGACTAATGTGATTACTAATGTGTCTAATAACAGAGCTGATGTGTTTACATGTGTAATACTGTAAGCGAATTATTTAGATAGTTACAATTTTACGACCATTATCAACGCACAACACACATATTGCCTTCGTTTATATCACTTAGATACATTACAAGTGAAGCAATTATAACTGACTTAAATAACAATAAAGAGTTTAGTTTGAAATTATTATGTAATTTCAAGTGTCACTGGAAACCACAGCTGTGCACATACATATTAAACATTTAAGCTGAGAATGTTTGGATATTTCTAAATTTTATATAAATATAGTGTACGAGGCTCCATTTAGCGCACATGGTTCTCGGCTTCTTTACAAAACAGCGGGTAATGCGCACTATTTTTCATAAGCGCGACGTGAGGACAGAAGAAAAAGCCTGTCGGCCGGGGTTTACAATAAAAAGTTTCAGCATTCGAGCCTGATGCTCGCATTTCATTAGGCGAGAAATGAATGCGGAAAACGACGACATTTTTCTGCAGTATAAAACGAGTCTGTGTAATAAACGCTCAATGTATGCGGAGGATAAGCGGTCACAACAAACCCCTCGATATAAATTGGAAGACGGATAGATCTAGCTCCAAATCTGGGAGACGCAGAAGATCATCTATCACAATTTATCCCAGTCCAAACAGACAATAAAAGATTGTCTCGGGCTCATTATTGAGTACCCGAACCGTCTGAGGGGCGGCGGCGGACACGACCATGGTTTGTTAACTCGTCGTTACACAAGTAGCTATACGCACTCAGCTCCGGTTTCCGGATTGAATTTATGCTTGAAATATTTTTTTTGCCGAATTCAATGTGTTAACTTTTATTTCAAAGCCAATTATTCCGCACAGCAGCTCCAAACTTTTGGATGTATTTAGGCGTAACTGAGTCCGGCACACAAACCGACCTACATTGTGGCCAAATACACAATTTATAGGCAAATCAGATTACTTACTAATATCCCATTCATAAAGTGTGTATTTGGTTCATTAAAATTTCAAGTCCTTTGGGAGCGATGTGTTATCAAACGCGGGTCTATGGTTAAAGCAAGTAAAGTATTGACAGCTCACTAACAGAATAGTATTTAATTAAGTTTTCAAGTTACTTTGTGTATATTGAACATAATTCGTTGGAAGTCGGCCAGCCGGTACCGGTGAAAACGCCGTACCAATGTTTACAGATCCGCAGTGTAATACCTAGGTACGTAACTAATAAATGGGCTCTGTATAAACTAGGCTATTTGAAAACTCCGAAATTTTGGCTCCACAATATTTTTGATACTTGATACGTATGATTACCAACATACTACAAAGAAAAAAAAACAACGAAAAAAGAAATAATGTCCTTAGAACATACAATAAAAATTCCTTCATTTTCTCATAGGTACAATTCCGTGCGAAAAAGGGAGAATTACATTTTTCATACATCACATCACAATAACAATAAAACGATAATGGCAACTTTTATTTGTGCGTGTAATATGAAGTTTGTATGTACAGGAGCGGTCCGCATTGTTATCACCTGGATGCTGTTAGCACGACAGGTATGAGGTACCTTACTTGTAGCCCACAGGCGCAATTATACCGACACCGTTTAACTTTAGATGGAAGTCAGCGTGTATTGTCCAATCTGTCTTAATATCCGACCGTGATAATAAAAAGAACTTTTTACATAAGTATACACGTTTATATGTCCCTACGTATAAGTACGTAGCGCAATTATTAGAGAAACGTTGAAGAGTTTTCTGCAGTCTAAACAGCTTCCAAGAAAGTTGAGATAAAGATAAACTTTGGGAACGCTTTATTTGAAACAGATAGATTGTATTCGATGGAAACAGACGCTAGTTATAAATAAGTTAAGTTTTGTTTAGGCTCGCCTGTGAAAAGTATAGCAGCAGCGTGTGCTACAGACACATTGCCTACAGGTTTTGACAAGGCGCATTTTTTGTGGCGGTGTGAGAAAATCTTATAAAGTGACACTTGTTAACTTGCCACCGCACGAGCGGTCGAGAAATTTTCTGTCCTTTTGTAATAAATTAATAATAAACTAAATACCAAAATATTAACGTAATCATTGAAGAAACCAAATTCCCGATGATTCATTCCTTTATGTCGTAATAGACATAAAAATTGGCGACCGTGACAGGACAGAAAAACAAAATATCAAAATTGTGTCGTTGGGTTGGCACGTGGCGTGATCATCGAGACCACAAAAGGCCGAGTTCCCGTCGTGAAGCTGAAACCAACGAACATCCTGAAACCTTGGCATCGATGCAGCTAAAGTATCGACACAGGTGTACGGAAGAATAAACAAGTGCAGAAGATTCATGTGAACCGGATCATCCTAAGTTAAGTGCCCTTCCTTCCTCATTCTTACCTACCTATTCGCAACATATCCACAGCTATCCTAATTCCAATTGAAAGGTGTGAAAAACGTGCCTTCCACTTGTGCAATCATTTCTATTAATTAGGTATTTCGGTATTTTCGAAAGGTTTAATACAAGGTCAAAGTTTTCCTTGATCAAACTTGGTTGTAATCCACTTAAGTCACTATAATAGTAACGTATTTCAGTAAAGGCCATCAATTGCATTCAATATCAATAAGTTAGCAAGAAATTTATCTAAATAATCATCCTAAATTACTATTTAAAAATAATTTTCACTAGATTTTTCATCTACCCACATCGTGTATTTCTCATGCCATTCTAGGAAAAGATAACGTATCATTCCCAATCAGTCTCTAATTTTGTTCGCCAAACTTTCCAGATATCTCGGAACATCACGCTAGCACCATTGGTACGAGCAGAGGTTGCATTCCGTGCTTGGCAGCGTGGACCCGGTTTCCTGGTCGGCGGGTGGTGAAGTCGAATTGAGGGGCGTGAGATTCTTTTATTTAACTTTAAAATCATAGTTTTTGTGCTGAACGTAGTTGAGTTAATCTGCTTGATAGTCAACTAACTATACTTAGCGTATTTTGCTTTGACTAAATTGTAGTGTTAAATAATGGCGCAAGAAGCCGATTCAAAGAAATTACGCGAGTTGACTGTCAGGCGCAGCTCAATAAAAGGTCAGATTACCAAGTTTAAAAACTTTGTGGATAAATTGTCGTCTTCGGACTCATTAACAAATGTGGAAATAGCTGAATTAAAGATTAAACTTGGTAGATTTGAACAATTGTCAGCTAAGTTTGATGAGTTGCAAAGTCAGATTGAAGTCATAAATAGTGGGAGCCTGTCATTAGAGCTTGAGGAGCGGGACAAAATAGAAGTTGATATGGTGAGTGCGCTTGCCATTGCAAAGGATCTGTTAGACAGCTGTATGCAATCATGTAGTCATGACTGTCATGAATCCCGATCTGAGCCTCGTGACTCTGGTATCAGGTTGCCGCGTATACAAATCGCAAAGTTTGACGGCGCATATTTTAGGTGGCTCGAGTTCAGAGACTCCTTTTTGAGCTTAGTTGATCGAAATAAGCAACTCTCGCAGGTACATAAATTTCACTATCTGTTATCTTACCTGGAAGGAGACGCGGCACTCATAATTTCCAATCTTGAAGTCTCATCTGAAAATTACAATGAAGCTTGGAAGTTGTTGTGTGATCGTTATGATAATAAAAGACTTCTGATTGATCATCACATGAATTCATTGTTCAACATACGTTCATTCAGCAGGGAAACTGTAAGGTCTTTAAGATTTCTAGTTGACCATGTTACAAAAAACTTAAGAGCATTATCTAGTCTGGGAATGCCCACGGATAATTGGGATATGTGTGTCATATTTAATTTAACATCAAAATTAGACAATAATACACTTCTAAAATGGGAGGAATTTAGAAACCAGCTTGGTAACGATATTCCAACCTTAGAAAACTTTAAAAGGGTGTTGATAGATCGCGCTGATGTGCTTGAAGCCTTAGATAGGAATAAAACAGACTACAGCCACCAAAAGGGTCCGCAGGTTCAAAATAATCAAATTCGTTCGAATAACTATACACAAAATAATCACAACAGCAAACAAGATAAATATCAAAAATGTTTTATTAAGGCAGTAACAGCTACTAATAAAGTTACTTCAAGTTCATTTGTATGCATAATTTGCAGTCAAAATCATAAAATATATGAGTGCCCTATTTTCAAAAATAAAACTATACAAGAAAAATGGGCTGATGTAAACAAATATAAACTTTGTTCTAATTGCCTTAAACAGGGTCATCCAGCAAAGGCTTGTGGATTTGGACCATGTCCTGATTGTAAACAAAGACATAATCGTCTCCTGCATAATCCTAGCGAGGCAATAAATAATAATCATGCACATTCGGAATCTATTAATGTTAACTCATCGGAATATCAATTTAATCATGTTCTCTTGTCTACTGCTTTAATTGAAGTTCATAACCCTAATAACAATCGATATGAAACAGTGCGTGCATTGCTCGATTGTGGTAGCCAAGGCAGTTTCATTACAAAATCTCTAAAAGATAAACTGTCACTTGATTCTATTCCAATAACTAGTATTAATATTATAGGTATCGGAAATCACTTATCTAATAGGGTAGAGGAGAGCTGCATTGTTAAATTGCAATCTATTTATAAACAGTTTGATGTTACCTATAACATGCTTGTCATGAACGAGTTAACTGGTTATTTGCCGAAAAGCCACGTTAATATTAAATTCAAAATACCTAAACACATAAAATTAGCAGATCCTAATTTTAATGAACCCTCTCAAGTTGATATCTTGATTGGATGTGATCTTTTCTGGGATATCCTAGGAAATGAGCAAATTTCTATAGGCCCAGATAACTTAAAGTTACGAAATTCCAAATTTGGATGGTTAATAGCCGGTCCGATAAATAAAAATAATTTGAATAGCATACATTGCAACAATAGCATAATTGCAAAAAACAACAAGGCTCAAGAGTCTTGCATTGATAAATTACTTACCAAATTTTGGGAAATTGAAGAACTCCCAAACAAACCCATTCTCAGCGAAAGGGAAAGGGCTTGTGAAAAGCATTATTTGCAAAATACGGTCCGTTTGAGTGACGGACGATTTAATGTTAAATTACCTCTAAATAGTTCTCCAAGCAATTTGGGTGAATCCTATAATACTGCAAAAAAAAGATTGTTTAATTTAGAATCACGTTTTAGAAAAAATCCTACACTAAAAACACAATACGTTGATTTTATGAAAGAATATGAAGAGCTAGGACACATGTCTATAGCACCTAAAGGTAAACCATTTCCCTCATACTTCTTATGCCACCATGCTGTATTTAAGGACAACAGCGAATCAACCAAGGTCCGTGTCGTTTTTGATGGATCCGTCCCCACCTCCTCGGGTATATCTGTCAACGACATCCTCATGGTGGGCCCAAATATTCAGGATTCTCTCTTCTCCATACTCATAAGAGCACGTCAATATAAATATTTAGTTACTGGTGATATTGAAAAAATGTACAGACAATTGAGAGTAGATGAATCCTGTAGAAACTTACAATTAATCCTATGGAGAGAAGATGAGTCCTTGCCCATCAGAACGATGCAAATGAATACTCTTACTTATGGCACCACAAGTGCGAGCTATTTAAGCACTCGCTGTCTGTGGCAGGCGGGCGAGGAGTGTGGGGACGAAACTATAAAAAACATAATACAACACGACTTTTATGTCGACGACTTAATCACTGGTTGTGATGATGAAACACAATTAACTTATATTAAAAATTCCATATCCTCCGCTCTAAAGTCAGCCTGTTTTAATTTACGCAAATATAAAACTAATTCTAAAAATTTATTCAAAAATTCATCTCTAAATATTCAAGACAAATTAACTATAAGTGAAGCGTCAAGCACGCTGGGCTTAGGGTGGGAGCCAAAAACTGATAATTTAAACTTTCCTGTTCAACCATATGACAATCATGATACCATAACAAAAAGACGCATATTATCAAATGCATTTAAGATATTCGATCCTTTAGGGTTGTTAAGCCCATGTATAATTACAGCAAAAATGATACTACAAAAATTATGGCAACAAAAAATAGATTGGGACCAAGCTATTCCCCAAGAAATAGAGGAAAGGTGGCTAGAATTTGCGAGTAATTTGAATTGTTTATTGAATTTACAAATACCTAGAAGAGTTTTATGCGATTCACCGAAATTAATAGAACTTCATTCTTTCAGTGACGCTTCACAGAAGGCATATGGGGCATGTGTGTACATGAGAAGCACGGAAAATAACCATGACTTCACGGTACGACTACTAGCTGCTAAATCAAAGGTAGCTCGTATAAATCCTATGACAATACCGAGATTGGAACTTTGCGCTGCGTTACTGGCAGCTAAACTATGTAAAGGTGTCCTTGAGTCTATACGTTACAAGCCGTCTCGAATCTTTCATTGGTGCGATTCCAGCGTAGTGCTAGCATGGCTCACAGGTGATCCGACTAAACTCAAAACATTTGTCGCAAATAGGGTGGTTGAAATAACCGAGCTCACTGACGCATCCTCATGGCGATATGTTCCCACAGACATGAACCCAGCCGATCTGATTTCTAGGGGTATAAATGCCAATCAAATAATAAATAATAGCCTGTGGTGGACTGGTCCGAATTATTTAATAAAGGGTGAAAACCATTGGCCAGTTCTAAACTCCGTTGAAATCAATAATGTACCTGAAATTAAAAATATATCTAAATCTAAGACTACACCTAAAATTACAAATAAAACCAAATACTCACCGACGAAACAATCAGCATCTGTAACAAAAATTCATAAAACAGAAAATTCATTAGTAACACCTAATGAAATCTTATCTGAGCGAAATGAACTTAACGAATTAAATACTTACCTTAACACTGACACACTACAACCCATCATAGATGTTGAAAAATATAGCAAACTAAACAAACTGATAAGAATAGTCGCATGGATAAAAAGATTTTGTTTCAACATTCGTAATGTTCATAACAAACAGGTTTTACCTCTCAGTGCTAATGAGTTGGATGACTCATTTCATTATCTATGTCGTGTTGCTCAGTTTAAATGTTTTCCAATTGAATACAAAGCGTTATCTAAAAGGTTAGCGTTAAATGTTAAATCTAAATTACTATCGTTGTCACCTTTTTTAGACGACAACAATTTAATTAGAGTTGGAGGACGAATAAGTTCTTCACCTTATAGTTTTGATAAAAAACATCCAATTCTCCTTGATTCATCCCATCATTTGACAAAACTTTTATTTGAAAGAGAGCATTTACGGCACATGCATGCTGGCCCGCAGCTGTTGTTATCAATGATAAGGGAATCGGTATGGCCGCTAAATGGCAGAAGGTTAGCTCGGCGCACAGTTCACAATTGTGTGCGATGTTGTCGTGTCCGAGGCAAAACTCTTTGTCCTAAAATGGGTGATTTACCATCACAACGTGTGAGCACAGATTTCCCATTCAATTCAGTAGGCATAGATTTTGCTGGACCTTTTTACATAATTAATCGTAAAGGTAAAGGTGCAAGAGTGAACAAATGTTACCTTTGCATATTTGTGTGCTTGCGTTACAAGTGCGTTCATTTGGAAGCGGTCTGTGATCTTACCAAGGACGCATTTGTGATGACATTACGCAGATTTATTGCCCGTCGTGGCAAACCCAATGAAATATTTTGTGATAACGGGGGTAACTTTGTGGCTGCTGCTAAAGATATAGGGGCTTTTATTAAATTGCATAACAGGGACTTAGCTGAATTTGCAACTCATGAAAATATAAAATTTGTGTTCTCACCTGCTCACGCTCCTCACTTTGGCGGCATCTGGGAAGCCGGAGTCAAATCTGCAAAATTCCATGTAAAAAGAGTTATGGGAAATACCCATCTCACCTTTGAAGAAATATCTACACTTTTCGCACAAGTGGAGGCCGTTTTGAACAGTCGCCCCTTGTGTCCTTTGTCCTCATCTCCTGATGACTACCTCCCTTTGTCCCCAGGGCACTTCCTTATTGGAAGACCGCTGAAGGCACTGCCGGAACCTAACCTAGAAAACTTAAAAGAAAGTCACCTGCAACGATACGCGCGTCTGCAACAAATTCAGCAGCATTTCTGGTCACGCTGGCAGCGTGAATATATACACGAGTTACAACAACGGCTGAAGTGGAAGACGAATGGAAAACCCCTAAATATTGGAGACCTCGTACTAATCCATGAAGACCACGTACCTCCATTGTGTTGGCGCCTTGGCCGGGTTACTAAATTATTCCCTGGTCCGGATGGAGTTTCAAGAGTGGCTGATTTGAAAACCACAAGAGGTGTTCTACGTCGGCCCATTATCAAATTGTGTCCACTACCCACTGCTGAAGATTTACTGTTGAAAGAGAAGCCTTTCAACGGGTGGGAGGATGTTTAGGCTCGCCTGTGAAAAGTATAGCAGCAGCGTGTGCTACAGACACATTGCCTACAGGTTTTGACAAGGCGCATTTTTTGTGGCGGTGTGAGAAAATCTTATAAAGTGACACTTGTTAACTTGCCACCGCACGAGCGGTCGAGAAATTTTCTGTCCTTTTGTAATAAATTAATAATAAACTAAATACCAAAATATTAACGTAATCATTGAAGAAACCAAATTCCCGATGATTCATTCCTTTATGTCGTAATAGACAAGTTTTGAGCTCAGCCAATTAACTTCTCGTGCGTTAGTCTTGTCTTATATCTGAAATACATTCGACGTTGATGAACTGGATGAGTTTATCTCACAAAATATCGCAGCCACGCGTTTGTTGATTCCGCAGAAAGATTGAGCCAATATATCTTCGTAATATCGGGAAGCTTTGGGAGGCGTCCCGCAATTTGGCGGCTGTTCGAAACATCACTCAAATCCTGTTAAAATTCGGAAGACAGGATTAGCCAGTCCCATGTAAACAAGGGCAATGTTATCGGATGATCAGATGGTTCGCTGGCGGGACCATTTCATACATTATTCATGAGTATTGTCTTCGCTATCCGATACAAAAGGCATATTCTGTTAAAACTTGCCGTTTTCAGGGATCAAGCTCCGACGAAAAAGATAGAATAAAGCAATAGATCATAACCCGTATTTAAGTGTATCTAGTTTATGGAGATAGCAAATACTTGTTTTTTGTTTGTGGCAAACTTTATTTTCACAGTAAAGAAAAAGAAAGAACGTTAGCTTTATGTAATAAAACTGGTCTTATGCGAGTACGAGTATAAAGAAAAGTTTTGAATACTCAAACGGTTTTTGTTACAGAATATCTGAATTACCCTTAAACGAGTAATTACCTGAAATACTAATAAGGCTGGAACTGAACTTCGTGTGCGTATAATTCACGTTCCCCATGTAAATCTCAGAAGGACTCCCGGCGGAGTTTTAATAGTCCTCTAAATAGCTCGGAGCCGCGAGGTAGGCGCTCGGAACAGTCTTGTAATTTGCTCGCTAGCTCCACTTCGGAAAATATGCCTACTTCAAATAACCGTACGTTTACATTTACATTCTAAAATAATGTGCCTAAGCCGCAGCATTAGTACTCGTTTTCTCCCTATTCGTCGGATCGCAGAGCTGCGGAGCAGGCCAGAAGGGGCGCAGTTACTGTGGCTTATGTTTTTATGTGGCGCTCCTTTAGGTTAATGTTAACGTTGAAATATTAAGTAATGAAAGGATAGAAAATGTGAACACAAAGAAAAACGGAAGGGGTGACATTTCTTCTTACTGGAGGCAAATTTCGATGAAAATATGTATATTTACATAATATTTATCCAAGTTTTCTTGGTTCGTTAACACAAGCTAGTTGTGCCGCTTCATTAATTCTCTCGTAAGTTTTTACGATATAACAACGTGCCCGCAGAGGGTCAGCGAAAATAGAATTTTGATAAATCAGATAGTATATGAAAGCTAGTAGTGCCAGCGTAGAACCTAAATCACGAAAGATGTGTGTAGGGAGCTATTTAAATTCAGACGAGATGTGTGAAAGAAGGCTCGCGTGATTTATGTAGGCTTTGGGGCTGTGCTATTGTAAAAGTTTAAATATGTGCGGGCAAACAGCGAATGCTGGCCCTGACGGCCCCTTTTTCAGGAGCAAACTGCCGCACGGCGCCCGACGCCGGCGCCGACGTGACTCCATTTAACTTTGGAACCATCTGACACGATGGTAATCCGAACCCCCACATATACGACACCCAGCCATATGTGTGGACTTAACTATTCATCTAAAACTAACACGCCAAAACTAAATCCGTTGCAATATTCAACAGCCCAGAGTATCAAAATACGAGCAATACGATATGAAAATTTTAAATGAAAATCTTTTAATAAATTTTTCATGAATCGCTCATTATGTATGAAGTGGATGTTTCAACACTAATGGACAAATATTTTGTTTAAAAGTTTTATACATGAATCGTTTAGGCCACATAGAATTCAATTCAGGGTAATATCCACGGTAGAATAAACAATTGGCTTTGGTGAGTCCATATAACAGAGGCGAGGCGGTGGCGGAGGTGGTGGTCGCGCTAGGTGCGGGTGCCACATCGCCACTGAATAATTCAAGACTATTCAAGTGTTCGCAAACACCGTAATATTCATTTAACATTAATATTATTGTCGCACTCGTAAACATAACCATGCGATATAAAGAAATATAGCGTTGCTCGCCGGAAAATAAACGCTGATTGCAATACAATAACGCTCCCTTTTCTGTAACCTTACACATGTATAAATAAGTAAGGTAAGCTGATAAGAATTGACCTATTTTTGTATTGCGAATCTTCTACGAGTGAATCGATTTAATTGGTCCTATGCTAATAAAACCTTTTGTCATTATGTTTTCAAATTCATAATTAGTTTTGCTCGAAATCTGTTCACGAGAATCCAATTTGAAAATAAAATAAATAGCAGATTGGATAATTTTTTATTTGCATAATCAGCCTACACTGTTCCCACTGCTGGGACATAGGTCTCCTCTCTTGTAAGAGGGAGTGGGCTGTAAACAGTGCGAGTTTCACCGGGCACCGTTTTAAGAGCAGTGGTGATGAAATCATTTACACAAAATGAAGCAGAACCTGTCCGGGTTCGAACATTTGATGGTTATCCTGTATTATTTGATGCATATGTCCCTAACAACATTTCTATCGACTCTGACCAATTTAGCTGAATGTGTTTGTGCTAGTACAGTATTAACTAGATTTAAGGCGAAGACTTCTTGAAAAAGGTCAAAAAGGTGGTTTCTTAAAGTAGTGTATCTTTTTAATCGTAAATAATTTTGAAAGCAAAAAAATATAAGACATTTTTAAGTCTTTTTTGCATACAGTGATCGAACTCAAAACATAATTAGACATACTTTTATGCATCCAAAAAATCATCAAAATTACCTCTTAATTATCTTTATAAATATACCATAAAATTCCAAATGCCAAACTGCATTCAGTGATGGATTATTTATTATTAAATAGTTAATATCTAATTTTATACGATTTTATTAGTATTTTTACGACATAACCTTGCTAATTTATTATTTGAATTGATTACAACAGATTTTAACCCGTATCAGAATGCAATAAGAACTATTATCGCTCATAACAAACTCACTATTTAAACTTACTATGGCCTTAATGACTTTCTGATCCTGTATTTAATCCAGAGTGTTGGGCTGCGGCCGCTTCACTGGCAAACAACAAAGGGAAACATGCAAAGCCTGTCACTATCTGTGTACTTTGTGTGTAGCCCTATTCGTGTCTGTGTTTTAGTGGGTTTCTGCACTTGTATAAGCCGCGCAGATAGAGAATAGATCTGAAAATGGCGGCGGGTACGCATGGTACGGTTGGCAAAACAAGTTCTCAAACATCGATTTTGATTGACTTTTTTTGTTATATATTATTCTTTTTAATATTATTAATTAATAATAGTAGAAATAATGACAAAAATATTAATTAAATAAATAAGGAGCAAGGGTACATTAATATCACTGGATTTTAAAATTTGTCTTTATTAATTGTGACATATCAGAATCATATTACAAAAATACCACCTCACATACATACATAAAGTCACGTTCTTATCCCTTAGGCCAGTAAAGTAAAGGCGGAACTATATTAGACCGACGCACACGTCGAATAACGGAACGAATTTAACGATAACTCGGAGTGCGTCAAGTAGCGTGGAAAGCGAATCCTGACTGACTATTTTTTTGTAGCGCGTACTTCACTGTGTGAGTATAGACAGCGATAGAGAGTGAGCGAGAACGCATGCGAGCAGACGCCATTTTCAGATCTATTCTCTATCTGCGCGGCTTATAACAATTTTTTGTTTGTAAATCTGCCTGGAGATAAAACCTGAGACACAACCATAGATAACGCGCACCTAAACAAACGTGGTTAAATGTAAAGGATGAATGAGAAACTTCATAAAGCCGCACATTTATCTACCCCTCTCATCCTAAATTATACAGCATTATTCTTTTCAAAACAAGTGTAGCGGGGAAATGTCGTCACACTTTTTATCGCGACACGGTGGGCACGCCGGGATTATGCGCGGGACTTACAAAATATCTTGCTCAGGCCTGTCCAAATTTATGCGGTTATAAATTGTTGGCATGAAACAATGTGTGAGCGTTGTGAGCCGTGCATTACGCCTATCGGCCTGGAATCTGACTGCGGATACAATCGTTCGGCCTCATACGAATTATCTCGGTGACCGACAGCGAATTCCCAAAGCATGAAAGCGCTATCAAATATGCATAATAATGTATGTTATCGGTATTAATACTGTCGTCAGCGCTCGCACGGTTTCATCCATCAATGTAATCTGTTCGGACAGGTGTCCTCATCGAATGATGAATTTGGCGCTTTTACTCTAATATCTATTATAGATGCAAATGCCCACGTCAAGACCAGTGAATTTTTAATTTGTAAAACCTGGCGAATATAGATTGAAGAATTAAAGCATAAAAATACAGCTCGTTAATATCAAATGCCAACCTAGACTATAAATAAAACTGTTTACAATGAAGCAATAGATAATTGAGCTTAAGATAAAATATTGTATTTTATTTCATTCCTTAGAATTGATTAATTAAACAAATTGTTTGTTTGTATATGAACAGGCTTCGGGATGCTATTCCCAATCCTTTCCTTTTCCTCCCTGTTTAAATTCACCGCCACTCGCACTCGCCTATCACTGTGAGTGCGAGAAGGACAACGCATCGCTCCCGCCATCTGCCGGCGTGGAGAGAAAATACGAGTTCGAAAAACAAAACGAAGATTGCCGGCCGGCGACAACGCGTGCGTTGAAAAAACACCAAAATATCGCGAAATACGACTGCTAGTGATACAGTGTGGTGATCTCCTGGCTCCCAGCATCCCGTGAGTACCTGACCTCTTCAATTTACCATCTTTAAGCCTGTTTACCTGAGTAGGAAACTTCAAAAGCGTCCTTGGCAATACGCGATACTCATTCATATTTGTGGTCCTTCGAGCCGGATACCTGTAGATTACAGTTTTTTCAGGCATTCTCAGGTTCAATTTCAATAAAAAACTCTGAGAATTGCTAGATTTTCGCATTTTAAAAAGTATTATCCTACAAAATTGTGTTGTCACACTCGCAGTATGCGACTATGCGGATTCAGAGGTCGTCTTAATTTTAGTCGGGTTATATCACAATAATTCACGTAATTTACGTGACTAATTGTTGGTAATCTTATTATCTATAACTATTCACGATATTTATACACTAACAAACATTATTACAATTTAACCTAACCTAATAAATCTCAACTTAGGTTCGTATTTTCATAATCATTATTTTACATACGAAACATAATGGAGGAGGGTAAACTTAAACTTCTTCAATCTCAACGCGAATATGTTTATCGTGATATCCAAATCCTTTACGACTTATCAAAATCTATGATTCAAGATCGTTCAAAGGTATCGTCGTTCAAGGCGAGATATACTCGAATACATTCAATTCGCGAAGAATTTGTTGCGTTATGTAGTAAAATACAAACTGTGGAGTTAGCCATGAAACCTGATGCACAAGTGTGTCAAAAGTCTTTGAGTTCGTTTGATGATTTGTACTATGCCGTAATCAGTGCAGCGGCTGACTTGCAGATCGCTGATAAGAGCGACTCCATGCAAACGGGACGTAACGCGCGGCTACCGAAACTTGAGTTACCTAAATTCGATAGTAACATAGAAAACTGGCAAACATTTTATGATATTTACAAAACTTTAATTCACGATAATAATTCGATTTCGCAAATAGAAAAATTTCATTATTTAGCGTCTTGTTTACAAGGCCCGGCTTTGTCCATTATCAAAGGAGTTCCGATGACCGCCGATAATTACGAAGTAGTTTTTAATAGTTTGATCGAGCGTTATCAAAACAAGCGTATTATAGCTTTAACATATCTAGACAAATTCTTTAACCAGCCAGTTTTAAAATCGGGTAACTTCCAAGATCTACAAACTTTAACAAACGTAATTTATGAGGCATACCATGCACTCCAAGCTTTAAAAATTGAAAATTTGGGTGATTTTATCTTATTTTGTTTAACTTCGCGCGCGTTGGACTCGGACTCGCGTAATCGTTTCGAATCTCAGAGAAACATTTCACAATTACCTACTTTTTGTGAATTGTTAAAGTTTCTTCAAGATTATGTTAAAATCTTAGAAACTAGTCATTTATCTTCTAAATCTAATCTCAATAACAATCCTAACTCTCGTAACCTTGAAGGGAAAAAACCTTCGCCCGCTACTAGTAGGCAAAATAGCAGCGGATCCAAACGCTCATCTTATCTCGCAAAATCTATCTCACCTGCAAATGTGACTTGTGCTCATTGCAGTGATGCGCACTTGATTTATCGGTGCCCTACCTTTCAATCCTTAGATTCTCGTGCTAGACTCGCGTTAGTACAAGGTAAAAACAATATGTGTACAAATTGTTTACGTACAAATCACGTCATAGAAAAATGCATATCTAAAATGTCTTGTACGGTGTGTGGATTACGTCATCATACCTTATTGCATATTGACCCAGCGCCATCCAGCGCCGGCGCAACTACTGGAGCGAACGTTACAGCTCATTCTCACGCCGCCGTTCCCAACCGCGATATGGTTTTACTAGGGACATGTCAGGCGCGCGTGTTCAACACCGCCGCCGGCACTCAATGTACCGTGCGTGCACTCGTGGACAGTGGGGCGCAGGATTGTTTTATCACCGCTGCGTGCGCGCGAACACTCGGGTTAAAACTCCGCCGCTGTAATCTTAGCATAGCCGGACTAGGACAAAACTCAGTCACACAAGTAAAGGGGGTGACGGAATGTACTATACGACCTGTACATGGTGATGCTCCACACTTTAATATCAAGCCAGTCGTATTAGATAACATTACTGCTCTAATACCTAGCGTTAAAGTACCATCAGTCGTTCGAGAACGTTGCAAACATCTAGTGTTAGCCGATCGCGACTATGATGTTCCCGCCAAAATCGATTTATTAATTGGGGCGGAGCTATTCCACGAAATCTATGACGGTCAACGAATCAATCTGGGGTCCGGTTTACCTACCGCTCTGCATAGCGTTTTCGGGTGGATTCTGTCAGGGGCAGTAAACTCCAATTCTGCACCTTTAAACACCGCGTGCTCTTTAGTGGCCACCACATTTAAATTAGATGAGCAAATTCAAAAATTTTGGGAAGTGGAGGAACCACCGCGCGCTGTTATCACCGTACCCGAGAATAATACCTGTGAACGCATGTACACTGATTTAACCTATCGCGAACCTAACGGACGATACGTCGTACCTATCCTCTTAAAGGATGGCGATCGTTCTTTGGGTGAATCTTACAATAGTACCTTGTCGCGTTTAACTCATCTTGAAAAGAAACTTAATCGTCAGACTGAACTTAAATCCGATTATGTTAATTTTATGCGCGAGTACGAGAATCTAAATCATATGTATCCCGTACCTAACCCTGAGGTACCTACTCTCAATCGTTATCTTATCCCTCATAGTTGCGTCGTTCGCCCAGAGAGCACGACCACTAAATTGAGAGTAGTTTTCGATGCTAGTTCTAGAACTACTAACGGTCTATCTTTAAATGATATTGTATTCACTGGCCCTAAGCTTCAAGTGGATATTGTAGACATCATAACCGGTTTCAGATTACACACAATAGTTTTAACTTGTGACATCTCAAAGATGTATAGAGGAATCTTGCTTAGACCGGAGGATCGGAACTTTCAACACATACTATGGCGAGAATCTCCTAGTGATCCAGTTAAAGAGTACGAACTTGCGACTGTCACCTACGGAGTTAGAAGTTCACCTTATCTGGCCATCCGCACCCTCCATCAATTGGCAGCCGATCATGGCGCCGCGTATCCCCGTGCAGCTGAAGCTCTTCTTCACGAGACATATGTCGATGATATTACGACCGGCGCGCCATCTGTACGCGAAGCCATAGAACTAAAAGATCAACTTATCAATTTATTAGGTTGTGCTCAACTTGAGCTCCGAAAATGGAGTAGCAATTCACAATCCTTTCTTAAAACTTTGCCTGTAGATCATTGTCAATCACCTAAACTTTTCTCTGAAGAAAGTGATAAATCAACGTTAAAAATCTTAGGAGTCCAATATGATCCTGTGAGTGACAATTTCAGTTACTCACAGTCCCCAATCGAGGACAATAAATGTACCAAGCGTTCCATCTTATCTAGCATCGCGCGTATTTACGATCCTCTTGGGTGGCTCACACCTTTTATTTTAAAAGCCAAATTGCTCCTTCAAGATTTGTGGCATCTTAATCTTTCATGGGACGAACCTGTGCCCAGAGACATAGCTCTAGAATGGCAAGGTTTTATAGCGGATCTTCATAATTTAAAATTAATAGAAATCCCTCGTAGGATTATACCTTCTCAGTCTAAGGAATCTCAACTCATCGGATTTTGTGATGGATCTACTAAAGCATATGGATGTTGTGTTTATCTTCGTGTCGTTACCTCTCACGATGTACAAGTTTATCTGTTAATTGCCAAGTCCAAAGTAGCACCTCTAAAAGTGTTGACTGTCAACCGCTTAGAGCTTTGCAGTGCTGTATTACTGTCCAAAGTAATAAATGGCATTCATTCCTTGCTTAGTTCAAAAATCATATTGAATCAATCTATCTTGTTCACAGATAGCTCGACTGTATTGTCATGGTTGAATACTGAGCCACACAAGCTTAAGACATTCGTTGCCCACAGAGTGGTCCTAATTAACGACAGTCCTGTGCCAACTGAGTGGCGACATGTGTCCACTCATGACAACCCAGCCGACATCTGTAGTCGTGGCTTATCATGCTTATCTTTATCTTCTTCTCAAATCTGGTGGTCTGGTCCTCAGTGGCTGTCCAACGAACCATTCAACTGGCCTGTTTCAGCAGTTGAAGTGTCCGATAACGTGCCAGAACTTAAGCCCGCATCACGCGCGGGTCATACGGGTGTGACACGTGACGCTGACTTGCTTGATTCCATCCTGGAACGCCACTCCTCTCTTTCCCGAGTGGAAAGAGTAGTTGCATGGATCTACCGTTTCATCAACAACGCGAAAACTAAACGTTCTGACCGTAACTTATTATCTTATCTGACAGCCACTGAATTAATCCAATCTTCAGATCATTTAACAAAACATGTTCAACATCAAAGTTTTAATGATGTCATATCTTTAATAGCATCCAAGAAACCTTTACCCAAACATTTATCTAAACTCTCTCCTTTTCTTGACACTCGCGGAATCTTGCGAGTGGGGGGACGTCTCAAGCACGCGTCATTACCAGATCGCGTCAAACATCCATACCTCTTACCTAAGATTTCTCAATTGAGTACTCTTCTTATTGACCACTATCATACAACTTATCTTCATTGTGGGCCTCGCCTACTCCAATCTTTAATTATGCGTCGATTTTGGATACTCGGCATTAGAAATCTTATCAGATCGCGGTTATCTAAATGCGTGACCTGTTTTCAAATCAAACCTATTCCACTTCAACCTTTACAAGGTGACCTTCCATCTTCTCGATTACAACTGGGTCATTGTTTTAAAACAATCGGGATCGACTTCGGAGGTCCTTTTATGATAAAAGAAAGTAGACGTCGTAACGCTAAAACTTACAAAGCGTATCTTTGCCTCATAGTCTGCCACGCGACCAAGGCTGTTCATCTCGAGCTGGTTACTGAGCTCACATCTGAAGCATTCATAGCGGCCTTGGATCGTTTTGTATCGCGGAGAGGACTTTGTCACTCCATAGTCACAGATGGTGGTACTAACTTCGTGGGTGCCAGGCGTTACTTGTCGGAAGTTAGCGAAATGCTCAACCGCGAAAGCGATAGTATTTCCAGTCACCTCGCTTCTCGTGAAATCACGTGGAAGCTCAATCCTCCTTCCGGTCCTCACTTCGGAGGCATTTTCGAGAGCGGTATAAAATCGACAAAATACCATCTCAAACGTATTATCGGATCCCAGATTCTTACCTTTGAAGAATTTTATACTATCTTAACGAAGGTGGAAGCCATGTTAAACTCTAGACCCTTAGTAGAACTATCTTCCGATCCCGGCGAGGTTGACGCTCTTACAGCTGGTCACTTCCTCATCGGTCGACCTTTAGTATCGCTGCCTGAACCGATGTATGCCGAAAACGAGACATTACGTACTCGTTGGCAGCTATTACAGCGCCTATCACAGAGCTTTTGGCGCACTTGGCAAAGGGACTATTTGCATACCTTACAACAGCGAATGAAATGGTTAAAACACGGCAACCGTCAGCCAAAACTGAACGATCTTGTAACCATTTATGAACCCAACTTACCTGCTAACGAATGGAGGTTGGGTCGCGTTGTACAGCTGCATCCGGGTAAGGATGACATTACTCGGGTTGTGACAGTCAAAACATCTAAAGGCTTACTTGTAAGACCTGCTGTCAAAATTTGTCCTCTTCCAATTGAACAAACTAATTAATCTATCTACTTATATTTCCATACTTATAATTTAACGCACTTATAACACTTAAACATTTTCAAGTATCTATTATATATCAAAATTGTATATTACATTTAAACTTATTTTAATCTTATCAGCTTGATGACAAATGAATCCGCATAGGCCTTAAGTCTCGAACTTCATCTATCTTATCTTGTGAAATCCCTGGTTGATTTCAAGTGGGGGGATATGAACAGGCTTCGGGATGCTATTCCCAATCCTTTCCTTTTCCTCCCTGTTTAAATTCACCGCCACTCGCACTCGCCTATCACTGTGAGTGCGAGAAGGACAACGCATCGCTCCCGCCATCTGCCGGCGTGGAGAGAAAATACGAGTTCGAAAAACAAAACGAAGATTGCCGGCCGGCGACAACGCGTGCGTTGAAAAAACACCAAAATATCGCGAAATACGACTGCTAGTGATACAGTGTGGTGATCTCCTGGCTCCCAGCATCCCGTGAGTACCTGACCTCTTCAATTTACCATCTTTAAGCCTGTTTACCTGAGTAGGAAACTTCAAAAGCGTCCTTGGCAATACGCGATACTCATTCAGTATAAACCTGTTCATTAAGAAATCATACAACGACCGAAATAAATCTTTTTTATAAAAACAGCTAATAAATTCTACCATTGTTTTATGCACAGAGGTGGTTGCAAAAAGGCCGAAACGAACAGCCGCACATCAAAGACAACAAAAATCTAAAGAGAAAGCGAAAAGAAAACTTTCAAAACAAAGCTAATAAAACGATAAAAACAGCGGTGAATTTGTAAGAGGGCAGAGCAAAGGTCTTTTGAAACAATGTGACACTAAGCAAGCCCCTCGCGAGCTTGATTGCGCCACGCAGAAACAATTCAGGCAGATCTAACAACTTTGTTGTTCCCACTTTTTGCGTAAAAATATACATGCATTGTGGAGATAAGTTGCGCTGTCCCTTGCCTACTTTGAATATTCATTTAGTCAGAGCTACGATTTACCACATGGGTGCTGTTTCCACTATAATTTTCCGCTAAGAACTTCGCATTTTAGGCACGCAAGAATAGAAACTTGAAATTCAAGGCAGGATCAGTCGTAGCGAGTTCATAGCAACGTATTCCTTATGAGTGGATAGATACGAATTTATAAGCAAACAAGATTCAAAAATTACATGTATCGAGTAGTTTTGCATTCCGAATGGTACGCAAAGTAACATGAAATGCATGAAAAGAGCTTCGCGGTAGAATATTTTTAAAGAGTGGGTAAACATTCGTTACTTTTCTTTTGAAAAGTGCGAGGAATAATATTGTATGTGGATCCAGGAACTTTTATGTTTGTTTAGCTACATTGAAAATGCAGACGTAGGTGGTTGGTGGCAACGTGTAGATAGTTGGGTAGCTCGGCACCGTAATGAACGTCGGTCTTAAGTTGTTAACGAGAGCAAGTTCCCGTGCGACCGCACTAACGCATCGTTACGTAGTTTGTCTATTGCCAGCTCAGCACATCCGATACTTCGCAAATTAAAACGTTTTATTATTTCAATTCCCTCAAATATTTTACTTCATAATTTTAAGATGTGAAACTTGAAACTTTGTTGAAACTTCAACAGACTACGTTTAATAAGTAAACAATGGCAAGTCCGCAGTTAACAATCTTTCAGCATTTTGTATTTTACGAGTAAAATAATTGATTGTGTTCAGGACATTAATTTCATACTTATAACTTATACTTAAAACTTGAAGTTTTAAGGTGAAGGTAGACTTTAGATTTGATTGAAACGGCAAAAAAAAATCTTTACTTTTTATCTGCTAGTTATTCAACACGCTCACAATATGATTGTTTAAACAGAACAGAACTGAAAAAAAAGAGAACGATTACACAATAAAAAACATCGTCTATACGTAGAAACTCGAAACTAGCGCAATTTTTCATAACAAAATGGAAACAAAAAATATTATTTTGATCGATGCACTGACTGACTGCGAATATAAATAAATTTAACCTAGGCAAAAATATTGTGACAAACAATCCCTTCATTCATAAAACATTTCAATAAGATTTATACGTTACAACGTATAAACGTCTACCTATTATTTCCGCATGGTGAATATTTTATAAAAATCTACTGCCACTAAAATTCAGTACAGAGCATTGGAAAATCTGTCCGGGATGTTCAAATCAACAAAGGATGTGCGTCATGCATTGCATACACTTCACACCGGTATTTTTTCACGTATTTTAGGCAATCACTATAAGAGTTTAACTGAAACGTTAAAAAATATATACATTTATGAAATGCAACGCTTTTGTGAAATAAATTTATTAAAATCAAATGGACTATGTACTGTAGCAAATATGGCAGATGATAAGGCAGATGTGGCAGATATCACACCGCATTCATTTGTAACTCGCAGTTTTATAAATGAACAATTTAAAGTCATTATCCCGAATAAAAGATACCGATAACTGCTACCTTTCTGAATTATAGAACGATAAGTGGTCAAATATATTTCGGGGTTGCTACGCTGCTTTTATCCCGAATTGCAAATCTACTAACAGTAGACATGCCGTGACAACATTACATTCAGACCGTGGTCTGCATACACATTACAAATTACAAAAGTTCGCTTGTTCTTAAATATTTATTCATTTCGCGAACTGGTACCGAAAATCGTATTAGTGTCTGTGCGAGTTCGCCAGATTGCGCGATGTTCGCTTTTAATTAGTTTCTGTCGAAGTCTATTCGATGCCAGCGCAGCGCCTCTCAAAGAAATTACCGAGCATCGGAGCAGACTATTGAGCCTCACTAGGAAAAATAGCTCACAAAGAAGAAAAACTGAGTAGTCAAGTACCTATCGTTGGCTACTTACAAGTTTTCGTCGCGAGGCATTCAAACAACATCGTGCAACTCGATTAGGTACCTGCTCTTGCTCAAACAAAGCAATTAGTAACAAACACAAACAGCTTTGGTTGCATTTACCAACTACGAAATTTTATTATCACAAGTGCCCAACAAACTAAAACTAATTTTCAACACGTAGAGGTTCTATATTAGATTACGTCTGTTGGTCTTTGCACCGGTGAAATGGAAAATATCTAAGTATTTTTGTGGAACAAATCACAAGAAATTGGATTAACGCCGGAATGCGAGTCTTGCTTATACGGCAGAAAGGCCAATATTCAAATTCCCTCAAAGCTACGGAACCCATTCAAACAAATAATGCGAGAGACATACTGTGACTTTATACTTGCCAAGTAAATTTACGTTTTATGGTTATCGTTTATTGAAAACAATCAATTATTTATTAAATCTTCAGGAAAAATTTTGTTTGCATAAAAATATTGTACCAATTGTAAGTATTGTAACAAGTGTACAATTTACATACATATAAGGGACTCGCAGCTCATAAAAATAATATGCAAAGAATGAGTTGTTCAAAAAATTTGAAACGTTTACAAAATTTTATATTTATAAAATATAAAAGTTAAACTTTGCTTAACTAAGACAGAAACTAAAGTTAAAATTTAACGCTGGACGAAATGTATAATTCAAGCCAATTTAACATGAAGCGTGTACAAAGCAATACGCCAGTATAAACATTTCACGCCAAATGTCATTATGTCCCAGTGCGTGATCTTGATTACATCGGTCGCGGTTGTCGCGGCCGCTTTATCTCGTGCGTGGGACGCTGCGATAGCGGCCGGAGCCTTGCGCGACTTACACCAAAACTACCAAACACTAACAGTCGCAATTATTCCACTAGTTTATGACCGACCACGAATACGTTCCAAAGCAACTCATTACTATGATAATTTGAAACGGGAACATAAAAAGAGATTAATTGGACACTCCTGCCGTCCAAAACCGTAAAATTCACGATTGTGCCGGTTCATAACGGTAAATGGCGAAATAGGTAAGAGCTTTGAAAAATATTTTTGCGTAGAAAATACTGTATGCAGGCTGGCTGCGTTATGAATGTGCAGCACAATATGGCCGCCGACTGTATTACAGTTACAACAATAAGCAGTAGCAGTGGACAATTTGTGCCACGTGCTCCACGCGCGCACATCTACCAGCGAGGATACATCTCGTTATTTTACGAATAATCCAAAAACATACGCGACTTTTGTGCAATTTTTTCCGAAACGTAATCCTGAAAGGTACATAAAACGAGACGTCAGTTCCCTGAGTTTAAATTCTAAAACCATAATTACGGTAATAAAGTTGTCCAGTGAAGCAAATTATTTAAAACTGATCCGTCGGTATTTTATGGAGTATCTATTTTTAACCGACTTCAAAAAGGAGGAGGTTATCAATTCGTCGGAACCTTTTTTTTTTTTTTTATGTATGTTCCCCGATTACTCGAAGATGGCTGGACCGATTTGGATTTTGTTTTTTTTGTTTGATAGGGTATACTTCCCAGGTGGTCCCATGATCATCAAGTCAGGATCTGATGATGGGATCCTGGAAAAATAGAGAGAACTCTTCAAATTTTATAGGCACACGAAGCGATTTAGCTATTTTTTGGAAGAGTACTTTCTCGTAGTGGTCTCATTTCAATTTGATGAAGATCTGATGAAGAACTTTGGAGATAGGCAACGGAACTCCTCAATAAATGATAGCAAATGGACTGGGATTGCTGAAATCTCATGTCTGTCTATTGCTTACACCACTTCATAACATAACATCACGCCGGTATGCTGTGAAGGGGTAAGCACATGTGAACCACTAAAAAGTGAAAAAAAAAACTTTTTCCAAAAAAAAAACAACCGACTTCCAAAAAAACACTACAAAGTGAAAAATAACTTTAATTTCGGAAGGCGGTGACAAAAAATTCAAATACAGCTCCAAAGACACCGACTTCCGAAATTAAAGTTATTTTTCACTTTGTAGTGTTTTTTTGGAAGTCGGTTGTTTTTTTTTTGGAAAAAGTTTTGATTATGATCAGTTTCCATGACGTTACGTAAATTATATAGTTTTATCCGCAAAGGGATGCTCATGAATTTAAACACTAAAGTATGAACGATGTGTGCGAATACTAAATAAATATTGGAACATGACTCTTTTATAGTTCCAAATGTTCACATTTGTATTCATACGTTACATGTCATTTCATTTTCATAGAAAAGAAAATGATTTATATTTATTTTCTCTATTTTACTTATATAACACGTATTTGTACGAACGTCGTGTGTGTTATGTTAGAATTGTATTCTATTTACGTAATAAATAGTTAAAAACGAATTGTGGGCGGTTACCTAGTAAGTATCTACCTGTTTCAACCAACTGCAATTTAATTAACCAGCATGACTTGCAATAGAAATAAATAGGTAAATAATCTGGCTGTTTTCAACGCAACCGCATCGGTTTTAATTCCGAAAGCGCACGAATCACGATCTCCTGACTCACATAAACCACCACGTTTACTGATTTATTGAACACTTAAACCAATGTCCCTCGTACAACTCAAGTGTTTTAAAACGAAGCGAACAAACAATTTATCAGATTTATTATTAAACGTAGCAATAAATACTCGATATCTCATGATCAGTACGTACTTCGAATGGAGTCATACGAAAGCTCGGAACCTAGATACCCTTGCGCTGTCTTATCCCAATACGCGCAAATCAGTGAGAAAGTAATTTTTATTTAAGAACTTAATCTGTTTAAAACGTTGAAAGATTCATAATAGTAATTCCGAGTATTAACGCGAACCGTTTTGTGGGCAATGAATTTAAAACTGAGTTTTACAAATTACTCAAAGCGGACGGTATGACCGTTCCGATTTCACGATCCATTGAGCCACCGCCGAGACTGTCCGACGTTCTAGGGTTTATGGCAAAGAAACGAAAATGGACAATGTAACGAGGCCGGTGTCGGATCGGGATGCAAATTAATACGCGCCTCTGGATCGAGCACATGAATATGCATGGATGGTCCGCTCGTTCCGGAATAATATCCGAGTGGCCCGGACAGGGTCCGACGCCCGCGCCGCCGCGCCGCGCGGTCCGGAGCCACCGGCCGCGCCACGCGCGGCACGCTCGTGCAGATTATCCGAACACCATCAAATTACAAAAGCGATGTTAATACTAAGGATCACCGTTTCGCTGCACAGCGATACGGTATTACAGTGCGCTATAACAGCAATATCATTAGTATCTATTAATATCCTTTGTCCCACACAGGTCGAGCACCCAACAGCATCATATGAATCACGTACTGCGTTAGGGAAATAGAAGCGTGAGCTTATGTCAATACGGTATAATATTTGTGGTCTCCACAAAGTCCACATATTAACCAAACAATAACCGCACTAAGCTATATCTCCACTTTCGAGCTAAAATTATAGTAAATTACTGATATCGGAAAATTTATTTCCACGAAATGTACGTGAATGTCTGTCGTACGACGGCAGGCAGAAGCAATAATGCTCGTAAAAGAAGACAACTTCCTGCTTTCGGGATTTTCAGCATTCAGTTTAGAGCAGCTCAAACGCATTCAGACCTAGATACTCGTAAAAGTGTACTTATTATCGAAAGTTGGCATCTTTCCACTTTACCTAAATATTGCTGTGTGGTACAATCGTAAGTAATAACAATTTGAAGAAAAGTATGGCGTGCCAAAAAAAAATAAAGCGTATTTTCTGAGACGTTATTAAAATTCATGGAAATAACGAGTGAAGAAGTTTGGAGCATTGAGAGTTAATTGAGGTGGAGACGTGAGAGAGCATCGCGAGCTGAGTCCGCTGAACTGATGATAAAGTGTGGCGGCGTGGGTCGCGTGACGCGCGCGTGGCGTCAGCGTATATGCCATTTAGGCTGTTATCACACCGCGTAAGTGCGTCGCCAGCATTCCACCGCGTCACGATTTGTTCGGCATTCCCGCGCGACTGCTCGCCACCTCGCAGGAACAGGTGTTGTAGTTTATAGCAGTTTACACCATTCATTACTTAAAGTGACGGTGTGCTCTGAATGGTTTTTGCGACAACACTGCGGTTAACGCGCTGCAGCTCTGTTTTATTGTTTTCGTGCTTGTCTGCGTAATGTCTGCTGAATGTACAATTAAGTTAGGTAAACGAACGGTGCGCAGGAAGTGCCAGAATAAACGACTAACCGCAATCTCTTGTGTCGGCTAAATGTAAACTTTCATATGTTAATAATGTTTGGTTGTTTAAATGGTTTTAGACTGTAATAAAGTTGACCAGTAGGAGTTCATAACAGGTAAAAGTTTCATATTTCAATTAACTCGATCGCAGAACGGTGAGCTGTATGATTAGTCCGTCGGGATCGCGTGGCCGACGGCGGAAATGTACGATATGATGACGCCGACTCAATTACCGACACCGGTAGAATTACTCATATCCCGATCGACTCGCACCGTTTGCTAATCTCTATCACCTGCCGCCAACTCTACTAGTCGAACTTAAGTAATTAAACTACGCACTATCATAAAGACATTATTTATATAGAAGAATACTATCATCTCTAGAATTAGTTCTAGACTTTATTAATTTGAATAAGTAAGTCATGTACAAAAGGGAGATGAGTTAGTTAGCACAGTATTATGTCTTATGGCGTTCTGCTGTGGGGATCGGCAGCGGACGTAGATTCAATTTTTATTTTACAAAAGAGGGCAATCCGCGCAATCTATAAAATGGGGCCTCGCGAGTCTCTTAGAAACAAATTCAACGAAATTGATATACTTACTCTGCCTTCTCTTTATATTCTAGAAAATATCTTGTATGTTCGCAAAAACTTAGGTCTTTTCAAAAAAAGATGCGATTTCCATAATCTAAATACACGTAGTAAAGATGAAATTGTGATTCCAAAATTTAGATTAACTAAAACTAGCAAGTCATTTCTAATAAACAGTATCCGCTTCTATAACAAGTTGCCAAAGTCGGTTACAGAACTTAGCGATGGAAAGTTTAAAACTCACATCAAACGTGTCCTTATCAAAAAAGCATATTATAAGATAAAAGACTACGTTGAAGACAGGGAAGTTTGGCATTAATTCCTTCTGCACATGTGGCTTCCCTGGTACCTCATTAACAGCAAAACCGTGTGAAAGTCTATTAACTGCTCCCAAATTGCAATGTTAATTTTTATTCTTTTTATTATTATTATTTTTTTTTACAATGTCTGACATATTCTCGTCATTATTTGACATTATGCATCAATTTTACTACCTACTATTTATTTTCAGTGATTGTCATCGAAATCATGTCACTTGGTTCAAATAGATTCATTTTATATAGGTAGATTCTTTTACATATTGTGAATGAGAGAACGTTGTAGGCCTTAGAGACTAGATTTGTAGACGTTTTTCTATTCTGTATTTTCATTCCTCTAAGTACCTGGTACTTATTGACTGGCCTGCACTGTCCTCCCATACCTATTATCACTGTAATTTGAAAACATTGTAAAAGCCAATTATTTTTAAAAGAGTAACCGTGGAGTTTCTTGCCGGCTCTTCTCCATAGGAAACGACAAATTGGAACCGTGCACCTAGCTTCTGACGTTTCATAAGTGCCCATGCAGGCTTATGTGAAATAAAATATTTTGATTTGATTTGATTTGATTTGATTTAGCTATAAGATTTCAATTAATTCGTAGTAAAAGCTCACTGCTTCAATTAAAGTTATTTTTCAGAGAGCGTGGCGCCGGAGGTGAGCTCTATCTGCCTCCAGTATTCATTACTCTTCGACTCTACACATGCCGATGTTCGGTTTAATTAGTTTTTGTTCGACGATCAACGACCCGCCTTTAAAGGAACGGGAAATTTAGTAGTCACAAACTTTGGCAAAGGCAAATCAACCGATTTCTTGTTTAAACTTTATGAATTCTTTAAAGTTATTGATGAAGGAGAAAAAGGAATTTTCCAGATTGGCATAACTTTTGTTGATGTTCACAATATGAAATTAAAGGTAAAAGATAATAGGATAAAGTAACTTTCAGTATCTAAAGAAATAAAAGCAGGTATAAAAGTGTTATTTTATGACGAAAAATAGGAAATGTAATGCGAATTTGTGGGGAAAAAATATGTAAAACGATGAGATGTGCGTAGAAAACAAACATGGCGCCGCGCGTCGCGCTCCAACACATTGATTTATTGTTTAACACGGATGTAATAAAATTTCACGGAAATCCAACTGCTGAAATTGCATTTGGCGATTGGTAATCAAGTGTTTTATTATGTTATCATGTTACTAAAAGTATTTTATAGCAAATCGTTTCCCGCCGAATAACTTTTTTGGTAAATATTGTGACTGAACTGAAGAGCAATGACTCTTCAGTTCAGAAAAATAATAAATCCAAGAAAAATTAATGCGTAATGGAAAATGTTACTTAGGTACAACAAATTACTTACAACTTTTTCACTTAATGACTTCGTAATAAATCGATAAGTTAATTAATAAGGTGACGTCACGACAGGACGTAACAAGGCGGTGGCAAGTTGGCAAGGCGTATCGGACCGGTCGCACATGAATAATTAGACGGCAAGTTGGGGCCCACTCGCCGCCGTTAAAAAGAATTATTTCGGCTAATGTTCGTCTCGACTGTTGGCGGGCCCGGCGAGCAATTTGTCACAGCCCACAACCGTGGAGATGTTTATTCAAACGAGGAGATTTTATTGCAACGACATAAATCTTCGGGCCAACGAGAGATGGAAGTGACATGGTCGCGTAATCGCGCGACAATGTGCTTTTTGCGTCCGCTCTTGCCTCCCGACCCTCATATTACAATCGCATGTATTAATAATTTCTACATTAACATTCCTCGTATCGTAAATATTCTTATTCCCTTTCCTTTCGTATTCGTGTAGGTAGACATGTGCTGGTTAAATGAGAAAATTATGTTTATATTTCACGAGAGGCATTTGCAAAACAGGTTAGCATCTAACTATAAACGACTGTCCAAACTTTGTCAAACAATGACTATTAACATTATGAAACTTTTGAACCAAAGCGCGCTTCGAAACATTAAAATAGAAATTGAAATACAACATTATGATGTTCGTTGTGGTATGAACGAGTTATTCATTCAGCTGCCGCGTGAGGTGCGGGTGAGTGCAACCACAAAATGTCGTTATCATGTCGGACATTAATAAAACTCTATCCGGCGTTTCTAACGAGCATGCCACAAACTTCGCCCGCAGGGAAATATTCAAATGGTAGAGTGAGAGAGCAGAGAGCGCCCAGCACATATTGACGAGGCTAATTATCGCGCTACGAAGATCACGCAGAGACCGCGCTCTGCACTACAGTCGTAAGTCACACACTGGCGCCGCTTACCGCACAGATCCTATGTAATAGCAGTTTTTTTTTAATGAAAATTATAACCAGTAATCCATACCCTAACATCTTTCTACAAATATTTCATCTCCGTACGCTGTCATAAACTTTTTGCGAACATAAAACCCTCGACATCGACATGCTGCTGCGCCTAACACCCAACTAATGAACATTGAAAGTACATTTGTATGTTTCCCTTCGGCAAAGAATTCCAATAAGTTACCGATGACTTTTAATCCGGCATATCCGATTAGTTTTCGACGAACTGGGGGTCCTTAAATCTTAGGTCCTGAATTAATCGACTGTTTCGTGAGTCTAATTACCGAGATAATGGTCCCGAGGTTTCAGCATCTCGATAATAAATACATACTAAATACTGTATCCACGAGTAAGGACCACACAGATAAGCTTTAACATTCGGCTGTTCAAATAATGTCAAAGTTTAATTCGGAGGATATTGTTCGGTTTTTCCGGCATATTTATTTTATGTTCAGAATATATAATAATTAATTTTGGGACCTAATCATAATATTCTCATGTTAAGTTTTGGTTTTAGTTTCTGTATTAATTACATTTCAGTATTTCATATTGGACGTTTCGGAGAAATACGAAAAACTTAATTAGTGAACGAGTTACAGTGATGCCCACAACAGAGTTCTTTACAATTCTCAGAAGTGAGGGACAGAACGTGGCTGCTGTTGATTAAACTCGTTATCTAGCTTATATTTACATTAAATACTTTTATCCCGAAAGATTGCTTAATTTTTAAGGCAAATTATGGTTCACAACAAGATTTACGTGAGCAATGTCACGAGCTATCTTTATCCACGATGACGTATTATAGTTTCACAAAGCATCAATTCAACCTATTATTTAATTAAAACCTCTTGTGTCAGCTTACGATTTCCATCAAATCACAACACAAATATCGTGATATTTTACAAAAATAGCACAACTTTAAATGACCACTGAAACAGTTACCAGTAGGTAACTGTTACATACATGCGAAACAAGCTTATCGGATATATCAATCGGATGTATTCATGAATGATAAAAGCGGGAATATAACGCAGGTGCCATTATTATTCCGCAGCTCAGCAGCATAAGAAATCATGACTAAGTAACGATTCGTACCACTCTTGTATTTTTACTATAGTATTGAATAACGTACCATGTTTACACGCAACGGTAAGAGGATTATTCTACCCCAAACTGAAATAACCATAAGACGCCTTTAATGACGTATTTATCTCGAACATGATTGTGTTCAAGATAATCCAGATTACAGATTAATAGGATTCCTCCCTAGAGGTTAAAAATCGGAGGGATGTCATTACAAGAGAAATGATTGAATGTGCTCCGTTTCACTATTTTTCCCGAAGGCGAATGAACGGTATTATGTTTCAAGCAATAAATTATTTTCCATAAAAAATATGACGTAATATCTATTTGTGATTCTTATTTTAATTAAGGTGATTTGTTGTATTTTATGAACAACTCTCCACTTAAGTCGTTAAAGTGTTTTATTCAGTAAATCATAATATTTGTGTCGTTTTAATCCCATATGTATGGACCTATATCCAAAAAAGGTTTATTTTTGTTTACTTACAAGTTTCGGTTGAGTTGTATAAATAGTGAAGTAAGTTGGCAGTCCATCAACACGAGGTACTTAAGCAATTTGTTTACTTCAGTTGATTATAACAAATTGCAGCGGAATGATTAATAGTTTGTGTCGTTTTTAATTCTCAGAGAAGGGTGGAGCAAGCCAGGAGGAAGTTGCGAGAAAAACACTGGAGTATCATATTATTTTTGTGATGGTTTTTCTCCGCATTTCGTGGGCGTCTGTGGTTTCAGAGCGTTCGTATTTCCCGCCATTTTTGTGGTTGGCGAGATTAATGGCCGTCCTGATAGAAATCACCGAGAAACAATATTCAGCAACCCGCTTTCAACATAAAATCACCGAAATATTAACGATTTGGTAAACCTACATACAATTCACATCAATTAATGTTATAGATGAAAACAACATATTTTTATAGTGTAATTTAATAATTTTGTTTACGTGGGGAGTGAGTTTTGAGAAACTGGAATCCGAACGCAGCTGAATGGAATGAAATGAAAAATGAAAAAAAAAAAAACCCAGTACGTATTTTCACTCTAGTATTATTAATTGTCGGGTATATTGTGTCTAAAATCAGCCATAATTATCAAGGACTAATTAGCAAATAACAGAACATGGTTTGGCAACCCGCATACGGGGAAACATACTCATTCCGACATCTCTAATACGACTAGTTATCTACTGGATTTGTGTGGAGCCACCATCGTTTGATCCCGGTTCCAGTCTTGGATTTCAGTTACCTTTCTGCGGTTACGAAATATCTACATTGCTTACTCCTAACCCACTTTCTAGAATACTCCTGGAAATAGACTGCAAACCTGTTCTTAGATAAATATAAAGAAGAAAATTTTGTGCGAGTACAACAGGCTCTATTGTTATATTATGTAAATGTAAGCTATAATAAAAGACATATGAATTACGGAGTTACGCCTACATCAACGCTTCCGTGCGTTCGAACAGAAGGAAACTCCGAAACAATAAGAAAGACTTGGTAGTAAGCCGATTACGTAGAACCAGTTACTTAAATAACATAATATTCCCTCTCGTTATAATTCGCGGAGTAATTTTAGAAAAAACATAACTTGTCATATCGCTTTATAAAGTACCGGTTAGAAGCTCTTTTCATTATACTTTTTGCGGTGAAAAGCTCGTGGAGCCATTTACGTGATGTACATTGTTATCAGCACACATTGTCAAAGAGGCGTTTAAGCTTAGCCCTCAATGAGCTCGTGAGTACACACCGCAGGCTCGGATAACGCTCTCAAAAAATATCATGTGCACAATGAGTGACGAAGAAGAATGTACGAACATTAAAAATATTTCAATGATGTTTGAAAAGTGTTTACGCTAAATATTTTTTCGAATATTGTGGAATTTTCCGAAACATAATAATTAAAAGGTTTTCTGACAAAAAATACTGAACCAAATATTTCCTCATCATAAAATATAAATATTGCCTCTATTATTATGTTTGCAATAACTTAATTGCTATTCTAGCGGTCCATTAGCTAGGGATCGCTACGCTTCGTAGAAATTTGGAGCCGCGTAGCATACTCGTAGCATGTTGTTAGTGTGCTACGACTGCTACGAGACAGCTACGCGTTCGTCTACCTACGCCATTGCTTGTTCTGCGCGGCGAGAAGAGTAGGGTGAAATTATGTTTGGGCCAACGTTGGCCGTGTGTAGTTGTTGTGTTGTTATCGAGCTCATGAACAAAGGCTTCCTTCGAATCCGGAAATAGCCGGACAGTTCCAAAACAAACCCGTGAATAAAACCGTAAAAGATTTTTGGACGAGTGTGTTTCATGAACATAGAAAAGTTGTACGTATCCAGGCCATCTGTTGAGTAGCCATTTAATTTTAAAAGCTCTATAACTTGTTTCAATCATACGTAATGGCTTTTAAGTTATTTCAATGCCTCTCTTTTATGCCTTAATATTCGGAAACGAGCATAATGTCGATTTGAAAGCGATGATAAATTTAAACGATGTTTGTAATATGTTTTTAATAGCGGAGTGAGTAAGTAACATTAATTTTATTGAAACGGCTGTTTTATTATTTGGCGTCGTATTCGAAATGATGGAAATGAATTTATTGTATCAGTTTAGCAGTTATAAACACGCATTCAGTTGAGGGTTAAAGTTGAGAAAACGAACAATGTCGCGGGAGTAGTGGGACACTTAATCAGTGGGGAGTATAGGAGGCGTGAGAAGTAAAGTAGGTAGGCAAGTTGAGACAGCTTGACAGCGCCAGTGCTCGGCGGCGCGGGCGACTCACTCGCGCTAGTAACACAACTTGTCCCGACTTCACCGCATTACCCAAAGTACCCACCGCTGACTCACGTTGATACGAAAAAAATAAGTCCCCGTTTACTAACAACGCGCGCAACTTGAAAATTAAGTTGGGACTGTGTTGAGCTGACTCCGTAACAAAATCATAATGTAATTTGTCAAGTGTCACGGGAATGCGTACACACCTCGCCAGGGAATACCACTCAAGCATTATGACCATGTTTCAGGCTCATATTGATGACATCAAGACGGCGACATTGCCCTGATTCAGCTAACACAATTTACCTTCATTGTCTTATTAGATTTAATCTACTTTGTATTCAAGACACGGTGTACCTTTTAAAATAATCTTCTATAAATATCTTTTAAGTCGTAGCTAAACATTTTAAGGACTTAATATTCTGAAAGAACAATCTATATAGCAAAATAGACCAATTAATTTTACTAAAAATATAATACTTTTCCATCTTAACTTGCAAATGTCTCTTTGCGACTGAGATGAGAAACTTTGGAAATTTTAAATATTCATACGTAATTTAAATATAAATAACAGCCTTATGGAGATTTGTTGGTTATTCTGATAGAGGATGACTTTTCACAATTTAAATATCTGCTTTGTGCTTAGCGGAGGGTAATTATAATTTGTTAGATCTAGTTAATCTGATGTTAAATAACTTTTTCAGAGATGAAAAGTTGTGTCTTCTGGTGCGGTGGACTGTAACTTGGTAATTAAATTATGATTCCCTTTAACAAGTTGAGTTAGGTTTATATATTTCCATAGTCTGTGAACTTGTCTCCATGGATAGTGATTTTCCATTATTGCTGAACGACGTTGACCGGTCTCGAGCAATAAGCATGTAGGGCAGGCGGGGGTGAGCGGGCGTCGGTGTGTCGGACTCTGATCGTTTACGTCACGGCGAATTAGCGAGACAATCACTCAACGTGACGCTGTGGCTCGAGCGGCCCTGCGGACGCAAATGGAGGACTACACTCCAGACGAGTGACCCTCCAGCTAAGGTTGACCCAAATGTGTCCTGACCGACGCCTGTGTCATCTGGTAAACGCTACCAGTTAGCGATATCTGGCCCAGCAATTACAGCTCATCAATTAGCTAAGTCGACACTCGACAGATTACTATTTGTTCAGTCCTCGCAAGGCGCTGTATGCTCATTAAAGTGATTCAGAACATTGAGGCCCTCATTTATTAAAATTTGAGTCTCTCCGTAATATACTTCGCACCGAAAAGGAATTAGGTAAGAACTTTAGCATATGAACTATATCAAAACGGTATATGTAGGGCTTTTAACGAGCGACTATTTAAACATACGAGTGGTTAGAGGCACGTTGTAATTTATCAAGCATTTCAGAGGGTTCCTTAATTTATTCCGTTGTTAGCCGCGTTGACGTTGGTTTTATCATCCATTAGCGACGGCGGTCGGAGCTCTCTGTAAATGTAATCGCGTAAGTTAAAGATGAGAGAAGCAAAAGACGTCTACAATTAAAGCACGTTATTAATGCGTCGGCTGCAGAATTAATTAGAGCAACGCGCACGCCCGATAGTGCAAACTGCCGGATGATTAATAACGTCTATTCGAAAAGATACTACCAGATCCGAGGATCGAGTTAACTCAAGATATAACCTTATGATTTATGCGACGCTCAAAATTATACTGTGATTTATAATACTTTCTAAAGCGAATACAAAGAACTCATTTTCAAGCTAGATGATAAAAATAGTTGTAAAGTACAGCTGAATGAGTTACTGTGTTAACTGTCTACTGTTGTTACCGGTTGGGCGTTTTTTAACACGCTAACTGTTACTTTATCTGGAACATGACGTTACTCATAATCCCACCCACTACTAGCACTTGCAAGATGCGGCGCAAGGAGATCAAGGCACTGCCTACAATATGCAAGGCACTGCCTGTATTAATTATTAACAATGAATATTCTAGTTTGATTCATAGAGCTTCATAAATAAAACATGAGATTTGGGTAATACAGCAAATCTATAATTTAATTTCAGATTGACGTAATTGAGGTTAGCTTAGCTCGTAAAATACGTAATTTATAGATAGACCCCAGAGTACGCACTGTGATAATAAACGACGAATTAACGATCGCATCGTTATTTATAACTTTGCGGTTTGGGGCCTAGATTTTTAGTCGACATCATAATTTATTTAGTGGAATCACGAGTGCAGACGAAGTAAATGACTACTTGCGTGATGTGGTGTAATTTGTGTTATTTATTTGCGTAATTACCTGAACATAGTTCAATTTAGTGGGAGTTAGAGGCAAGGATAGTGTCTGTATGTCTCATAACTCATTACCTGTGACACGCAGCTCGCGTGCGCACCGCGCCACCGCTTGGAGCGCAGCGTGTTTCCTGACGTTTATATTAATAAATACTTGTACTCGGTGGACGAGAGAGAGCTCAGACGGTGAGCTTCTCATTACCGTCTGTGTTCGCGAATAATAACGTGTGCGGTAATATGAGATTGGGAATGACGTCTAATTAGTCATTGTGCTCACTCGCCGCCTCGCCGTGATTGCTTTATTACTGCCGCTGTTTCGTCTAAGAAATGAGAGTGATCTTCTATTTCTTTTAATAATACTATTAGCCCTACTTCTTACTGTTGTAACGACTTGACAACACATCGAAATTTCTTTATTATTCGTAACTTTAATATACTAAATATACTTAGTGAAAACCGCAAAAAGAACAATGAGGTCACGCAGTCAGATCCCAAAGGCGACTTTAATTTATAATATGTACTTATAGACTATCGATCGTCTTTCCTATTTAATGCCGAATGGCTTTCAGTAATAAAAATAAAACATGACGATTCGTGCTGTAAACCTTAGGTACTAGAGCTGGGAGTTTATGCGGTAAATTCCGTGTAGTTAAAGTCCCACGCAGTAAAATGATAATCCTTTTACGACAGTTGCTGTAACTTCTTGATAAACTAATAATTGAACATTAAGTAAATTATGTTTAGAATTATTTTGTAAGACTTCCCATTTAGGTACTATCTAGGTATTAAATTCAGGTTAAAAACGTATTTAAAATAATCGAACCATTTCAAATAATTGAACAATTAAAAGATTTATGGAAGCATGAGGAAGACCATGTGTTCATATAAATCTGTGTGTAATGTTCTGAGAGGAGCGATAACTAGGGTCATCAGTCAACTTGGTTTGAGCGACTGGCTCATAGTAAAGCTTCAACATTAATTATGGTGAATCAATAAGACGCCCGAGAATAGAATCACAAATTACGAGCTGTCAAAATGGAAACGTTCACATTATCTTGACATTTCGTAAAATTTTAGAGGTAGTTTTTTTTCCTTTTTGGCAACTGAGCCGATGCGGACTATTCTGTTAGCGCCATGTAGTGGCGGCAGCACAGTTAAGTGAGCCAGCGAATTTGCACTTTGTGGTTGTTGTTACTTGGTAGTGTTAGTAGCGTGGTAGCCTAAAATACACACAAATAACAGCTTCGATTGACGCTTGTAACATTTACTTAAACCGAAAAAATCGTTAAACCAGGGCACCCACTCCCTAAGCACGAAGTCCGTCGTTTCGGTCGAAGTAACGGGCGTTTCCAACTCCGTATCACTTACGGACAGATGATTAGTTTGAAGCCCGAACTAAAAATGAATGACAAAACGATTTGACAGCTGTCTCTACTCCCGATATGTTTTTGCCCGACCAAATAAGTTAGTTAATTTGCCGTAGGATTCACAAAGAAGTTTCGAACTACTTTCGGACGGGCCCGTTGACGGAGTTACAGAGTAGGGCCCCAGGTACCATCGCGGACACTGGCAGTCAACCACTTTTCAACCTTATTGCTTACGGAATAAGGGTGAAAAGTGATCCACCGCTATTGTTCGCGGTTGTACAGTTTACATGGTATCTTTTGGTGCTCGAATGACGTTGACTGGGGGCGGGTAAACATTTGTGCAATTTTTGTTTAAAATGTATTGAAAAACAAGATGGTGGCGTTGGTTACGATTCGGGCAACGCGCCAAAACATCCTTGTACAGCTTAGGGGCCATTCATAAATTATGTCACACAAATTTTATGGTTTTCTGACCCCTCCGTCCTTGTCACAGGTGGTCACACTTGTGAACCCTCTCCCCCCTTGTGTGACGTCACATATTTTAAAATTTTATATTTAGAAATAATTAAATTAAAGCAACAGATCGTCCATTAAAAAAATATATATTAGAACATAGCACTCGCCGACGACTTAAACCCACATAATACAATCCTTATAAATATAGATCGAGTTAGTAATATTTATTTATTTCTATGTATTTTTATTTTAACATGTGACGTCACACATATTTTGACCCTTTTGTCCCTTGTCACACAACGTCACATTTCGTTGACCCCCTCTCCCCCCTTAACGTGTGACGTAATTTATGGATGGCCCCTTATACGGTCAGCCGCACGTCAGTTGTAATTCCACGTCCGCACAGACGTAAAAATATCGTGACAGGTTTTTTCCGCGCACTGGATCTTCAACGCACTGCTTAGCGCCGAGAGTTGAAAATCGAACAGTGTGTTTTTTCGATGCACTCTGTTGGATTCTCAATGCCCACTTTAACACCAAGAGTGGAAAATCAAGTGCGTGATATAATCCCGCCGCGATATTTTTGCGTCCATGCAAACGTAGTCTAACATTGAGCTACCCTGAGGACATGTTGGAGCATACGGTGGAGGTCTACCCGGCTTGGGCGAAGCACCGCCTTGTCCGTGTGGAGGCGATCGGCGGCGGCGATCTCCCGCGTGCGGCTCTGGTCCAGGCCATGGTTCGGAGCGAGAGTGCATGGGTAGCCGTCACCTCCTTCTGCGAAGCAGTAATGCTCGAGAAGAGGGAGGCGGCGCACGTGAGAGAGAGGCAGTATATGCGCCCTCACGGCCCTAGTCGCCGCAGGAGATGCCTTGGGCGTCGGGAAACCCAGGCTGATTCCTGGCCATCGCAGGCGCGGGCTTGGGGACGGCGAGTAATAGATAGCTCGCTGTCCGGTAAGGACCAAGCCCAGGTCGGCGGCACGTTGTGTGCCACGCGCACCTCAAAGAGATGTCAACACCAACTGGTGGGATCCGCAAGGGCCGATGCTTGCCAGGGGTGCGGGTTGTTCGAAAGAGATACCGTGGCCCCTGGCACACAGGCAACTGAAGGAACACGGGTGAGTTTCAGTCAGTAAAAATCTGACACGCCCTTCCGCTCCACCCAGAGCGAGAGAAGTTATTTGATGACTTCCCACCCTCAAAAAAAAAAACACTAGAGCTACAAAAGTTGTGCTTTCTGATATGACATCAAAGTGCTGACAATGTCAAATTGTGACTGAACATGCTATGACTGGTTGGCAGTAGGTTAGTATCGTCGACCTCGAATTTGCTTACGGTTGAAGGTTGAAGGACATCAGCACGTCATAAAGCGACAAGGTCTATTTGTATTTGTGACAGTTACGATAGTTTCAACCTTAGTGAAGTTTCCATTTTCTGAAAATTGCTATGAAAAGTGGTCAACTATACTTATGTTTCTCGTGAGTTATAAAAGGAAAACTGACGAAAATATCTCTTAAATGAGGTTAATTAATTTGGGCCTACTACTGACGGATGGTAGACTTTCTTTCAGTTTCAGAGCGTAACATTTAATCATTTGATTACTTTGATGGCGGAAAATGTTTATGTTGGTTAAATTAAAAAATGTTATTAGATTTGGTAAAAGTATAAACGCTGCCTAAAGTAACAATAATGTTGTGTAGTTTATCCACGCGTAACAATTCACAATAACTCTCTATTTATGTATTTTATTTATTTAAAAGAGCGTTCTGTTCATAGATTGAAGTTTCTTTTATGTGCGCCATTCAGGTACTGTGGTTCTATGTGTGCGTTTGAGAGGAAGAACCCTCTCGCGTTCATACAAATCAAAAATGCATATCGGAAGCACACATGCCGCGCACACACGAATGAATTTATCAATACAAGCCGAGTTTTTGTTCGATTCGCTCAATTTATAGTAAATGTGGTCAATCAATCGGATAGCGAACGTAATCTTCATTCTTTAGCGTAATGGGCTCGGTGTGGGACGCAGGATCTGTTTCGTCTTAGACAACGGCACTTATTTCCAGACCCACGGTGTAATGGCGCGGCTAATTGATCCTCCGTGGGACAGATATTTACAGATTATTCAACGACATCTGTTGCTCAGCCTGTCGCAAACAAAAATATCGTTTAAGCAACTTTTTATTGTAGACGCCCGATGGCAGTTTTGTTTGTGACATTTTACTTACCGCCGAAATTTCCATTAACTCAAGAATAAAAATAGCAGTCGCTTTATTATTTATTTTTATCGGACCTTTACGAAATTCGCATTAACAAGTCGACGTCACATGAAATGTATCAAATTACATACTGTTATACCATACCTTTGTTCACTAAAACAATGTGAGAAATGTAAACCACGTTTGCTAAACTAACTTAACGAGAATAAGTTACTGTTTGAAAAGCTTTCTCAGATAGGTACGGTTCTCTTGAAATTGTTCACTTGATTAATGGGAGAGGGAGACGAAGTTATTCCTTTAGGATGTCTGCCACCTTAATCAATCTAAATCTAGATCTACGTTATTACTATACTTATTAATTCATGTTACAAATAAACTTAAAGAAACAAGTCCACTAGTACCTACCTAGCTGTTCTTCCACGAGTTCCTGCTATATTAAAAGACGGCAAACAGACCGTCTTGAAAACAAAAATATTTTTACACGCTAGCTATTACTGGGGCGACTAAGTTGCTATAGCACGTACACACGCAATAAACCTAACGCGTTATCTTTAAAAATATTTACAGTTTTCTGGCGCAAATAGAGTCATTATTTAAAACGAGACTATATTTCAACTCGGAAAATACGCAGAACGATTACACTGGTCCAGTTGCAACGCCAGATAAAATTCTAATTTGTCATGAACATGCAGTGAGGGCGCTAGTTGTACGTGCTTCTTCACACTTAATTTTCTCGAGAAAGAAACGGAGGCAGTTTAAAAGCATGATTGAATCGGTATGTCTCGGCGACATCTGTTGGGGACAGAGATTTAAATACGAACGAATGCAACAGCAAGCGCCCGTGGCAATGCTAGGCCACTACGCGCGCTGCTACGCGGCGTAGCGCAATGCTACGACAGCGTACAAAAAGTAATCCCAATAGATTAAAAGATAACAATTTCGTAAAACAAGTCTTGAAATTACGTTTTTAAATCTTACTTTTATGAAGCACTTCCACTAAAGCCGACTTATTGACATTTAAAACATTGAAATTCTATCCAAGTACGACCGAGGTCGTTACTTCAACTTTGACACTACTAAATCGAGCGATTTCAGAAAATTAAATTGAATGAATTGGTATTTGTGAAATTGAGAGTAGCCCGATGCTTTTTAGATGGCAGTAACAAGTAAGCCAGTGAGCTGGGATGTTATGTTACAGTCTCTTTGTCTTTGCGTCTGAAGGACTGCGATGTTTACGATACGACACAATACAGACGCGCATGGTTGCAAGACGATTCCAATTCTAAATAGTTACCGCTCTCGTGAAGTTGATACAAGACTCGTATTGTACTTACATCGTATGCAATTGTAAAAGGGACCAGCCACGTTTCATACAAAGTTGGACCCAAAACCCCAAGAATACTTAAAAGGTATGTATTGCCCCGGAGAAGTCTTCCTTATAATTTTTTATTATCGCGCCGAGTCTCTACGACCATTCCTTCAGGTGTTTTTACACGCTTTATATTAGCTTCACTTGTATGTTTGTATGTAACCGACTCCTTAGAGCGCGATTTTGACCCACTTTAAACGGTCAGATTTCATTGAAACTTTGTAAACTTATCGAGGACCGAAGACAATTCAATCATTTAAAAAAAAAATGAGAAAAATTAAAAAAAGGAAAAAAAACACGTCTTTGTAGTTAGCAGAACTAAAAAAAAAGAAAATAAATAATAGTTTAAAAAACTAAAAAAGGAGAAAATAATTTAATTCAATTAAAAAGCGTGGGGTGCTTTTTGAGGTATTTTTATAATCAATTAATGTCAAGCACCCCACGCTTTTTAATTGAATTAAATTATTTTCTCCTTTTTTAGTTTGGTTTTTAAAGCGTGTTTTTTAGTTTTTTAAACTATTATTTATTTAAAGTTGATAAATTCAGTTCTATACTTTTTAATAAATTATATAACTACTGACTGGCGAAAATAAGTGAAAGGTGACTTTGATATTTCAGTGTACATTATACATTTGCAAATAAACCGACCAATAAGTGCAGCACTCAATAAACAATGCTAAAATAAATTTATTTAGTTACTTAACCTAAACTAGGTTACATAACATTACTATGAAAAACTTAATTGTTATAGGAACACTCGCAGAGGTGTGTTGTCATAGTAGGTAATACTTGTTTAAGATGATGGAATTGTCGTAGAGATTAGAGGCGCAATAGTGAAAAAAAGTTTTACTCTGGTCGAGGGCTTCCTCGACCAAGGTAAAATATTTTTTATCACTGCCACTTTGGGTTTTGGGCAAAATAAGGCTGATCTCCTTTGTCCAATGGCATCTGGAACTTGGCGGGTGTCATTTTGTTCTTTAGTAATAATTCAAGTTGTGGCAGAGCTGTTACTCCGGCACCAAATATACACAACACAATACAACTACTCGCGAGTTTGTGTACCAAAGACACGCTTAGTTACACTCTTGTTTGAGCACATACGTTTATCTGCCTTTTCGGCAAAGTTAATTTCGGAAAGAAAATAACAGTAAGATTTTTTCTTTTATTTGTGGAAATCTAATATGGATTCAGACGTTTGGGCTGGAAGTAAGTATATATGTTCTTTGTTACGTTTGTCCGTACAGGAAGATAATTTCGAAATGTAGAAGGCATTATCCTCTTTGGTTCATCTGTTCATGATAACAAACAAGTACACCTATTTATTTTTAGGTTCAAACTGAACCTTTTTATTATTATCACAATCATGTAGATAAATCGATGTAGATGTTTAGCAGAACTACTTAGTATTCAAAACAAATTATTCAGTTGATGATAATGGCATAAGAAACGGAAAAAAAATACTTTGAAAGTAGACAAAAGTAATAAAAGATTGAAAATACTTTTCGACTGAATGTTAGAGAGCTCTTAAACGTTTGTAGGACCTACGGATACGTAAGTTTCCAACGACGAAAAGAATTTATAACTTCTACACACCGAGATCTTGCTCTATCATCAATTATACCTACCTACCAACTGAAGTCATTCAAATAACTGCTCCAGATTCATTTTAATAAAGAAAACGAGGGCAAAGTAGTTTCAGATTTTAAAAGATTCAACTACTCTTTTGCTATTTTGTCTTTTAATTAACTGTATATTATCACGGATGGATAGTTTCACAACTAAAGAAGGAAATTCCTTTTTCATTTTAAAATACCCGAATAGATAAGAGCTTCGAAACTGGTTTTTTGTACGTCGCTGGCACAAAAAATAAATTCAATTTCATTATTGAGTAGCACTTGGTGAAAACAAACGGTTGGACATCAGCGACCCCAAAAGATTTACGATGTAGTAAGAGAAAATTTTATTATACTTTCAATTCGTACCCACCTCCCAAAATTGTCTGCCGTGTGATTTAAAATAGCTGGTCCCGACTACCTGTACTCGCCGAGAGAATTTTCATCATGACCAGATTGCTAGTAATTTAAAGCATTACCCATCTTAAGTTAATTATATAATCAAGTCAGACAATTTGCGTCAGTAATGTCATTATGAAAAGGTACAGGAAAGGTTGTGAGTTTAATAAGGGCCGTATTAGAGGGGTGACAAGGCGACGGCGTCGTGTGGCAGCGCTGAGCGAAGGCGGAATTCTCCGATATAATGTATCGCAGCAACTGTGTGAACTCATCGATCAAACGAAAGCGTTACAGTTGTTAGGCTGTGACGTCGTACGGAGGCACACTTCCCGCTTCTCGTGTGAAACTTTCGTATTCGGTGCTCAGAACTGGCTCCGCCGCCCGCGCCGCCCGATGCCACTGTCGATGCCAGCAATATTCATAACGTGGAATCTACTTAGCACTACAAAATAATAACATCACCGATTCAGCGCCAACGCTTGGATAAGGGATATTATGTACGCTGCGCTTCAAGTTATATCGTATTTTCTCATTATTATCGTTCGAATAGTTTTACAAAGAGAATGATTGAGCACAAACAGGTTAATGGAAAAAATATGGAGCATTGGATCTCGACCCGGTAACGTAGGTAATGGATGTTTCAATACTTTTAAAATCAAATTATGCCAACGGCTCTTATATACCTTTGTAAGAACCGTTATATAAATTTTTAATTTCATTTTACTATTTTTTTTTGTCAGCTCGTGTATGATCTCACTACGCACTACTCGACAAAGACCCTCGTGATTTCTTTCGGCTTGTCTCGTAGAAAATATGAGCAAAAGTAATACATAAACCGAGGATTAACCAGAATTGTATCACTGGTGTGTGCCATTTATCCTTAAATACATAATAATTAATACGTAAAGCTTTCTGAATACACGGAATATCATATTTTCAAACGAATGTCCTTCTCGGCTTTATTTATAAAAGAAAATGCTTATGCGGCTTATCCCAATGTAAAATTTATGTCTTTAATATCTTGAAAATGTCGTCATAAGATATAAAATACACAGATTGGTATGTTGAATGTTGTAGGTGTATGCGTAGCCGCGATTTTTATTTCCCGGTTAATCCCTTTGAACGTAAAATTATATTTATAAGCGTTCTGAACAAGTAGCATTGGTAGGCGAATGCCCTAAAAAGTAAATTTTATAATGAAATCGGTTAATAAGGTAACAATTTGAGAACGGAAACTACAACAATGCTTACTTTTTAATAACAATAATAACTACGTCAACAATTTCTTAGATCGACTTAAAAGAAAACGGACAAAGCGTCAGCGGGACAAAGCGTGTGAACAATAGCTAAAGAAAAATACATACTAAGTACAAAATGCTTTGTCAATCCAGGCTTTTAGCGAAATTCATTCAAAAAGATTGACTCCGATTTCAATTATGTTAAAGATTTGTTATCGATGGTCGGCCACTTGCAAAATTACTGTACACGTTTTATAAGCAAACTTGAATGACTAAACCCTTTCAATTTGTTTGTTCAAAACCCATCAAGTCAATTATAAAGTTCGGTTGTCCATTACGCGGAAATGTTAACAATTTTCGGGAGCAAGTTGTGAGCTACTGGCATGATTGAAGTGTCATTTTTACTGTCGATGCACGTTCACAACATAATTTTCACAAAATTTAATATCTCGGAAATGTAGCAAGTCTATGGCTTTGTTACATTGATGAGAATCTGGTATAAGGTAGTTACGGGACAATCAACGTCTCGATTCAATTTCAATAAATGGCACAAGATTGAAACCCTTAATCTATGTATACAGCGCTCAGGTGAGGTATATTATGAAGACGTTCGTACGCACGTAATATCTTCTTTACTACGTTATATATTATTCTTCTCGAAGCTAATACCATTCGATTACAATCCGTGTGTAAGGCGGAATATCTTCGGGACACAGCGAGTGATTTTCTTTGTATAAAGTTAAGCGGAACTTGATCCGATGGCATAAAATATAGCGGCCATGTGCGGGACTTTTTGTTTTGTTTTAGATGTTCTTTCCTTGTTGCAGTGTTGCCTCGTATTAGGGTCGCCTCGTATATTTATTCTATAAACACGCCACTTGCTATGTTTGTTTTCGTGAAAGAATTGGCACAAGTTTTATAAAAACAGTCGTATTCTATTGACGAGTTTATAAGCTTGCGTATATGTTAAAGCTATGTACTCACATTCATCGTGATCTTTGGCGGTGACGGTGAGCACGGTATGTTGGATGTCCTCATTCTCGTCGACCTCCGCCTCGTACAGTTCCTTGTCGAAATACGGCGGGTTGTCATTCTTGTCAGCGATCCCGATGCGGATGAATTTAGTCACTGGAAAAAGAAACCGACTTTACTATAAAGGATAGAGGTAGAAATATAAATGTCGCGACAATAATATTGAGAAAATATCTATGCGTACGTGGAAATATAGTTCTCGCTTGTTTGGCTATAAAATAAAATGATGTATAGCGCCAGAACAGAAGAAAGCTTTCAGTGCGAAACTGACATTACGTATAGGGCGGGTGTGCTCTGAATACCAAACTATTGAAACATTTTATAACGTATTTTCAACATCGATAAGTAGTCAATCAGAGTTTATTTTCAATGGATTTTATTATGTTACTTTCGCCGTGAAAGCAATTTGTCCAAAAATTTACCATTATTACGCCCAAATAATTCTGTAATGGCAAAAGAAATGGCAAACAGCGAACAAGAACTTGTTCACGAATCACTGGTTATCATCTGAGGTCTCTCGCTCCAATAGATAAGTAAAAAGTAAAAACCTTTGCGAGAAACTGTACGTCAACGAGAATTATGCACAGTTCTATGAATTTGTGTGCCTACGCGCATTGAACGTGTTTATATACTCGATAGACTCAACATCTGAAGCTGCTTTCAATGTTGGGATTTTGTGAATATTAGGTACACGAGTTCAGTTCAGACAGCCACTTGACGTGCGTTTACAGCGAATTATTTATAAAACGTATAAAAAATGTGAGACTAGCGCTTGTAAGCTGAACTAAGGCGCTTCGCGTTCGACTAAGTCCCCTTTATTATTTTATTTACAAGGTATTATCTTATCTTATCTCCAAAATGGGGACAAGTAGGTATAAGAGAGAATAACTGTACAGAGCCAAACAATACAATCCTTTAATTTCCACGTTTCCCAGCCGGGAGATGGTATCGGTGTATTTTTCAACTGCTCTGCGCTACGTTCATTTCCGTTTTGACAGACAGTCTTGCTATATTATTTGTGTAGTTTTGTAACAAATATTTATTTCTATTAGTATCTCTTTAAAGCGTAAAATCTATATACATAGTAGGTACTACCAAAAGGTAACTACCAAAAGTTTAAACAAAGTTGTCCTACTATAATAAGAAAAAGTATCGAAAAGTTAAATCAATCTGATGAAGTACCTATGCATTTAGTTATTACTTTCGTCTAAATGGATTTGATCTTGTTCTTTGTAAAAGCTTTGTAATAGAATCCTAATTGGACGACATCAAATGAACTCTAAGCTGAGATCTCGGGAGAAATCGTAACTAAAAAAAAAACGAATTCTAGACGGAAATTGCTTTCGTTTGAGGCGCACTCTAACAATGATAAATTAGGACCCCTCTGGGCAAAATGTCCGGCGGCTTTATTAGCAAACATACGGAGGCTTTTAAGCCAAGCTCCAGTAATCTAGCCCTTATCTTCATTGACATAAAGCCGCTGGCGACATGGAAAACAATAGAGGTTCTACCGACCTGCCTCCGCTTACCCCGACTTCATCTGTTACGAATTGGTGACAAAGCCTCCATTGGACACCCAACTATTGCAAAATTACAAATCAAATTATATTATGTAACTACAAATATTGGCTTAACTCATAACTTTAATTAATTTTATGAGAAACTCTGTTATACTCAAGTCCATTTCTAGATATTTCCAAGCATTATTTGAATTTGTTAAAGTTAAGTCCTTCATCAATATTTATTTAAAGTTACTTTGCCACAAAACGATAGTATTCAGTCACTAATAAAAGCGCTCAAATCTAATATGTCGTTTCGAACAGCTGTTTTTATTACCATCAATCTGAAAAGTCCGTGTGCTGTAGTTTAAAAGAACATAACGTTGAATTTGAATTGAATACTAAATTAGAATGTCCGGGAAGTTTGTCGAAGAGTCGTTACGTTAAAGCGGCGGTGTGCACGAGGCGTAATCCCTTACTACCGCTTAGAGGATGACCATGAAACACCGCACCGCTTTGCCCTTCCTGCAAAGCTGACTTGAATTAGACTGCTATAAAAACTAATCAGGGACGCTAAGAGCGGTCTAACGATGCCGAGAGCGACTTTTTGACAAACACGCGAGGGGCGGTCTGTCCCAAACTTTGACGGGACAATTTTGTTAGCAAACTTTTCTGTCGACGGTCGCATAAAACGAAACCGGCATCACCCAGTTATAATTAAATAACCCCAAGTCGATAAAATCAATATACTTTTTACTCTTTAGTGTACGTTTTTATTGAAAATTGACTTTTATAGACATGTTTGTGTTTGCGTGACGTCGCTACTTGATCAGGAAATTAAAGTTGCAATATGCTTCGGTATACAGTGTAGGGAAATTATGTTAAACCAAATAGGGACTAATTGACTTAACACTGTTATTATACCGAGGCTCTACCGATGTGAATAATGTAGAGCAGAGCAGTACCGATCTCTTGTGAGAAACACATTATTCTACTTCCCCATGTTGATTTACAACATCCGTGGGAACTCCCATGTTTTTCTTTCGTTCCTAAATAAACACGAAAATTATGGAATCGATTATATTCGGCAACAGTAAAGCAAAGCTTATAACATTATCTTGATTGTGGAGGAGCTCACAGAAATCTTAAATTAGTGCACTGGAAATAAGCTTCGTTTCTCAATAGGAACCACTGAATCAGTTTGATCAATCGCATAGGTTTCAACATTAGTATTCCCTTTGCACAGCAATCAAACGCAGCGGTACAGCGGCGTAACGAGCTTCCTACAAACTATATCCTGTTACCTACGAGCTTGTCAGTACGGCACGCGCCATCAGCGGACGTATTCATAGAACACACCCTAAGGGCACATTCACACAAGCACTAAGCGCGTGTTGTACGGGTTAAGTTTTTGAGTAGTGTACACTAGTGAGTGTTTATGAAGCTGTTTTCATCTTCATTCCATGTAATGACAAACAGCCGCGAGCCCGTTTCAACGCGATGAGTGAGCTGTGGGCCTACTGAAACCACCGTCAAATGTTCCCCTTTTAAACATAACTAAAGGCAATAAGTAATAACCACTTAATGCCACGCCAAAGTATTAACACGTATTGTTCTGTACAATAATCATTACAAATAAGCAGTGGTCCGTGTACAGATATTTGTGTAACACTGTTTCAGCACAAACAAAAACAAGGGTATTTACAACTTGTGGCTTTGTACGCGAATAATTTAAATATTACTGGATAATAGTTGTTAGGAGTTTCACAATTACAATTTCAAAGTTTTAGTGCCCAAAAAGGATATACATCAAACTGTATTTACTAAAACTAAGCTGCAAATACATTTGCATAATCTCAAAAGTTCATGCGAAACAAAGGGGAAACAGTAGCAAATAAAGTTGTGTATTTTTTTAGGTAAAAAGCCTTAGTAATCAATCATATGACAACTAAATCGAAGATCAGTTTGTTTTAACTTCAAAGGAGAAAATCTACTAAACTCAGTTTCCTGACTTAAACCAGCGGTTTGTAGGTGTGTGCATTTAGGTTAAGAGACTTTATTATTTCACCGCTCCTAAGATAACGATTTAAATATTCTATGAAGCGAGCTTGTTCATTAAAAATAGCCGGGCACGGTTGTCCGAGGAGCTTATCTGCAGGACACATTCATACAGCAGTGTGCTGATAATGAAATTCTTTATCAAGAGGTGCACAGAGTGGCGGGACGTGCCTGTACGTCGCCGGGGCTGGCGGAAGGTCGAGTGCCGGATTATGGAAACAAAGTAGATACGACAATCTGTACCGTATCGGCTGCTCTCCAATTTTCGGTCATGTGGGACCACCGAAATCCCTTCAAGGGCATAAAGCTCGCTTCTATGGCTACGAAAATGGACTAAGGAAAAGGTTTAATACCCTGTGAGCAGTGGACTAGCAACCTGTTACAACGAATGCCTTATTAAACCCATTTCGTTTATGGCATTTAGCTCTGAGGGGCGAGAACGCTGCGGGTCAGATCCACTTACTGACCAAGGGTTAATGGCGTTTTGATCCGCATGGAAGTGTGTATGCGAACTACAACAAGCATTCCTTTGACTAATTTAAAAAGTAGGGGTTTCCTTTCTAAAAAGCGAAATAAAGGCTTAAATGCGTTTGGTTGGGATGCTAACAAACACCAGTTCGGACCGCAGCCGTCCGTCTTGTCTGATTACAGACTAGAACAACGGGGTTCCGACTTCGCGCCTCGAATCCGTAAAAATCCAACGTCCCTTCTGCAATCGTCTTATCTGATCTGCTCGAACTACTTCGGAAGATAAATGGGGATTGTTCTCTTTCAGTGAAACCGATTGAAAACCAGTGCTAAATTTTAAAATCTATTCTCCGGTGCGATAAATTCTAAGTATTTTTGGGATCTTCAAAAGAGAATAGCTTTCTAGATAGTCTTGTATTTTATAGAGATTTACTTTGAAAGCAAACGCACTTGGAATAAGCTTCTAAATAAATTTAGATTGAGGATTTTTTATAAAGTTCGTTTTATTTATTTAAAGCTTATCATTAAATTGGTACTACTTTAGGGATGTGGGATGTGTGTGATACAACATCATATTTTTTAAATCTTGCGCTGTTCAGAATAGAAATTTGTGTTACTATACAATACTACTTCACATTTCTGAAATAAAAACCAGGTAGGTCGTTTTTTTTTTCGTTTATACACCCTGGTACACATGCATAGCGTTCATTACTCCGATTCCCGTTTCAATTATTAGTTGGAACGGGATTTTTGCGAAGCTTTCGATCGTTTCAGCGGTTCGCTTTTTGCGTTAAACGGTGTGTATCGTAATGGTCTCGGAAACAATAAACTACGAACGGTATAGCTTTGCGATTTTGCACATGACATAAAGCTGTGTCCATGCGAACATACGTATAGACACGTTCGCGCTTACATAATTGCCATTATATCGAGATATAAATTAATCTTTGGCTAAAGTAAAAGGTGGCTCGATGCAAGCAGACTATTGGCTAGTTCGTCCACATGTATTATTATTTCGTTTCATTGGGCGGGTGATCACCGCCTCGCCGTCTCCATTCATCGATCCACCGCAACCTTCATTCATTACTCCGTGACCGCAACATTTAACGCTTTACAACTCTCAAAACGGGTCAGCCAAGTTTAATGGATGAGTGTAAAATTCCTTAATTGGATTCATTGACGAGGTGTGCCGCGACAGTTTGTCATTGTCTTTGAGTTAAACTACCGGTTAACCAAACTTCCCGAGTAGACAAACTGGATGAAAGCTAAGAGTTGGGACAGCCTTCAAGATATATTAGTTTACAACTTGAAATGGAAGCCATGAATTTCCTTTTCGAACTTTAATTGCCTATGTCCTAATAACACTTTCAGGTAGTTATTTCTTTTCCCTTCTCTTTCTTCATAGAATCATACCATAGGTGTGTAGGTACCTATGTATGTCTTAACAACAAAAAACAGATGAATATCACAAATCGGGTTTTGATTTCCCCGAGGAATGCTGCCGGTCGTATGTGTATGATCGTGGTCATTCCCGATATGCCACAGGATTGTTCGAGCAGTCCCGGCAGAAGCGTGACGCGGGTCTCTATCTGTAGATTGGCGATACAAAGGTAAATGGAAAAACAAGACATATTTACGAGGGTCCGTATTCTCACATTTTCACGACGAAGGTACGCGATAAACCCAAACTGCTCCAACTACGCAATATTCGATTCAGGTCGATATAACTTCAAATAAATCGGCAAACTTTAAGAATAAACTTCCCCATGTACCGTTACGATGAAGCGAATGATTTTAAAACGTCTTAAAATATCAAAGTTGTTGTTGGAAAGTTAATATCTATTCAATATTTCTGGCAAGGAGAGAAAAAACAATTTCCTAAGGAAATATACCTCACAGGCGGAAAGCAATCGAATAATATTCAGATGAGGAGGGAAGGATATGAAAAATGTTATAGATTTCTTAGCGAAGCAGCGCCGTGGGCACCCCTGCAAAGGATTGTAATGATAATATACATCTGGGTTTGACACTAACATCTCGAACTATTACATGTACTGATGTAACTATAGTGCTACGAAGAATACTCACTTTGTTGTTAAACCTGTCAATGGATGCAAATTTAATAAACTAAACCCCGGAATTAATTATGCACAAAAGCTGAATAGAGGTACGCTGACAGCCATGGTAGAAATACACAATACATATTTACATACCTACCTACTAACTAATTATTATTATTCGTCAATGAATAAGCTGGAATATTAAACTTAGTAAATAATTCGAATTTGTTCTCAAAATATTTAGTGCTAGAGGTAGAAAACCGTATGAGCTTTAAAACAAAACCAACGCAATGGCTTTCGGTTTGAGCGTAAATAAGCGTTTACTTTGGACATGTTCCGAAACTAGTCTTAGCTTTCCGAATAAATTGAGGTTTCGTAAGTTGTCTGAAAAAGCTCTAACTTGTCCCATGGGCTGTTTATGTTTGTGAGAAGAATAGATGTTCCAAACCTGGATGGTCATATAGACGTAGGTATCTTCGATTTACTGTTGACGTGTTCGAAAACCGTAGGCTTTTTTCTAAAAAAAACAAGACTTGTTTTGCGTTCACATACAAAAATGTTTGCTACACTACAGTTATACACGGGTAGCCAGTGCGAATACTGTGATATGGTAAATAGAAGATATTAATATATTTAGCACTAAAAATTGTTAACATGTCTGTTTAAACAAGTAAATTGGCTAAATTGCGAAACTTATCGAAAATTAGTACTTCCTGCAAGTATTAGTTATTAGGCCAAAGTATCAATCCACTAGCATGATATTAATGTGTGGGGAAGTTTACTGAGCTGCAACAATTCGCGCCGCAGAATAGCCATCAACACGTTCAAGTTTAAGACAAACATCCTAAGTTCAGGGAAACCGATATATCCAATTACCTACTTGTAGGTACCTACTGCTGAAACCGTAGGTAGGTTTGTACAAATATAATTTGTGACGAAAGGATATTGAATTACGTGGCATTCGGAAGTCATGTGGGCGGACATAGTAAACATAGTGTACGCGTGGGCGAATTAAATAAACAACGCGTTGTAAGTGCTACACTCCAGTACTACCGCGAGGGGGACCGGACCGCATAAAAATCTAGCATACAGAGGCGCGTGCCACTGGCGGCCCCTTGACACATTTTCATAATGATGATTCACTAGATTGCGTTTATTAGCGCATTTATACGAATTAATTGCGAAATCATGCATTGTTATACACCATTACACCACGTAATGTTGTTAACGGATTTTATTTATATTTACAACTGCGCTCAGAATATTCAATTACTTTAATACGTCAAAGGCCAGGCGGCAAGGTGTGACGCGAGGGTTATCGGAAATATTTTACGTATTTTTGATGGTGTTACAAGCCGCAAGTTCCCCAAAGGCATATTTTCGCATCACTACTGTAAGAAAACTAATTTCGCGTGTTTGCTTGGCAGAGGGCGCGGTAGCGGCATTCCTAAGAAATGTGCGGATCTCTCGGATACTGCGTTCATGTGTTTGTGATATATCGGTATGTCTTACGCAGCTATAATCGTATACTGCTCTCCGTTATTGCAAGTATATTTTTATCACTCTCTCCTAATTCGGTATAAAGACGCGTGTGCACTGGTCTGAATATTTGTTTCAATAAAACGATTGTAAACCGAAGCATTCCACTATCGAGTTTTAGCAATTAAAAAAAAACGAAGTGGCTCCCAGTAACAAAACAAGTAAACAATGCCAAGCTTTTTGTTTGAATTTTAATTGATTTTTCATAGATTCTTGTAACGACACAGAACGAGCCGACATTTTTTGTCACAAACAAACAATATGTATGTGCAAACGCGTACTGCCCGTTTCATATTGCATTTTTTATAGCTCTCCCTGTTTTATAGCTTAGTTTTATTGTATATATATGGGACTAATCTGGATGAACAGATGGCTACCAACTTAGTTCAAATAAAAATCCTTTGTTTTAGAGGTGAGCAAGGCGGTCATGTGGAACAATTGGCGACCGAGAGGAACCCAGGGCCAACCAGTCTATGTTTATACATACTTCACGTTATGATTACCGGCGGTTTTGGGCCCCAAGGCAGTGGATAGTTAACTAACTATCCACTGCCTTGGGGCCCAAAAGCGCCGGAAAATTGCCCTATGATCAACTGATCATAGGGCAATTAGGTCTATTTCTACGACTAGGTTAGGAACGTACCTAGGTTGTAGTTGCCTAGAAGGTTGTCTGCCAATAACCCTTAATTGGACATAACTCCAAATTTTAATAATACTTATTTATCTTACTTTTCCATCGTTAAATTCGATATTGTAAAAAAGTAATAAGTAATATCTCAATGTTGAACCAAGATTTAAAATTTAAATTTCAAATCAATGCTTCATAAAATTCGCCAGTAATTCATTATGCTTCTATATCCACAGCGAAGATGAATATTACGCCGTAAGCCAAAATGAAACGATATTATTATTCAAAGAGAATTTTCATTAAATATATTATTGGATGTCTATTACTTCGACCACCTTTCATAATAAAGAGGGAGATAAATCAGGATAAACCAGTAACTCGCACGCAGTCGGGATCCTTCTCGTTAGCTAGTGTACAGCGGTTTTCAATAGGACGCATTAGTATAAGTGGGTTCGGATGGTCCTGGATTGGCCATTGTGCTGGATTGTGTCGATTACATTCGTGCACACACCGGTCCCCGCGGATTGAGTTATTGTCTCTGCGAAGGCGCCGGCTGGCCTCCCAACGACCGCCGACGCCCAGGGCGCAGGTGCATCACTAATGCCGTTTTTTCTAATATAATCCTATTTGCATGGAGACGTGTTGATATTTTTGTGCTAAGTTGTTTGTCGCAATGTTATTGTTTTGTTTACTCTGTACACATATTACATACATTATTCAATTAGATTAGTACTTAAGTAGTATGGGGAAAGTTGAGGCGACAGATTGAACGCTTTTCTGGCTATGTTACAAAATTATATTATATCATTGTACCTACCTCTAAAATGATATTACATAGAGTGGCAGGGACACCGACGCGCAACCTATTACTATGATTCAAAACATGATTTTGTACCTACTTGCGCTGAAATTTGTCGACGGTTATAAAAAAAAAAAAAAAACTGGTGTTTCATACAAAGAAGCAATACCTACCCGTGCAAAATGCATAGAACAGCATTTTTTTTGTGAAATACCGCGGAAGTATTTTTAGTTACTGTATTTTTAGTTAGTTCGTCAATTAGTTTGGTGCATACAGATAACTTTATAATAGCAATATTATAACTTTCTATCAAATAATAGACACCATTACTTCCAACCAATTACTTCTAATTCTAAAATGGATTAAAACATCGATATTCTTAGAATAATTCAGTATCTTGTATCTAGTTAGCAATAAGAGAATTCGTACTATTTAGTTACTTATGAGGTGCACAACTCGATATGATCGGATAGTTTCAGTTTGACGTGTAGGTAATTAATACCAACTCGTCATTTACAGGATGTTCACGTCAGTTGCAGATGCAGAATCTTGTGAAACACGAAACATGTAAGGTAGATTTTAATATTTTAAAATCAAATTACATATGTTAATGTTATGTAGGTAGGTACTGTGTCTAAAATGTTAAGATTTCATCAAACAATCTTAGTACAATTCCTAATTCTTTTTTTTTGTACGTCTTTTTGCATCTTTCTCACATCTATACTTATACTTATATATTATCTACACTAATATTATAAAGCTAAATAGTTTGTTTGTTTGGTTGAACGCGCTAATCTCAGGACCGACTGGTTAAAATTGAAAAAATATTGCTGTGTTGGATAGTTCATTTATCGAGGAAGGCTTTAGGCTTTATAACATCACGCTGTGACCAATAGGAGCAAAGCATCAACAGATAATGTTGCAAAAATCGGAAAAAATATTCTTTTTTGAGCGGTTCCGTTGCGTGCGCTGCGTAAACGGTTTAAGTTACGCAAAAATCATGTATCATGGAATTGTTCCTCTAGTAAAAAAAAAATCCGCGACAGCATATGTCTATCTTTTAAGATTGACTCACTATAACCTTTTTAACCGCGATAACTGTTAGTCACGCGGACGAAGTCACGGGCAACAGCTAGTCGAATTATAAATTTAACATTATTGACGTTACTAATATTTGGAAGAATATAATTTTAAAGACTGGCCCTGTACTTCCCGCATCCAGCGGAGCTTGGGGGAAGCTTATTTCAGCAGAAAGACGTCTTTCGGCTGAAATGATGATGATGATGATGAATTTAAAAGACTGCCCGAGTTTCTTGCCCGTTCGTCTCCATAGGTTGCGTACTACGCTACGGAATGTGCTTTAGCATTAGCATTATTAGCCTATAACGGTCCCACTACTGGCACACGTGCCTCCTCTGTTAGAGGCAGGAATGGGCAACTAGCTTCATATTTCTGACAGACCGACACCTTGACAATAGGGTATTTTCCAATTTATTAAAAACTATTTTAATCTGAAGATTGGGACGATATATGTAACAGAAAAATAAAAATAAATTGATTGTTATACATTTTCTAAATTAAAAACGGTTTAAATCAATTTTATTTTTAATTCTTTTGAATTTACCGCCAAAACGCTTCTTACGATGACCTTTTATCAAGTGACCACACGTGACGTCAACTTTGTGTAAACTAAAATAGTTCGTTCTAAGAAATGAATGTCGAGTTTATAATTAACAAGATTTTTAATGGATAGAAAGGGTGTATAGTGGTATTACTTCTAAAACTGCGCCACACAAAGTATTTGTACCGATGCCTTTACACAAAGCTGACGTCACGCGTGGTCACGTGATAAAAAAGTAAGGAGCGTTTTGGCGGTAAATTCTAAACAACGAAAAATAAAATAGATTATAATCGTTTTTAATTGAGAAAATGGATTTAATTAAATTTACGATAATATTTCTGTTAAACATTCTTCCCAATCTTGAAATTAAATTGGAAAGTACCCTATTCAAAAGTACCTATAAATTATTTAATTGAAAAAAATGCTTTCAGTTTACAAAAATTCGAAAACTGAAAATAATAAATGATGAGAGTCAATTAAGACAGCTGCGTTTCGATATTGGTGATGATACGAGATTGTGTCTTCTAATCATGTACGTTATCATCATCATCATCATTTCAGCCGCAAGACGTCCAATGCTGGACATAGGCCTCCCCCAATTTGGGGGGTTTGCCATAAACGCCCCGCTTGGCAGGCGGGTTGGCGATCGCAGTATGGTGGTAAAATGCATAGGGAACGCTGCTGCCCATTCTCTAGTACATCATTTACGTTATATATAATTATATTCTGTAAAAATCTCTCCGTCAAAACTTAGGTGAAGCGATATTCCATTGAACTGTCGTTCAACCTTACCTTAGCGTAAGCCAGGGATACTATTGACAGCTCACTTCAATATCACTTCACATAAGTATTTACGGCGAAATTTTGACAAAATAGACCTGCATGAATCGGGCAATGAAATGAGCATCCAAAATGTTGAGTTGTCTTTGTGTTTGTAGGTATCTAGTGGTTATTGTATTATCCTACAATGCCAAATGTGTAATTTTGTCTGAAGTAAAGATCTTTATTATGATTTCCTTATTATTATTATTATAAAGACGGTTTCTTTACTCAACCCTACAGATAGCAGCTAGAATATTTTTATAAACGGCGCCAGATTTTATGAACATTTTCCTGTACCTACGCATATCAAGTAAAAGGGATTTGCGTATTTTAATGGATTTTTATGTTAGGTACACCTAATCCTTAAGGTTCTGGTGATTGATAAGGGTACACATTATTACGCGATGGGTATGCCCGAGTTATATTAGTTAATTTGAGGGTTAGTAATATGAATGAACTAGGTTTTACCCGCTGCTTCGCTTCGGTGCTTATTTCCGGGATAAAAAGTCGCCTATGTCACTCTCCAGCCTATAAACGATCCCGATGAAAAACAAAACACGAAAATTTACCTACTTCGTATTACATTAACTTTAAAGTAACGTTAATTATTGTCATCATTCGTAAGTAAATTAATTGTGTATCAAATTAACTGCCAACCTAAATTGTCCATAAATATTCAAATCAAAACTCCCTTTCTTTATCAGTTGTACTTATGAATGGCTTTAACACAGTAAATATTCATAGTGTAAATTTTATAAATAATTTATTTCCCTGACTGTACATAGTTACAGTGTATCGCAGTCCACAGCTGGACTTATAGTGCCAATAAGCGGATGAAATGTTGAATAGTTGGTTGACCATTGAATAGGCCGTCTAACTCCAGAGCCATATTTGATGCCTGTCATTTACAGCCTATATTATACCCAATTATGTTGGGATCGGGGTCCAGTATAGTGGAGAGCGGTTGAAAGTCAGTATATCACACGGAACGATTTCCCAGCGACCCTCGCTATCTTGTTACTAGGCAATATTCATATTCAAAGGACAGAACTATTCTTAGACTTTATGATGTTATGTCTGCCTCTGTAGGTATTGATATGGCAACCGGGATCCAAAGTTTAACCATCTTCAAAGTAAGGAGGTGTAAACCGTGGCAACTCAAATACAGACTAACCGCGGCAAGCGCAGATTAATCTCGAAAATCCGGTCGAACCCCGCGGTTACTGTATTGTTCCTTCCCGACACCAACCAATGGGTACTAGGAACTTATCCCAGGGACACAAGTGTCGAATAATAATAGTACCTACCTACAGTACAAATAATCAGAGTGAATATGGATGCAGGGGTGAATCGGGGCGGAAGTTTAAAATGGATTTAATCGTTAATTATATAAAAGTTAACACATTAGAGTGTTTTGGCAACACACTATATTATTACAATGTTGAAATCCCTTATGAAGTTCACGTCTGCATCCCGATTCACCCCGTTTGAGGGTATATAAAAACTTTTTGAAAATCACATCAGAATCCATTTATTCACGCATTTCGGTGCATAGTTTGGGAAGCACTAAGCGAATACACAGACAAACAACTTTGTTTAAAACTATATACAGATAGCTGGTCGGATAGACTCTTGTCTATCAGAGAATAGTTTGATAGCCATTTAGCGTTACCCCTTTCCACATCGCAGTGGGTACCTACACGACGCACGAACGTAATCATTATAATTTGCTATGATTATATTAACCAATAGTTATAATCAGTAAATGTGATTAGTTGATTAGGTACCCACCGGATTGAATTAACGAATTGGCTCAATAAATGAGGACACGTAATAAATTAAACCTGCCAATTAATTTGTAACGTTGGAATCGAACAAAAACATAGTGTAAGTATCGGTTGATTAACTTCGCCTAAGAAAGCAAAGAACATGTTAGGGACACGTCGTGCTAATTGCTAAGAGATCGACTAAATAAATAATTAATTGAATGGTAGGTACAGTGCAAATATCGTACTAATTGTCTAACATTTCTGTTAAGCGCCATATTTGTCCTTTTCTTGTTCTTTATTTAGTTATAACGTGTCCCAGATGTTGCGTTTACAGTGTCCGGGAAGAAATAACATGTTATGTAGTACGTATACAGTTTACTTTCATTCTCAAACTCTTTTCTCATATGTGCACCCATGTTATGAGTTTATTTCATATACTTAGCACAATATTACATAGTAAAGTTTCAATGGCAACAAGAACGTAACACAGCTTTAGTAACATCGAGAGAACTTGGTTTTTTTTTCGAGACATCGTGTTAAATAAAATTTCGAATATTTTCATCCTGTGTAACTAACTAGCAGAACGAGAAATGTTAGTATCGAACTTATATGTACTTTTGTACAAACTTACAAATGAACTCAATCAAAAATACAAGAGAGCGGACCAGTGCAGTGCAGCCCGCGTAAAATTTATATTATCATTTTATGTCTGTAGGTGCACTGTGAGCGACAAACAGAAACTTTAAAATTTAATTAAGCTGTTAGTCTCCAGAGCTCTTGTCACTTAAACCTTACTTGCAAATCTGAACCTATCTGTATTAAAACCGCCTACTTTTAGACTTTGTCGCAAACTTGGAAAATACTTTTGACAAAATATCACGATGCGAGTTTTCGTCGAGAAAAATGCAGATACCAATAATTTGTGTTATAAATCTGGAGTATTTTTTTTTCCTTATTAGGTAGCTATTTTATACAGGAAGGTCGGAGGAACTTGACGTTAATAAATTTCGCTGTAATGAGGCGCGGGTATAGATGCAAAGTATAATGCCGACAATGGGCTTAATGACCGAGTGACTTTTAAAACAATAGGGCGCGCATCATGAGAATAAATTGTGATTTATCAATTTGCTTTATCAGATGACACATAAAATAGAAAGTATTTTCATGAGTAAACACATTCCACATAGCATACCGTAAATATTTTAGATGTCACCACCGTAAAACCAAGACATAATGGTTAGCATTATGGAGCAAAGAATTATGGTTATATTCGTTGCGACCCATATTTCAATACTCTCTTCATTTATTTGAATGCGGAATTGAGAAGCAAAAAAATTTCCACGTGTCACGAATTTTCCAAAAACCTTAAATAGTAGATATTATCAGCTTATTATACCTTCGTATGTAAGAAGGGTTCCCTGTTAGTATACAGGTACAATTTCAAATTGTAGCATTCATGAGGCGACGTGCGAAAACTCGCCTTCGTGCCGAATGCCAAATGGACCATAAAAAACTCATAAATGACCCACCTACTCTACGGATGAGAAAATAAATAAGATTATTGGAAAAATCGTGCCACTGGTTTTATATGATAGTAGTAGTCATCTTTGCAATAAACTAAAGAGGTGATGTGGTCCGTCGTGATTTTATTTGCTCCGTGCAAATAGCTGGAAGAAAAATACTGTCATACCTAAGTAAGTGCTATTTGTTAAAACCCAAAATATTTTCAGCGGGTCCACCATATCCGTGCGTGCATACAGCACCGACGGCGCTTCACCGCATGGCGCACTCTAACTGTCAACGTTGATTATGATCACACACAAACACAGTCGGTAGCACACGTAAACAACTATTATTCATAATATTAAATCACTAAGCACATGCGGTCTTGTTCCCGACTCCGAGTGAACGGAATTAATTATCATTGAAGTGAGGGTGCGAGCGGCAGCGTCGCGCGAGGCGGGCGGTCGGCGAGTAGCCCGATCCGAACTGACGCGAGCCCGGCGTGCACCCCGCCTGGCCGACGCGACCTCAACCAACATATTTTTCAATGATAAAAACAGCCCCCGATCATACTAATGGACACGAAATCTTCATTAACGATGACACGATAACTATAAAAATAACTAGTTGCCAAGTAACGACTACCAAACTTCCTATTTTTATTACATTGTCCGGATTTTTTTGCAGTAACTAACATGAACATTACTCCTTATCCTAATACTTCAAATATTATTTTATGCCTGCCGTTTTGAATATGTAAAATACATCATAGAATAATCTTAGCGGTATTTGCTTACACCCGACTCAGAGCTGTTTGCGTATAAATTCCGATCACGAAATTAATTATGTTTTATAGGAGATTTTAATCAAAGCGATCCCTACAAATAATCAATTAGGTACAAATTAATGTATCGGAGAGTTAAAGCTATCTGTGTAATTAATTTGCACCTTTCGGACGGCAGGTCTGGCGATTAAGTCCGTTGCGATCGGCCCGTTAAATGTATAGTGTTGGAATCTGATAAGATTGCCATTAATCACGGAGCCAGTTCCGCCCAGGTTCCGCCGAGTGCGACGATCCATTAGTCAGGAAGTGAGTCGCCGCGGTACGTGTATAAACAGACATGTCAAACATCTCGTCGACCCGCGCCGGACGTACTTACGATGGCCTTTCCTAGTTTATATCACAAGTCACGACACATCCACGCGCGCACACATCTCATGATCTATTGCCTGAACTCTGATACTGAGAGAAACTCTCTGCTATGGATCCCGTGAGGATCGTCAAATAACAATCGCCTTAAGGACAACCTCGTGCCGTCTGCATACAAAACGATTAATTAACAAGGTCAACAAATTTTCATGAAAGCAGAGACTACAAACAACAAACTCCAAGAGTATAAACAGAAAGATAACATTGCTAGGTCCGAAATGGAACCGTGTTCATTATTGTGGTTAAAATTTGATATTATAATACTTGAAACCCTCAAACTCGCTTGAGAACTTTTATTTTGGGTATCGTAGCTATAATCAAAACATTCAGCCACGCCTAGATTACAAACCTAAGTAATCACGAAACTTTTGGTATATTTATGGTACTTGTAAACGAGTTAGTTATATCGCGGATTTAGAGATACGTAGTCTGTTTAAGGAAATGTGCTAATTCATTTTATTAGGAGACTTGGGGGAAAAGTAAGAAAATTGCGACAATTTAAGAAATCTTCTTTTAATTCACAACGACGTTGCCAAGAACATTAACCTTGGCAAGGAAGATTAAGTACAAGTAGCTGTTACAACAAAATGCTGCAGTGCAATATACTTGGGGGAGAATAATCTATAAACACGCCATAAATCAGTATTAAATACAAGCCGAATCGTTGGTACATTACCGCAAAAACACAGCGATAAAGCATCTTAGAGTAAATTGAAAAGTTACCATTCAGTTTTAAATGAGACTGTTCAGAGCTGAACACACATAGGATAACAAATAAATCTAAGCACTTTACCAACTCTCAGACTACAGATCTTTTTCTAAGTTTCACTTCGCTCTACTCCCAATTCCCCTTGGTAAAGAAAACGTTCGTAATACCTACACCAATGATCAAAGCGCGTCGTGTCAATGAAATTGTAAATAAGCATCTCGGTTTTGATTCTTGCGTGAAATGAACACGGCAAAATATTAATAATGATGTTCTTTTTCTCATTTTTGTTGGTAGCAGGTGGTTTTTGATATGGAAAGTGAAAGCGTTGAGCGCTTAGTGGGACAAAATGGATGTAACTAATTCATGGGTACCATAACGCTGACGAGGGTCTCATGTTGGGCTGCTTCAATAAATACGAGATCATATAAGGTACTTTATTTTACCATAAGTATATGCATGCGTTCAATACCGTATTTTTAACATATTTGTGATATAATTTTCGCCAGAAGTGACAGAGCGAGTGATTGATTGCCGATTCACTTAATGATGTGATCGCGAGAATTTAAGGCAGTTCACACGGCTAGAAACGATGAATGATAATATTTACAAGGTAATTAGAGTTTAAACTGTTGAAGTTGACTGTAAATTCAACGGAGTATTGTATCGACAATGGCATTTACCTAAGAGGCTTCAGACAACCCTCAGGCATTCTGTACTAGTCAGCTTAACCTACAATTGTTGCATAAACTAAATAAATACGTAGGTACATAACGTAAATGAATTTGCCACAAACAGGTAATTATTTTGTTCCCATTCCCGTGTACGAAAATGTAAAATAAGTCATGTTTCACAATATTAAATAAGCCGTAGCAACAATAGCCTCTTAGAAACCCTTTTATATTTTCTTTAGTGTGCCTAACTAGCGATGGTAAATATATTTACTGAAAATTTTCCCATATTTGTACAAGCCTTTTTCGTGTTGTGCAAATAAAGACGCTTTATATTGACTCAAGCTGGCGCTATTGTGTGGCGACGTTACGAGTTACACTCTACTGTCTTCTTACTTTCATATAACATTGAAGGATACGAGTGGGTTCTTCACTAATGACTCAACTCACACAATTGCTCCACTTTCGCACTCGACAAGTATATTAGCTGGTGCCAAAACTGTGGTCGCACAAAGTCATATTATATGTACAACTTAACCAACAAATGTGTTTCGGCTTCTACCTTCATAATATCGAGAGTTTGTGCGCGCCACGAAATACCCTATATAATGTAAATCTTAAAGAATATGTGCTGGGGACAGCCTTGTATATTGTATAAATAAAAAAGTTAGCAGCTAATTTAGCAGTGACTTGTTTCCCTCGTCCCCTGGGCTGCTGCGATTATTCTTGAGAAAACAAAGAGAAATCACGCAAGGCTTGCGGTGTAGGGCGGGAGCCAAGTGGGGAAGTAGCGAAGCAGGTCGTTATTACGAGGACCTGGCGGCCGGCCGATACTTGGCTTACATAATACCTCACGTTGACGTGCAGACGTGAACCCGCTCTGTACACAGGCCAATAAAGAGGATTAGGTATAAAGTGGTGCGTAGAACGCGATTATTGCCTAAGCATTGCGTAGCTACTAGCGAATTATGATCTGTACAAATATATCAGTGCTAATCATTAATTATTTTCTATATCTCCGACTAGAATCTCCGAAGTGAGTTGGACAGGTATACGCGACGTAGGAATATTGAGTTCGTTTGTGTGGAATTTTTACACGACTAATAATGCCTACAAATGTCGTTCAAAGTCCAGCGTGTTAATGGAATGTAAAGTACCGCTGCGAATATTGTTCTCCTTTATAGAGATGTGCCTTAATTGTTAGGAGACACTTCGCTGAACCGGCCATGCATTGGCTCGATCGCGATTGAACACAAAGATTCGATCGCCAGCGTGCGGACATCGGAATAGAGTCTCTCACACGGGACTGCTACTATTATGCTAGTATATAAATTTCTATGGCACCGCATACCGCTTTGGCCGGTCTGAGCTGATAACTGTTTTGTGTGTATGACCTCAAAGTAGTTTGGACGCTGTGAGGCGGCGATGTCGGAACTGAAAGGAATATTGTGCTCCGTGCTGTCGATAGCCGCGCAATATTTAGGCTACAGATTCAACCTAGATGCGCCAACCTAGGTCCCCCATTAAGCATACGTCATTAATTTACTCGGCCCATTATCTGTATACCGTTTCAGCAATGTCTTTGGAACGTTAAGTCGTAATATGGCGTAACTGAAAAATCTCCCTCGAAATTAATAAAGTATTTCCTACGTTTCTGTCACAGTTTCAGTTTTATAGTATTCTCCGAAATGCAAGTGAAATAAGAATTCGAGCAATTTCCTAACTAACTGGTTTGACGTCAAACAGCATAGCTGGTGTTTTATTTAAAACAATAACGTAAAAGATCCATTTATATAGTAAAAAACCAGTTTGTTTTATTTCTTTAGAGGATGTTTATTAAATAGAAATATTTCCATGAATGAGGATACAATATTTTCATTTAAAGACACAGAAATGTTTTACTGTAAATACTCATTTGGACCCAAAATAAACACTTTTATATGTAAAGATACAGGTTATTAGTAAAATATTACAAACGGTTTCCATGCCACAAAATAAATTGGTATTATACGGCCACATTATTGAATAGGCATTATGTTCTTACATACATGTAGTATTAGAATTGTTAGGTATATCAACAATTAGATACATAAATACAAGTATGCTACGAATTTAGCTACGGCGTAGCCGCGTAGCGGTTGTGTTTTTTATTATTAATGTGAAATCAATAGAACTAGCACAGATTATTATTATTTGTTACCGGATTACTGTTTCCGACAGTTATCATATTACTTGTCGGTAGCCTCCTATAAGTTACTTTCCTTATACTCCGCATAAAGTTGGCTTGTCGATCGTAACACGTGATACGAATGATAGGATTTATATTTTCGTAATAATAGTCGTATATTTATTTACAAGGCTGTCCTCTTCAATTCTATCCAGATTTAACTCTTCATATTAGAATGGAAGAAAAACACATCATTGTATAAATATTAGTAGCCGAGTTTTCTAATTCAACGAAATAACGCAGGATTAATTAGAATGAAAGTAATTATGAATTCTACCGCGCCTGCATAATCAATCATAAACTAAAATCCGCACACAATGCCTACACTTCACTGTGAATCCTAGTTTAATTTAGATGCTCGTTTACCAACATAATAACCACACACGGACGGAAATGTTATTACAATACGTCATTGTGTACCGCGATAACAACATTTTGATAGCTCACAACACTAATAACGGGATAAGTCCGCGGCCTTTATGAAATATTGATGACGTTGACAAGTACGAGATAATTGTTGAGACGTGCTATGAATAGTAATTTCATTACTGGATAATAAGCTTGGTCGCGGAGGCAAGAGCTGGCGAGGAGCCGTCGAGCGCGCCCGAGCCCGCCGCCGCAATGCTCAGCAAACAGACCGCCTAATGCAAGGCTGCTCAACCCCATGCCCGCGGGCCACGCTGTGGCCCGCCGACGAATTTGTAATGGCCCGCGCAAGCAAGTTTTATAGTTCCCGCCAAATTTAAATAGTGTTGCGTATCGGGGAAAGAACACGTAAATATCTATTTACTTTGCGCGCGGCGGCCGGCCTCCCTGCCGCCCGTTCCCTCGTCGCCCCGTACCGTCTCATTCTGCTTCGAGAAACAATAGAACGCGTGCGCTTGCTTACAATTATCCTCTTTACAAAAATATATCTACCTAATAATAAGGGTATTTTTAACTTGTGATTTTGATGTTGAGGCACTGGACTAATATTTGACATAGTATCTACCTAGTCAGTTTTATTTAAAACAAGTGTTTACAGTGGCGCTCAAATGTAAGTTATTTATTATTCGTTAATTTAAGATTTTATATTATAGTATCTATTCTGAAAGGACAGATAAAAAAAAGTTAATTGTTTCAGTATGGCTCACAGTAAACCAAGTTCGTCGAAATCGACAGAGTCCTATCGTGTTTTTCATGATGAATGGGAAAATAAATATTGTTTTATTGAAAGCAAGGCGCAAAGACCTATTTGTCTACTTTGCTTCACTACAGTAGCTGTTGCAAAAAAGTATAATTTAGAAAGGCATTATAAGCAAAATCATAATAATTTTGAAAAAGAAAACCCTGTTGGTAGTCCTATCAGAGAAGACTTTTTAAATAAAAAGAAACGGGAAAAACTAATAAACCAACAGAATATTTTCGTTAAAAAGCACGACGAGCTTGAATCCATGGTCAAGACATCTTACGAGATTTCTTTGCTTTTAGCGAAAAAGAAGAAATCTTTTTCTGATGGAGAAATTGTTAAAGAGGCTTTGACAATCTTTGCACAAAATTGTGATGATAAAAAAGTCAAAGCTAAAGCCGATAGTGTTTCACTCTCACGGCACACTGTTACGCGACGGGTAGAGGAGATGGCAATTGATATTAGTGGTCAGATCCAAGAAATCGTAACAAAATGCAAATACTTTTCATTGGCGTTAGATGAAACTTGCGATTTAACGAGTTGATCTCAGTTGGCTATTTTTGTGCGGTGTATTGATGAACATTGGAATGTTTTGCAAGATTTACTAGGATTCTGTCAGCTGGAAACTACAACCCAAGGAAAAGACATATTTTTGAAAATTAAGGAATGCATTGAAAAAAATTCTTTATCATGGGACAAACTGATATCTATTTGCACTGATGGTGCACCTGCAATGACTGGGAAAAATAATGGTTGCGTAGCTTTGTTACAGAATTTCTTGGGCCGAACACTATTTTCGTATCATTGCATTATCCACCAGGAAGCATTGTGTGCAAAAGACATGAAATTGGATGATATTATGGAACCAGTAGTACGTTGCATAAACTACATACGTGCAAAAGCTCTTCATAGACGTCAATTCAGAGTTTTATTTGAAGAAGAAATCAACGAATATGGCGAGTTACAACTGTACTGCGCTGTGCGATGGCTTTCAAGGGGCAACATGTTGAAACATTTCTTCAACTTGAGAGAGCAGGTGTTGGAATTTTTACAGGAAAAAGGGGCGTTACCTTTTGAAACTGATTTACTGGAGAATATAATCCTGGTTGAGTGATCTTGCATTTATGGTTGACGTTACGAATTACCTCAATATTTTGAATCTCAAATTACAAGGCAAAGATTTAATAAGTGGATTCAAAGCTAAATTAAATCTGTTTTTAATTAATTTAGCCACAGGAAATATTGACCATTTCCCCACACTCAAACTTTTGAAAGAGAAGCTCAATATCACCTCTGTTAATTGTTCTAAGTACGCATCTAAAATTACATGCTTATTACAGTCGTTTGAGAGCAGATTTCAGGACTTTGAGAGACAAAAACAAAATATTAACATTTTTATAAATCCCTTTATGATCAGTTTGACTGAAATAATTGGTTATCCTGCCAATATTCAGTTGGAACTCACTGAACTGCAAAATCATTTTGCGCTAAAAAATCTTTTTGTCGAAAAAGTATCTTCGAAACCACAAAATTCCTCAGAAGATTTTGCGGATTTCTGGAAATTGGTACCAAAAGAAGACTTTCCTGCGATCACTGACCTGGCCTTGCAGTTCTTAAGCAGTTTCGGATCAACATATGTTTGTGAAAAGGTTTTTTCAAATCTAAATTATGTAAAAAATAAATACCGCACATCTCTAACTGAGCAACATATTTGTGACTTGCTGTTACTGTCAACATCTGATTTGACGCCTAACATAAAAAAATTATTAAAACAGAAACAATGTCAAAAATCACATTAATTGTATCAATAACCATAGAATTAGTACCTATGTAATATCAATGACCTACTTAAAATTTTATTTTTTTATTTAAGATACCTACCTACATTGCATACAGTTTAGTTTTTTATTTGCTTTCTGTTTCATATTCTTATTTTGAATAAACAACAATTACATTTATTAATACTGTTTTTTTTTGCACGAGTCCCAAAAGTAAAATAGGCCCGCCAAACATGTCTAAATCATCCGTTTGGCCCGACAGGTAAAAAAGTTGAGCAGCCTTGGCCTAATGGGATCCAACGGCATTAAATTAAGTTTTAAAATTAACTTTTCAAATACCTTACTCTTTTTTACCCGTTGAGAGGAAAAAAACCAAGCCCTCAAAGGTACCAAAGAGTTAAGTAAATGGTACTTCACATTTTAAGAAATAAAACATTCTTTTGTATCTTTTTCAGTTGCACGTACCTACTCAGTGTAAAGTATTCATGGACTGTTTCCAAGAATAATATTTCAGCCCGAAACTTACAGGTTGTAAAAAAGTTCGTGAAACGGGAGATATGGAAGTAATTAATTAAATAAATCAAAACCTGTTTTTTAATTAATTCGTGCGTCTTTAGAAGTAGAAACTATGTATGTTTCACTGCTTGTTATATAAGTGCTTGTTGCGCAGAACTCTCTAGTCATGATATGAGCAAAAACATCATTGGCCCCATCAACTAAAGGAAGTATATTTTTTGCTACCGTAAAAGGGTGAAGTAAGCGTAAATGATATACATTCTGTGTACTTGTGAGTGATAGTATCATCTGGTAAGGGGGCACTTTGTATACCGTGTGAGTCTACTCTGAGCGTTAGAAATAACAGTCGTTGAATCGAAACTGAAGATTAACCTAGAAGCTCTGTGACCTGAATTAAAAAACGAAAATTCGTGTTAGTTTTCAGTTTTCAACAAACGAGGGGTCAGTCTACACAGTGACATTTAGGTACGAAGCTAGTAAATAAATGAAAGTAACAAGTAATAGAACACATGTGTCAGTTATCAATGTAGCTAGTGGGGACGCGGACGGACGAGTATAAACTGACATAGATATTGCAGTTGTGCTGATAACAATATATTCTGTGCGGGTAGTTGAGGGCAGCGTTGTGCCTATGCAGCGTATGTAGTGTACACGAGCGTGGGTCGGCTGACTAGGCGGTATCAATCTAATATCTCCGGCCATACATTTTATCTCCGCAAGACGTGGCAGCGGGCGCGGCACTTTCGCCGCTCACCACTCTATGTATATTCTAGTTAACGACCAAATTTATTTGAGTTTACTCTTCACGGGCTAACGATAATTAATAGTGTGAGGAGTGGAATAAGTGCCGCAGCGGTGCTAATAGAAGATAAGCCAGCATCCGGACTCTGTGTGAGGTCGGTTTGGCCTTTGCCAGCACCTACTCATAAAAAGTCTTTGAGTGGTTACAATGCACTGACAATTTTGATGCTGCATAAAAATCTAATCATGAATGACTTAATCAGGAAGCGTAATACGTGAATAAACCATTAATAAACACGTAGAACACAGTACAACAGTGTTACAAATGGAGGCCAACTTAATTAACACATTAAGTTATTCTGAAATTACGTACGGTAATAAAACCACACGCGTATGCTACATAGAATTATCAATGTTCACGCGATTTCGTAGTACCATATCATAAGTAAATTATCCAATACACTGAATGCAAATGATGGTATACATGAGTTTGCTAAATGTGTATGCGGGCTGATTGCGTACTCAGTAGGCGTGCCCGCTTAGTCACACAGTCACACAGCACGTCACTGATAGATAGCGCCGATGTATGATTAATGGTAACTACGCGAACTTACTAACACTCGCGGATATAAGGATACGTTTCTACTGGAAAATGTGATCTCACTCACTACATACAAATTACCTTCGGGGATGCGAGCGAGAAACCCTTCCCAGTATTCATATTATTCTTAAATAAACTTGGAAAATCTCTAACCGACTATATGTAGAGATAACCCGGCTATGCGGGCACGTATTCAATTCTAGTATAGATCTCAAATTAGCACCACAGGCGTGCCAAATACGAAATAAAATCCCACCAAAGTTTTGCCGCAAAGCAATGTTCAGAAAGTTATTTAAAAAGGTGCAAATACCGTTGTGGTCTGTGGACCGGGTGACCTTTTGGGTACCTGTAGAGGACTTTCAAAGTAGAAGCTCAATTGTATTATTAATGTATACCTAACTAAAAGAAACTACAGACTTTCTTTTCCAGTATAAAGTTTGCAAACAGAATTGAAAATCAATTTAAACATTTTCTGTTCTATGTATATTGGTACTGAGACAGAGAGCACTAGTGTTTCTAAGTAGTTGAGTGACTACAGTGCCGGTTCTGAAAGATAAAGGAATCCTCTTATCTCTTTTCACTAAAGGAGACCGACCTTCCCTCTCAAACAGATAATTAAAACACACAGTTGCATTTGTAATTGTTCTAGCCGACCCCGAGTGAGAGGACTCACTCCGGGCGCCACACAGGACCGAATATAATACCTCGTATAAAGATTGAACACTTACGAAGTTTAAATGGTGTTTCACTTATTTAATTCTAAAGTAAAGGAAAAATCGATAGCTAAATAGGAGTTTGTACGAAGTTAGATGCGGGGTAAGCACACGGCTCATTAAACTTCAGCTATCCACATTTGCTTACGTCTGGATTCAGGAGGTTCTCGACGAACGCAATGACACTTGTTCGTTTTATCGCCGACCTTTTAAGTCGTAGGTACTCAACCCACTTCCGACGGGAGACGTACAAGAAAAAGGACAACCATAATATTGTTGCCTACATTTTACTATTACTACTTTATATACGAGCTAGCGTACATACACAAAGACATATAAAAACTGTATGGATAAACTTGTGTTTTTCTTTGGTCAAGAATGGTAATACGAGCTTTTAAAATAATACAGATATTACATTACACATCCTAGTCTAAGAGTAACAATAACATTCTCATGACATCAAGTCAAAGTCTGAATTGCAGTTATCACACTGAATGGTATTTTAATATATAAAGCGAGAAAGTAATATTAATGACTCTTGCTTCATTATAAAAAATAATAAAACGTAAAGCTTTGCTGGCTTAGTCTCGATTTAAATGTAAATTACGTGGCAAAGGCTCAAGTCCCTGTCTCCGGTGGTCATAACCCCGTCAAGAGGCGAAGGCGGTTCATGTTTATGAAACGCTATAAACTTGGAGTTACTACTACCAATAGGAGACCAACTGTAACATTCCACCACAGCCATCCCAACTATTGTAATGAAACTAAGATTACTAGTTATACAAGTAACCTCGAAATACGACCATGAATTTGTTGAAATTGTACTGGAATCACACAATCCTTAATATCGTTGATGGTAACAAGCTTAGAAATCTGTATATCTGCTCGTTCTTCTTAAAACGAAATAAAATTTTATTGTACGCTTCCGAACCTTTTTAGATTTGGTCCCGCATACGAATAAGGCAATAAATGTTGATCAGGACAACAGAAACAATTGACCGAAATCTATTATCAGCTATATTGCTGTTAGTGAACACAACTACAAGTGCTGTAGCTACCGGCGCGGACCTGCCGTATTGATTAAACTTTTGTGAAAGAAAACAAATCGAATCTTGAATTCATTTTGTAAAGGACGGCGTTATCATAGAACCGAGAAACGATAAGACAACAAGTTGGAAAATTTTAAGATAACATTTTTCAGGAAAGTAGCAAGTTGAAACATTGTTTAAAATTCTTAATAGAAAGAGCAATAAGGAAAGTATTGTATTCGTTAAATGTTTCTGGACCCCTTCAAATCCGTCAAAATCCTATTGAGAGCAGCACAATGAATGTTGACTTCATCTTTGTGTTATTTTCTTGTTGCGTTCGGGGGCCAGGGCACTTGAATAAAAGATTCGTATATTATCCCGGGCTCGGCCGTGGTACAATAGGACAGCGACAACGCACCCACTGTAATTCAGTGAGCGGCCTAGCGACCGCATTGTATTATTATATAGCTGGATCGCTACCGACAATCTAATTTAAAGGTGAACACAGACGACATGCGCCACAACAATGTTCGGTATTGCACACTCAAAACATCTGAACACAATGAATTCCAAATGTAAACCGCACGGCCAAGTACCTGCGATACTACTGAACCGTAACTTTGGAAAACTCAATTTTCAGGAGGGTAAAAATATAAACAAAGTGTCAAAATACATCGATATTTTAATTTAAGTTGTGACATAACAATATCAAGGAAAAAGTTAAGTCTATAAGGAAAGTTTTTGCTATTTACAAGTTGGTAAACTTCAACGCTTTGGGAGGAAAAAATATATTTCCGAGTTCTACTTTATAAGTAGTTGAGGTCCTACAGCAAATAAAGGACCGGACACATCCGTTATTCGCATACACAAATGCGATCCCTTCTCGAAACCGGAATCAGAGTATAGGCAAATTGTGATCGTCACGAGAACGACTAAGGTCACGCGTCAGTGGGCTGACATTATTTGTCAGAGTGGATCGGAAAGCAATTTCGCCTAACTCGAGACTATTTGTCACACATAAAACGTGATCTATGGAACCGTCTCGCCGATACATCCCGCCCAGCGACCGTCGATCGGCGACCGGACTAACGTGAAAGGATTTTTAACGTGTGACATGATAATAAGATTTGTACCCTTCTTTAAAGTATCCGTTTGCTGAATAAAGATACGATACGTTTACGTATGAATCCATCGTAATGGGTCCTTACCTTAGCTTACACCTACGGCATAAAAAGATGTTAGGGTGAGAGACATTGTTGCGTGTTTACATGCTTACATGAAGCCAAACTGCAAGAATTTTTTCAGCATCAAAAGAGTGGATTACTTTATTAGCCACTATGTGTATTAAGTGCCTAAACATGGCATGTATTGAACGTGCGCGAACAAGTCAAATAACAGAGCAACAAGTCTATAGCGGTACGCGGCGGTAGTGTTGTCAGTATAATGTCAGGCGAGAATGGAGGGTACAATGCATGTCGGCTATGTTGCCAGTGTCAGTCGGGCGTCGACGGGCAAAATGGTCCTTGTGCAGCGCACCCGGGATTTTCGGCTGGGAATAGAAAATTGGATTGGCTCGTATCGGTCGCGGTGAAACACTGCCAGGACTTTGGCATGGAAACTTATTGTAGACGACTTATGGAGTCCGCGTCTCGATATACTGCGGCAACATGTATCGTGTGTTATAAACAATGTGATTCTGCTTCGACTACATTCCGTATACCGAAGTTCGAACAATATATTATCAATCTAAACTAAGACATCTTCCAGATTATCAGAACATCGATAACGCGACACGGCTCGTTTCACTAAACAGTGAACGACAACGACCCGGTGACACCGACTAAGGGTTACGAATTGTGAAATTCCAAAGTACTCGTCGTGCCCTCCTTGAATGTTGGAGGTGAAAACTTTTTGATTAATGAGCAAAAAGCTTTCGTCTGCTTATGCCTTTAATTAAAACTTAAAACTAAAAGTTTAGGGGGGGACATTGTGGCATTGGGGCCACGGGCCACTCGCTAATAGAACTGTTTGTTTGCGCATGCATCGCCATCGCGCCAGTCGCCGCAGAATTGTAAACGTTTTGTGTATAGTATAGGGGAGCACTTAGTCGCGTGCAGGCACAGGCCCTCTGTGGACCTCGTTTGCCAGACATTCCCCGCATCGTTGCTAAGTACTTAATTGTGTCAGTGGTCCTGAGCACAGCCAAACTTAAATGAAATACTCGTGTTCCTGTAGAACAATCGCTTGCCATTAATTTCTTTACCTTATCGAGAAATGGAAGGACTCAACCGAGATAAAATGATCTAAAAATAGTTAAATTCTTTTTATACCTTTCATGAAGTTTGAAGTTACCTATTTTAATGATTCAGTGGAACTGAATATTATTAATTAGACTTTTTTTAAATAGAAAAGCATTTATTGGAATGATTATGGAGTTTGGTAGCTGTTTGGAATACCATTTTGATATATTTTAAAGGTCATGATTACCTATCCAGTAATCATTTTCGTTTAAATAAATAGGTACTTTTTAAGAGTTGTGGGGACCCATATGTCAAAAAATATTACCTACTTTGCTAGCTTTATATTGCAATTTCCCTTTACTTTAATGTTCGAGTATATCAAACTCCCTACTTACTTTGATTTACTCGGAGTCATTTTATCAGGTAAGTGATAGTTAGAAATAGGCATGAAAATATTAAAACCAAGACTGAATATGCATATTACAATTATGTTAATTTTAAGTCTAGAATATAAATGAAGAGATTCCTGTAGAAATTAGCATTACCTGTGTACGTATTTTTTTTGTTCCTTTCTTCTTGTCTGTTTATATGTGTGTGCATAAATGGTTAAATAAATAAATGTTACTACGTATATTTTTTGAGCTCATTTTAAGGTTAAGAATAATATCAAATTTGATAATTATATAAAATTCAATAAAGTACGAGGTCCAAGTTTTAGACAACTTGTCAAAACTAATAATGGCAGATATTTTCCCAAAATGAAACACAATAAGGCTAAAATCTATTTATCACTAAATTAGAATAGCTATTAAATGGAACACTTTTCAAAGAAATTAGGTAATAAATATCTAGTCAGATAATTTACAGCCATTGGATCCGCACGTTTCTGGAACTTTGCAGATATTTCTACCTCTCCTATAATATCTCTGAAATACGAACATAATCTCATCACTACTGTATATTTTTCTTTGATATTATCGAAGTCGTATTACAGATTTATTTACCTTTACACATTCTGAGGCCATAAATTCTGATCATGTAAATTATATTTTCATGAGCATCAGCAATTTTTTATCGTAAATATTTTCATATCGCTTCAATGTTACTGAGTGTACTGGGTATATGACCTTTATTATGATACTGTGTAAACACGGTGATCTTTTTATAATAGCTATTTCAAAATATAAAACCTTCGATAATTTTTATCCAGGCAACAGAGTAATAGTAGGTATCATCATATGATTAGCCTTTTCCCAAATATATTTATTGCGGTCAGCTTCCAATTTAAACGGAAGCAGTTGAATACCAGTATTTTACATGGAGCGAGTTCCTATCTGACCTCCACAACCCAGTTACTGGGTTATACTCCATGGTAAGACTAGATGTCATACCTGAAGTCCCGTAATGACTGTCAAAGAACCACGAAAGACAGTTGGGACCAACAGGACAACCTAGTTTACGTAGTTCAAAAACGCTATTTTCTACCCAGTTTACGTAATTCGAAACCGCTATTTCTTAACCAGTTTGAACGTTTACAAAGTTAAGAAAAATAAAATCATGTTGTTATTAAATTTATCGGAGCTGTATTCAAAGTATTCCTAATGTTACATTGCTGCTTTAATATTCGAAAACAGCAACACTCAAACATAACGAAGAAAATTAAAAGCCATTTTCTGCTCGACTTACAAAACAACCACAAATTTGTTGTTCCAGGATTTAATTTAAAATTTCTTTATAAGCTTAAATACGTTTGCTTTTGTGCTAAATAACAAATAAACTAGGAGAGTTTACACGACACCAAGTGGCTTTCTTAAGCTTAAGTGTGTTACATACACTCAAAACCGCACTCATTAGACAAGATCAAACAGTGCCAGCGTCGAATACTCTCTCATTAATTATCTAAGTAAAAGCTCCAACAAATTATATTAACAGTACAGATTACGCAGTAGACGTCCATAACGGGAGCATTGTATCAAATCCTTAGTATCGTGTATTCCATTTCAATACACGATACAGAACAGAAGTAGTGTGTAGAAAATGGGTCTGAGTACATATTGCAGAAACGAATGATGTTTATTTATGTACCTATATAACACTCAGATAAATCAACAAAACATTATTGAGCTCGACAACTCGCATGATAATGCCAGCCATAGTGTAGCGTATGTGAACTTCAACTTTAAACGATCGGTAGTTTGAACGACGATATTGAGACGATGCGGTACCTAAGTGCTTACATAATGGGAATAAATCAGGGACGCAACATTTGGCGATAATTTAATATGACGGAAGAAAGTGGCGCGATAGGCCGCGAGCACCCCTAATGTGAGGATATTACGTCACGCACGCATCGGCACTTTTGTCTGAAAAATGTACGAGACGTGGCCTATTACTTCGCCCGTAAGTTTTAAAGTCTAGACGCATTAAGGTCGCCAGAATGTCTCAGTGAACATGAAAATTACGGAAATTAAATATTTTATCAGTAGAAGATTTTATCAACTATCTTGAGAAGGTACCTACTCGTATTGTTCCATTCGCTGGGCAACCATTTACCTATTAAGTGTGTATCTTTTGTTTACAATATTGGAGTCACCAACCAAAGAAACGTAAATGAAATACCTACTGTCAAAACAATAACTCAATCTACAAACAAAAGCCCTGAAAGAAATAATAAGAAATACATAGATCATAACTATCATGGGCTTGTATACCAAAAGTAACGCAAATAGTAATATCTATAATAATCACAGAGCAGAAAGGCGGCGAGCGGTAAAACGGAACGTCATTAATCTTTTCTATTCTTCTACTGGAAAAATTATATTTTCTTCTTTTATCGACGGCAAAGTCTAGGTAAAGCAGAATTTTTGAAGTACCATCTCATCTCGGCGAGTTCGTAATACAAGAAAGGTATACATACCTAGGCAGTACCTATATAACATCACACACCCCTACTTTTCCTGCGTGACACGACAAAGGGAAAAGATTTCTGAACATACCGTGCGTAGCGTAGGTAAAGACTAAAAGTTCCCCATTTTCCTAATTTTCGAAGCATTAAACTTTACATTAGGACGCTTTTACAGGGCTTAGTAACTTACAATTCGTAATTTATAATACCGCAAATTAGTTAACCAAATAGGCTCGCGGCCAAGAGCCGGCTATTTCACCGTACTTGCGGATTATACTGAGCAATAACCCCATATCTATGTACAAATAATAAAAAAAAGAGGAGAAAACCATAGATTACAATTTCAAATTAATTCAAGAGACTTTTAGTACCTAAACTGCAGAAAATAAATGAAAAGGGGTTTTCGTATTTTACTTTTGTAGGTCAATCATGTAAAAAGGAACTAATTTACATTAAGTTTTACGGCCGTAATTTCAGGGGCTGGTAAAGAAGAGTGGATATTGTTATGTCTTCGTTACAACGTTGAAAAACAGAAAGAAACGAAATTATTTACGCTTGTTGACTTAAAAGCGGATTAATTTTTAAACAATTTAGTTAGTTGGAGTTTCTGTCCGTAACGTCAACATATCGTATTTTTACTAAATGCATACGCAAGTATATACGATACCTATAGCAAAAAATATATATTTTTTAATTTCTCCGTATGTCTGTTTGTTCCGTCTAATCTCTGAAATGGCTGGACTGATTTTGACGGGTCTTCTATTGTCAGATTAAGTAATTTAGACTACTTTTAATTATAATTTTCGACATCCACGAGGGTGAAGCCGCGGGCACAGCTAATAAATAAAAAATCTAGATTAAGTAAAAGTCAAGTATTGAATCTACTACCTATATTGGAGAGGGGGGAATGGCTCTGCCCGCCAGCCTGGTTTCACTTTGGTGGATGATATTAATAAAGTTTTATTACAACAAATTCCATTAACAAAATACAAAGTGACTCTTTGAATATTGATATTGAACCTAATTGATGTTTTACGTCAATTTTCTATTAAATAACCGTAGAAAAGCTACTATAAATTTCTCATTGATTTCCTAGTTAAAACATATCAAAGCTGCTTTCTTAGGAAAAGCTTTCATATTATTCGGAAAAGCGAACGCAGCGTCGGTAGATTGCTGACTTTGCCCCAATTCGACCCGGGGTATGTCCGTCAATCACGTTTGCTTTGACGAGCAGCAATGCGACATGCCGGGCAATTTCAACACTGCCACAGCAAACTGTGTATGTTACGTACATAAGTAAACAATAAAATATCGCCTAAGATATGTAAAATAATTACAATTAAACGGCTGAATACTTGTGGAGCAATTATAGAATATCATTAGCGCGTAAGTGCTTACGTTTACATGTTTCCATAGCAGCGTTATTTTACCAGTACGTACACACGTGTGATATATACGGTACAATATACAGGTATCTGTAGCGATTGAAACTGAGGAAGCTGGGAGGCAAATGGCGCAGGCTGTGCCTCATTACCGTTAAGAGGGAGACATTAATCTATGTTGATGAAAGTAATAATGAGCTTCGCGGCCCTGGAATCGATCTGCAGACCTGGAACCTTGAAAAAACTAGTGTCTTATTTATTTATTTCTCTAGCAGTATTTTTCGGTAAGCCAAGAAGGTCAGACAACAAGTGAACTACCCTTTTTCCGAGGAGGTCGTAACTAGCAATTGAGATAATTATGTAAACAGTCTTATGTAAAATTCACCTGTACCTAAATAAAAGCTATATCCTTCACCAATCCGCTTTCCGATTGTAATAATTACAATTTCCGCTTACAAAGGTATAAAATGTATTGGATAAAAAATATCAGCAAAATCATCAGCCTTTTACGTAGATATATCATGTTTTCATGCGTCAAACTTGCAGAAGTTCCACTGGATGAACTAGGTTAAGGATCATAACGGTGCACTAGTTACTGACAGGTTGCTCCCACCTTCGAACGTCTGCACTACCGACTTTCCCTTGCACAACTCTTACAAACTTGCGAGACGGCCTGTCTTTCATCTCCAGATAAACATGGCAACTTCTAGTTTTGAAAAAGTTAAACCTACCGGAGTAATTTACTTGGGACTTGTTAAACTTATGTTGCACTATTTGTACTTTCTTGTGGCTATTGTGGTTCTTGTAAGACTGGTATTAGTCGCTAATAAAAAAATCTACTTGTATTTTTGTCAAAATCGTCCCTCTCTGCGTATGTTTAATGCGTATTTTATACGTCGATCGTATAAGACCGTGTTACCGTTTCAATTTCCAGTAAAGGCTTCACTCAGGAAGTCTATAAAAATTAGGTACCAGGATATCATAAAGTAGAAGCGGCAGATGCCGACGTGCCATAAAAACCACAAACCGTGAATAATGCGGTGTTCCATAGCAATCATCCATCTGAATATAAGTAGGATACTCACCAAGCAAGGAACACGTAACGACCATGTTTAATTCACTCTCAATTAAAAACAAAAGTTGAAATCGTCATGTCAGATAATTTCACGGCAATTATTTATTAATCGAAGGTACTGTATGAAAACCAGTTACAACTCGTTGATGTGTTGTTAACTAGCAATTATCGTGGCAGTTATTATTCGGTATGAGGTCCCTGATGAGAAGACTGAATAGATGAAATGAAATCGTAATCACATTATCTAAATTCAACGAGGACAGTCCGGCTCGAATCATACATTAATTTCTATCTCCAAAGTTGTTTTTGTGACCTAAGTTCGCGAAATTACGTCCACTGTCCCAGCTGTCGTTGTTTTAAACAATTTTCTTTTACATTTTGTCAGTATTTTTTATGAGCGTGATGTTCGTGTTACTTACTGGTTAACAATTTTCATAAATTACAAAATTTTGACCGCTAAAAGATATTTGATACAAGCGGTTTAAAAATTTAAATTTGTACAAAGGAAACCGCAAAATTGCGTTGCAATATTTTTAAAAGCCTTCAGTTTTTTTTTGTTTCCAGAGAGGCTATTTATTTTAATTGCTAAGAATTTGATTTTTTCCACATAGGGCTATTTTATATAAGTTTCTGCGAACAAGCATTTATATGTATTTTCGAGTCGGTCAACGGTATAATTAATTATATGCGGCGGTCAGGCTACCGGATAATTGTCTTTCTACCGAAAATTAACGAAACGTTCATCCGAAATGATTTTTTAAACAAGCAGTAGGTAGCTATATTTGTGGCATATAGGTACTGTCTCAGCTAAACATACAAATAAATAATCAAAAACCCTGAAGTAGACAGTTGCCTATCACCCATTTTTAACTTTTACTTTGCTAAGTGCGATGCTAAGTCACAAATAAAATAAAAATGCTCGGCGTATGAGTGCGATTTTTCAATTTACCGCAATGTCCTAAGCTAGTGTTTCCGACACATTAGCGCCGGCAGCGGTGGAGCCCGCAGCATCGCACTTCTACCGCCATTCCCACCCTTTTCGGTTTACGTTGAAACTGAAAGAATGTCAACAGCTGAAACAAAGCTTCAGCTGAAAACTTCTGCCTGATGCTCACTTGTATTATAATATGAAATTTCTACCCATTCAAACATCACATGCATGTATTACAAATTGTAATGAGACCTACCGACACACATTTTATACGAGTTTCCGTGTCGCCAAGTTCTGTTTAATTTTTCTTTCCTGGTACCAATGTTTCCTTTCTCTTATTTTTATTTAAATGTGGGCATTCAAAATTCGTAGCGCGTAGCTAAAAGCATTTCTGAGTAAAACCTGATGAGAAAAAACTTTGATAAATCAGTTTGCTTGAAATATTTTATTTTGTTTATTTGTGTTCCTCTACATACCTCAGTGCACAATAAAACAGGATTACGGTTCATATGTTTTTTATAGCTGTTATCTGTCTTATTTGTGCTTTATGGGCAATTTGGGGTATTTACTGAAAGTAAACCAGGATTGAAAGCATTTCAAGGAAAATATTTTTTATGAATCGAATGATTGTAGTCAGTCAGTACACAATGACGGTCGTTACCTGGCTGCGTTAGTATTTACGAAGCCGTTATTTACCGAGATTTAACCTTGATGTACGTGCGTTTAACAATGTGCTTCAATATTAAAATGAATGTTACATTACATGCTCACACTGTATATCTCCGGAATTTCTTTTCTGAACAGCAATCTCCATAAAAGTAACGTCGTGTGCGCCGACGCCTTGTTTATGATCTAAGCACGCCAGACTTGCTACATGAGCTGAAATCTGCTGAGCAAGTACTATTCTACTTTATTAACTAGCAATAGGTATTCGCTTTTCTCGAGAGAGAACTTGAGAACCTTGTAGGAATAGACAATAAATACAGATGTAGACACTAAAATTATTTTGCGACATGAAGCGGTTATTTTAGATTATGATAACGAATGATCTGAAAGATTATATCAGGTTGATGAGTGAGCAGTAGTAAAAGATAACATCGGAGCATAAAGAGGGTGTCTTTAAGGGCGGAGGTCGCCACTATGTCACTTGCGCTTGCTAATGACCGCTTTCACCCAACTAATCCTTTTTAGCGAATGGGAGCTCTTTAATGGGAAGGTAACACGGCTAAATGATAGAGATCTACTTTTTAACATAGGTACTATTTTTGATGAAAATATTATTTTTTTACAGTAACATGGTTTACTATAACGTAATTAACTACAGCTACAATAACGGGTCGCGTTAATATCGTCATAATCACCACATTTTCGAAGCAAACAGACCCGTATTAGCAGTACATTGTTATTACCACATACGAGATCCTGCTGTCCATTCTGTTGACCTTATCCCAAAGTAACCTTTAACAACACCCACAGGAAAACAAAAGGTCATTCTTTGCACGAAACTAACCGACGAAAGTTTATTTCTTGCTAAAAGCTCAACTTCGCTGTATCAAAAGCTTGTGGCACGAGGACATAGTTTTTAAATTCCATATCTATCGCATCCGCTTAAATTGGGAAAACCCAAGATATTTCAAACGTAACAAATACCGGAAACGTGCATACAAACTATGCTTAGAATTCAAGCTTAGTAGCATAGGACGTGATCGAGTGACCGACTTTCCACCCTGCTGGTATCATCACACAAGTTACGGAGACATTTGAGAACTATGTGCCGACATCAGAACAGCTGTGTTCAAAATACAGCGGGGTTTATGCCCGCTTTTGCATTTCAAAATGGATAAATAGACATAAGATGACAGCCGCAAAAAGTCGAGCGTTATTTATTAAAATGTGAGGTTTTATCTCCACGCCGCCAGACCTCATCACCTCTTCAAGCAGATTATTAAATAAATGTGGATGTGCGTTTAAAAAAAATATGTTTCCTATTTTCACAAAAAACTGTAAGGAGAGCAATAAAGCTCGATGAAAACAAAGTGCAACGCGACTACGCTTTTACGATAATACCTACTTCAAACAAATAAAATGTTGGATAACAAGAAGTACTCGAACTCGCGTGTGTTCTAAAAATTGTATAGAAAATATAAAGGACGTAAGCTTCAAGTGAGCTAGCATGTCCATCGAAGGATCCGCGGGACTAGAGAAACTGGGGAACCGGGCTACACAGCATACGTACTCGGTAATCGACGACGACGCGACGGGTCGCACCCGCACACACCGACAAACGCAAGGAAATTGCTCTCTTCTGCCGGGAAATTGAGACGCTTCTCGTAAAATCGAATCCCTATATTCTAAATGCAATCACAAGGCAGATCAAACATTCTTGAATACGTTTTTCAGTTTTCCCGATGCAGCCATCTTGACTTGACAGAATGAAAGCTTTCATTCCCTTCTCCATGAACGTGCACTCGATGCTGGATTGACGTTTTAAACTCGCACTCAATGTTCACGTCAACGACTTCATTATCCTCGCTATTAGCCAGCTTTCAATAATAAATCTTTATGGAGCCACAATTATTGTGAGTGAGCACTTAATGTAACACTCACAAATAATCGCCGCACTTATCTTAAAACGTAGCGAAATAAATGTCTGACAAGCTGTAATGTGATTAATCCGACAGGACAATACGACATATACAATATAAGGATAAAATGTTCCAAGAGGGAAATTGCAGCGTTTCCCCGAGACGCTAAAATTGCGGGGCAAGTACCACGTTAACAGCATCAGTCGAACAATATTGCAATTGTATGACACAAAATGATACAATTTACACTTCCTTTCCGGAAAGAGATTGGCAATCTTATAACAAACTGAATCAATTATCTCTGTTTGGTGCGATGACGGTGCGTTCAGTCTGATGACTGTAAGCGATAAGAACACTGAAAGTGTGCGAGCAATTATAGCAGTTTACTGTCTTTATGCTATTTTAGAAAACGTTCTGTCTACCCATTTGCATTAATGAAAATGTAAACGAGTTCCAAAAATTGAAGCATTAAAATATAATTTAATATTCAAGAAATTCCGAACCGTAAAACCAGTACCCCTCTATAAATCCAGGAATTTACATAAAGTTCAAATTCGGCAGGGCGTTTTAAATATTTTTTGAATAACATTCTAAAAATCCAAATAAATCTGGCAGAACATTCCGACGCTTCACAAAATAGCCGAGCTGACTTTAACTACATTTTAACCTATAACTCATAAAAACCGCTGAATACAAAACAACACTGAGGAGAATGGAAAAGAAAGGGATTGAAACTACAGAGAACAGTAAGAATTGTTCTGGCGAGAATCGCGAAAATACCTAGGTCGGTTCCGTTTCCAACTTTTAGTTGGGAAGTATTACAGTTTGTGTTCTTTATCGAGGATAGTTTTAATAGAATTATTACGATATCATTACTACAATGGTCTATTCACCAGATTCATCAATCGTACGTATAAATCATAGTCTTATATCTTAGTGCATAATAATTACACAGATAATAATGTGATCATCCGCAGCGTAGCAATAGGAGGCTCTTTCCATAGAATCGTGCTCACCTATTTTAGAATACTAGTAACGAAACAACCGTGTTGTCAGATATAGCGTCGGCTGACTGAGACGGAATTTAAAACTGTCACTGATAAGCACACTAACTCATAATAATGGTTTGAGCCGACCGGTCCCAACGCTCCCACCGCTCCGTACTTGTAAACTGTCCACCGTTACGACCACTCGGATTGTACCAGTATTTATATTTTATGTATTTAACCCCACGTTAGCAATTAGTCTTAAGTGGGGTACTTAAAAATGATACACTCGATTTAGTATGCAAATGTTTCACCCACCCGTCGGCGTCGCCACGTGATGTTTCAGACTCACGGGATCCTCGAATAAGAATGACTGATTACGAAATCCCAAAATGAGAATTTTATGTTTGATGAGAGTAAAAACAATTTTTATATCTCTGAAGTGATGACGAAAGAAGTTCTTATCAAAAAAACTTAACAGAATTCAGAAAATAACTTTTAAAATAAATCTTCCGACGCGTAGCAAGTTCAATTTGTCCGTAGAACTTGGACATGCACCACCGTAGTCTAAAATATGCAGATAAAGTCGCGTACAGGAGCGTCAACGAAACTTAGTTTTATTTGAGTTGCATAAATGAACGAGGTAGGTTTGCGTTATACAACTAACTGAAGGAAGAGGAACCATGTCAACAGACTTTTGTAACTGTTCCCAACCTTACTTCTCCTTCTCCCTACGCTCCTAACTTTAGAGATATCAGAAACTAATTGTAGGTGCCTTTGTACGTACCTGCATACGTAGGTACTGACATACGATCATTATTTTATTCCGGCATGCGTTCATTTATGTACGTGCTAGATTGATCTACCACTTTTTTTAATACACAAATATACTTACGTATAGGTTGCACAGGTTCAGACAGATATTTATGTTAAATACCCACGGGGGTGGCACAAAAAGGGTAAGTATTATGACAGGCGTATTCAAAACACCCGTATCAACTCAAAACATAACACTCGAGAGAAAAATAATTTCAGTTTATTATCATTGAGCGTGTAAACAAACTAACGCAACTCGGTCACCTTAGTTATAAAATTATATACATGAATACTAGCGGTTGCCCGTGACTTCATCTGAGATACAGAAGGAAAAGTAGCCTTTGTAAATACCCACGGTCACGGTCGATCTGTGTGCCAAATTTCATCTAAATCCTTTCAGCTGGTTTAGCGTGAAAACAAACAAACTTACTTTCGCATGACTTTATACTTTTAGTTGGGATTAGGATTATAATTTGCATGCAAAAGCGCGCACTATTATGATGAGACAGTTATGGCGCGTCATAAACAGCTGACAAGTGTTATCTGAGACAAGCCAGCCGCGCTCATAACTCGCGGACGACTCGATCGATACGCGCTCGCCGCAAATCTATCCGAAATCGTGTGACGGTTTATGATGCTGCGAAATAACGCTATTTCGACCAGCGAAATTACGCTTGCGGTCGTACTATTCAGCGCATCTCACAAACCGAGCCTGTTCACTGCACGCCGACGCTGCGCCGAACTTATACCTAGGTACTGCCAAAACCGCGTCCGTCTGACGCTACTACTCCCACCATCGTATGTTTTCAAATAACATTAACTTGGATAAGTAATTGTAGCTGGATTCGTGTAATGTTTTGTTCAATTAAAAAAAATACGCATCGCTAACATCACATCACGCAACGCAGAATGCGTTTGTGTACAAGAACGTAGCAATTACGGGTGGCAGAGACGACTGTCGTCTTTATAATACACGTCGTTTTAATGTCAACTCAAGACTTTCATTTATTTTAGCTCCCGTTTTACGTTGAGACAAGCGCGAGGCCGACGCTTGCACGAGTCTCTGGAATCAATTTGTATCTACGTAACAATACTATCTTAACATGACTTAGCATGCATGCATTCATATTTCGTGCTAAGTTATGTAGAACACACATTTGAATATTTATGGTGAAAACCAATTAGGTACCTTAGAAAATCTTTGCAAGCTAGGTAAGTAAGTAATACACTCAGCGAAGAGGATAAAACATAGTGAAACCACAATGTGTTTACGCTTGCTCGTCAGGGGTTATAACGGTGGTGACATGTGATTAATACATAGTAATAAGTACATAACATAATCAGCCTATAGAAATTGAATGGTTGTTTTCCCGGGGCGAAATGGTTTTGTCTTGGTACTAAAATCATTTTATAAACAAACAAAATATTAGAAACAAAAAATGGCAGATTAATCATTGTGAAAAATCACCATGTGCAAGAGTTTATTTTGCTTTGAACATTTAATGCATCGCTGTTCCCTTTGTCGGCGGCGCGTGCGATTCGAGTAGTACCTACAAGTTACCTCTAGTGTTAATATTGATTCTCACTTTTTCGAGTTGATGAATATTTTTTAAATTATTTTAAAACAAAAACATCTTTATTTTTATACTTTTACTCTATGCTTCGAAAGTACTCACTATGGCAAGTTATTCTGCCGCGGGAAAACAACCATTAAAGTTTCTCGGTGTATACCTAGTTTCTAACCGAAATCCACCACGCGGGTTAAGTGTGGGTTGGTAGATGTCACATGTCTTCGAACTTTTGGTTCTAGGACATGTCGATTTCCTCACGATATTATCCTTCACCGTTTTAAGAACAGTGGCGTGAATATACACAAAGGAAAGCGCCTGTCTAGGTTCGATCTTACGACCTACAAGTCACAAGTCGCGGCCATTACCACTGGACTAACACTGCACGTGTGATGAATAGTACATATAAAAGCAGGCCAATTTCGGGCATAAGCTCTATATTCTCCGCCTTTATAGTTCACTAGTTTTGAGCAATTTCCTACGCTAAACGGGCCACGTACTGCGGCCGCGCGCGCACAATGCATTCCGGTAATTATGCGAGAAAGGCTGCTAGCGCTGAAACACAGGCATGCCGAGTTCACCAGGAGTTACAGGTCATCAGTACAGGGCAAGCTAAAAATGCACTACAAAGCTTTGTGTAAAGGTACCATACACGAACGAAAACAAAACGAACGGCAAAGTGGAACATTAGGAGTGATTAGATGCTGACGTTCATCTATTAGTGTTTCGTTTTTTAATTGGGTTTAACACAGCAGTTGTTATAACTTTCAGACTTTGGTAAATTTGAATACAATGAATATTAAATGTTTCAAACTACGAGGGTAGGTATAACAGAGAACTAAAAGCTTTGAATATTTTATGTTCAAAGACATTTCGAATGTTGTAGGAATCATGTTTCAAACAATTGGCTTTGTCTGCTAATTAACTCGTCGACGCTTTTCGTCATTAAAAATAATTCAAGTAGCTACGTGGTCAACGCTGTGGAGTTGCGGACCGGGTACCGCTACCTAAAACCAAACACACGCCGAAACGGACGCTTGAATGCAAGCATTTAGCTCTAGATAAATGGGAACACGGACGCGGACGGCGCCCTCGAGCTTCGCAAAAAATAATTATTCCGCCCGCAATCCTCACACAAAGCCAAAACTCATTTTTAACTAACGTCGCACGTCAAAATATCAGAGACGCTTCGTAGAAATAATATTTGCGGGGAACAGAGATTCTTGGAACCGTAAAATGATAATGTTACGTTCGAGCTCGGCCAAAGAAACGAATAACGTTATTAATTACCATAATATTGTCTTTGTAATAAATAAGGAAAAGGCAAACAAAAAGTAGAACCAACCATCTTTCTTATTTTCAGCAAATAGGTTCTTTTTCGGTTCTAGCATTAGCGCTAATGGCTGTAACAACAACACTGAAAGGTGCTTAAAATAATGATGTCCTGTACGGTAATTACCGAGGTAGTTGGTCGATAACGAGTCGCGTTCAACGTTAAACGTTCGGCAGGTGAATGGTGGGCATTGGACACGGAAATGGTAGCAGCATCCGGCCGCAACAATCGGCGTTCCCGTCCGTCAACCGCGCGCTGTGTAAGCACTGCACGCCAGGGCTGTTGCCTTTATTGCCGTACATGTCGATACATCCAAAAAAAACTACAGATACACACCAAAATAGAAAATGCTACGAGTTATTCCAGAAACTGTTTCATGTCGCTACCACATATAAGATGAATTACCAATACGTGATTTTTATTGTTATGTACAGAGGAAGCACATGTAATGGAAAATTCAATCTTAAATGCAACTTCTGCCAAATGGGCCGCGGCACCCGATTTAGAAAATGCTTTTAAAGGAGAATAATGTTTTAATATTGTGCGGTAAACACGATTGCGGCGCGCGGTTTGTGTACTTTGGAAATTAAGCAGGAAAATGTAAAGGTCACGCGGTGTTGAAAAGTGAAACTTTTTTCGTTAAGCCATGCAAAATATTAACGATAAAAAATGCTACACAAAATGTCAGATTCTAGAATAGACCGAGGCTTTTCGTATACCTTATATATTTAGGTTAACATCCAGACGCGTTTTAGGAACAAGTTTTTATTTTTACCTTTAAACGCGCGTGTTAAGAAATATTTTAACAAAGCTCAAACCATTTCTCAGCGCTTTGTAGAGCTTCAAACAAAGGGATTTATTTTCAGAATTGAATGCTAATAAGTGGCAATATTGTTTGTTTGATGAATTTTATGAATATTTCTAAGTTTTTACGCAAAATAGATGTTTACGTGACCCAGTTAATAGGCAGCGACAACGACCAGGTGCCGTATGTAAGATATATGTTTCATGCACGAATGTGTTCTGCCACAATCTATATTCGCTTCGACGTATTTCGCTACGTACGAACGAAAATCAAAGTTTTTTTTATAATAAAAGGACTAAAACTGTCGTTGGGGCTAGACACAATATCCAAAAAAACTTTATAGCTGTTGGAATAGAATTGTTTGGTAATAAAAGCGAATGTGGCGTCACACTACAACGTGTGATATGTTACAAAAAGAGAATGTTATTTGCACAAGATAAAATGCATGTATGATGGCAACACCGAATACGCAATCGAAGTTGTTGGTGACATTATATAGGATGGCAGGTATACATCGACGGGCCACCAGTTACCATAGATTTAGTACATGATTCTGAACCCCCTGCGTTGAAATTTTACAAAGGTTATTTTAAACAAAATTGCTGTTCCATACATTTTGACTGCGTAGATACTGCACTTTTCTTTGTAACAACTTCATCATCATTATCATTTCAGCCGAAAAACGTCCACTGCTGGACATAAGCCTCTTAAGCTCCACCACTTCAACCGGTTCTGTCCTTCCGGCATCCAGTGGAATTCTTGTGATCCTTACAAGGTCATCGGTCCACCTTGTGGGACGCCTTCCAGTGTCTTCCGGTACGCGGTCGCCACTCCAGAGCTTTTCGGCCCCATCGGCCATCTGCGATCAATGTGCCCTGCCCACTGCCACTTAAGTTTGGCAGTTCTTCGGGCTATGTCGGTAACAATTGTTGAAATTTTTTATTTGATAGCCGTGGATTTTTTTTACGCTAGAATCTAGAGGGTGGTCTAGAATCACGTGCTGAATTCATGGTTAGAGTTCTACAGTTTGCACATCGACGTCCCTTTCACACTATATATTATAGGTACTCATCAAAGAGTTAAGACTTGACTAAGTAAATCACATTCTAAAAACAAAATGGCCGCCCATAATGGACGGGATGTTCAGCTTAACAATTTGTTCCATTAATGTAATCGCAAACTTTATAGAGGTATTTACTGCAAATTAACTCCCAGCTTTATAATGGGGATTTGCATGACAATAAACGGTGACAGTTTACTGATTGTAGTCCCTAATTATTAACAGTACAATTTACCACTTCTGCTTTCGACATTTCAATTACACTTACAAGGAACTGTATAGCCATATCAACTACCTCAAATGAAATGTATCCTACTAATATTATGCATGTGACATTTTGGACGTTTGATTATTTGTTCCTCAATCACGAAAAACGGCCAAACGGATTTTTATGAAATTTTGCACACATAGTTTATAACCTGCTATGCTATTCTGTAACCATCTCACCGGGTGAAGTGAGCGTGGAGTGAGCTGTTAGTTTTATTCCACCTGATGCTAGGAATGACCAAGCATTACATTTACAATCATAATCGAGATTAATTATGCTAATTCAAGTGATCATTTTATTACGATTTAAAAGCTAGTGTTTAAGTATGCACCATGAATTACATTTTGAGAGGTTTTTTAAATAAAGTAGCAAAACAAAACTCAGTTATAAACTCAATGTTGTTTCGGTCAATTTTTTCCTAGACTAGTCCTTATACGAGTATTGCCTGATGCGCGAGTGCGCCTATAATGTAATGTAATGCACACTTAAATACTAGCTTTGAAATCTTACTAAAGTGATGAATAGAATTAGCATACAATCATAATCGAGATTTAATCTCGATTATAAATGTAATGCTTGGTCAATCCCTAGCATCAGTGGGATGACAATGACAGCTCCCTCCACGCTCACTCGACTCACTTCACCCGGTGAGATGGTTACAGAATAGCACGCCTGGATGTGTGTGACCTATGTGCTAACATAGGATACTTTTTATCTCAGTAGTATGTTCCCGAGGGATAAATTCCGACTCTGATTTCCTGGCAAAGGTTAGTATTCTATAACTAGTTTCCGCCCGCAGCTTCGCCCGCGTGGAAGTCGGAAATTTTACCGCGGGAACGTACACCGAGATAAAAAGTATCCTATAAGTTAACCTAGGTAATAATCTATGTGTGAGCCAAATTTCATCCAAATCCGTTCAGCCATTTTTACGTGAAAGAGTAACAAACATCCATCCATCCATCCATACTTACAAACTTTCGCGTTTAAAATATTAGTAAGGATAACATCAATCAATCTGTCTAATCTTTTCCCCATTATTTTGGGGTCAGCTTCCAGCCTATCCGAATGCAGATCAATACCAGTATTTTACTTGGAGCGACTGCCTATCTGACCTCCACAACCCAGTTACTAAGTAATACTGGTAAGACTGGTGGTCAGATTTTGCAATATTTTTTCATAACATTATACATATTAATATTATAAGTGAGTACATTTATGTAGTAGTCGTTGTTTCCATTAAGAAAAACAAACAATCACTTAGTAAAAGTTTATTGAGATTGACATTAATCTTCTATTTAGCAATTTGAAAGAATGGTGCTAAAACTTTTACACTGCGATGTCTAACACTCAGCCTATATTTGAAAATTGATCACATTTATCAAAGTAGAACTGAATAATGACTGTGTAATCTTCTTATACGTACAATGTAACTTGATTTATGTGACTCAAATTAATACTTTTAAAATCGTACTTAGCTTTACAGAATTTATTTCAACATTTTCTTATTCCATTTGTTTCGGGGACTGATAGAAATATTTTATGTTACTATTACATTTACATAGAATGATAACAATAATACTGAGGAGACTGTCTAATTCGTTTAGGCTAGATTTTAGTCGGTCCATAGTTGCTGTCTACCGACTTATATTATTGTTTTATTGAAATCGGATATTTGTACGGGAGTATGTAGGGCACTTCCTTTATAGCAAATAGTCGCCATACGGCTATATGCATTATGTATTTATTGGACCCGCCATTTTGGTTGTAGCGACACGAAACTGTCTATTTTATGGTGTTGCGTGAAATTGTGTGCGTATGTGTTAGTATATTGTTTGTTGTTTCTATTTGGCTCGACACCTTCCTAATAACATACTTATGTGTTCCTAAGTCGTACCGATAGCTATTGATTGATACTATGTACAGGCTACATAACTTTGCACCGACTATAACGAATGAAACGCCTTTCATTGGTTAGAGGCTTCAGCAATTTAAATTGGCTTCGGGCCCTATAGATTTCTTTTTAATAAGATCTGCTTCATATTTCTGATTCAATCTGGGTATTCCTCTAATTTGTAGTAACTTTCAGTAAGAACACAATTCTTATACTTATCGGATCGGCGGCGTTCGGTTTCCACTGGAAGATTCCTCTTACCTGTAAACAAAGAACAATAATTGATTACTTGCTCTCATGAATAACGCGGTAAATATTCCGCTACAGTTTACCTTCCGCTGAATAGCGTATGTAAGGAGGTAGGTAAAGCCTTGTAAATATTAAACATTGGTCAGAGTGATTGAAGACTCTTTGAAGTCTTAACCTTTGATGTAGGTATGCAATATTAGTTCGGGATACGGAATTTAATCTAAATGTTTGAAAATCATAAAGTAAATTAATTAATATATATTTATTACCATTCGGTTTAATGAATATCTAGGAAATTAATATTAACGATCTAGCTATAAGCACAAGAATCTTCATAAATTAATTAAAATGACTGGGAGTTACGAAACATTAACGATGGTTAAAATTATGTAGAATATTATTTATGTGGCAAGATTTACAAATATTGGGGAAATTTAATACCAACGTTTATTAAATTCTTTAGTCCTGGAATACTTTTGACTATTTATAGATCTACGCATTTCTACAATCTCATGTTTCCCTTGGGCCTGTAATTCTTTGAAAAAGCAGTTAACGTTCGCTATTGTATATAGGCCTACCATTCGATTGCTTCAATAAAAAGTCATGGGTGATTCTTGCCATTATCACTATACCTTGCAAATGAAGTACATCGCAGAATAGTTTTATTTCATAAATAACAGAACCTACTATTATATTACAGAACGCATCTCTCATCAAATACTGCTGCCTACCCCATTAAGATACTTAATCCCTATAAAAGATTCCTCCCAATCCATCAAATAGCAAAATACAGGGTGTGGCTTTTCGTTCACCAGAAACCTAAGGAGTTTTAATGAATTGCCAATTAGTACGGTGACTCCGCAGCGATTAAATTAATTTCAATTAAATAGTAATTATTTATTCAGATTTGATTTCTGTGCCGAGAAGATATATTATTAAGACCCTCTGGTAATGCGCAAAATTGCTACATCATGGATTTTGGAACGTAACTTATTATAAATTAGAAATACCTACTTAACACAAATAACCAAAACAGCGTTTACTAACAACATCAAATATTGTGAGTATGAACTGGCTTTACCTTCCTCATTCAATGTTCAAACATGAAACCTAACGCCATCTATGTTGTAATCAGTGTAGACCAGCAGCGCTATCTTTACTATGACTTTGCAGTAAAACTCTCCAAGTTTTCAGGGACCGCGCCATCTACAGGAAAATACTTCAGTCAAGTAACGTCGGGGTAACGTTCTGAAACGAATACAGGCAGAGCCATCTAGCGGGTGGTTGTAGAATAATGAAACAAATAGGTTGGGAAATGTAGTATAGATGGCGCTGCAGAGAGGGGCGGAAAATTCTTTCAGTTTCAACACATTTTTAACAGATGTCGCCACTAAAAACGTAAGAAGGACTTTCTGAAACCCGAAATCATATTTATTTTCACTGCCTACGCGTTACGTGTGATTGATGTGTTGACAACCTTGATAACGAGCAAGTAAATACTTACGTGAAACGTTTATAAATAGCTATTAGAGGGAGCGGGAAATGAGCGAAACTTTTATTGCTTTCATGCCTAGAAAGTATAAAGAATGTTGCCGTTTAAATAACATTTAATCTAACAGCAGAAATAAACAGTTGAAGTTTTGTTGCTTTTTTAGCATTATTAAATCCTGCAGTCACAGAAAGAAATAATATGAATAGGTGTGAAATAAATCGCATTGGAATGGTGCACTTTTCATGTTATCATAGGCTATAAATTACATGCGCCTAGACTCGCCGCTCTAACATTATGCCGTATCGTTAAAATTATAGACTTTCACAGTACTGTTACAGATAATTTTAAATTCCAGGCTTTAAAAAGTTTGGGTAGGTACAATTTTTGGGTCGATGGTTCCCGAAAAAGAATTCCGTGGGTGTCGCTAAGGGTAACCTTAATTTACCTTTTCATTGTGTTTGTTATCCGTCGGGTGATGGAATAAATAACTTGACATTTAACTATAAATGCAACAACCTCAATAACAACTTATGTTTGAGGGAATGTTCGAAAAGGATGGGCAGTAACGTCCTCCTATATTCTGTTAAGAAGCAATCTGTCATCAATCTTTCTGCTATGTCAGTTTTTTTTTCTACATTTTCTCATAACTGTTCATATTTCAAAGTGTGTTTTTTTCCCTGTGTTCATCAGTGGACATTAACGGATTTCCAGTTAAAGTGGAAACGGGTTATTCACAAAGGCTTTCCAATTAGCTAATCGTAAATCACAGCGCATAGACAAAATAGAGAAGAAAACTTAAAAACAAATGACTGCAATCAGGCAGAACTTGTTCAGGAAACATTAGTCAATTTGGCAATTTACTTTAGCCTCGTAAATCTATCTACAAGACAAGAAGTTTTTGTGCAGTGAACTTACAAGTTACGAAAACTGCAGCCAGACTACATTATTTTGCGAAAAGATAAGTAATTGTAAATATAGTCAAGTTGGCAATTTATCTAGGCGATAATATACCTAATATAATAATTAGTTTGCGTGAATATTTTGCGTACTTATCTTTTAAATATTAATGATACTTGAATAACTTCTGAAAATTATTCTAGAACTAATTATGAACAAGACATTAAGCCACTTAATACTCATAATTCGTAACTTGACTACTACTGAAATTGGACCCTTTTGTTAAGTTGACGTGGGTCACGAATTCACAATCGTGGATTAAATATTTTTTTACCATCATTGCCTGCCATCAAAATGTTGCCTCAAAAAAGGTACTGATGGACACAAATTAGTTAGTTTTAATTAGTTAGTTATACTGGTTTTGAGAAGAAGGAAATTATTATCTGCACTTCAACCTGTAAATGTTTATAATTCATTTCTGAACACAGATGCAACCACGAAAGGGAATGAATACAAAGGAAATTTTAAATGAACGGCTAGGTTGGTGAGAAGGTAGTAACACAAAATTTGTCGCCAACGATTTTTTTTTTCTTTTCAGAAAGCTTTTACCTATATTATCTGTTGAAAAATCTATACAGTACGATATAATGACACGATTGGTCACGTATAAAAATCAACGAACATGATATTATTTCGAAGGAAATAAGAAAGGCGGAGCAGGACACATCTGCAGAAAGTCATGCATTTACAGCCTATAATGTTCCCACTGCTGAGACACAGACCTCCTCACTTCGAGAGGGAGCGGGCAGTGTACCACGTGCGGGTTGGTAGATGTCATATGCTATTGAACAAAGACTATTGATTGATTGATTAAATTTTTGGTTTTAGGACATGCCGATGATTGACACAAAGTAAAGCGCCTGCCTGGGTTCGAACCCACGACCTACAACTCGTAAGTCTGGGTAGGTACTGTAAAGGTTGTATGCTCAGCATGAAACCTTACGTGTACTGGCAGACGATGATGACTATTGATCGAACAGCCAGAAAGTTTTAGTTTAAATATTAGAATAAGTTTTGACATAGGTTTTTGTTCCGCAGATAATTTTCATTATTATTTTGGGCGCAGGCTTGCCTTGTACTATTTATTTTAAAATACACGTGGAAACATGAATTTAAGCTCCCATTAATGTTTCATTTCGTAGTGTAGTTTTCCTTACACTTCACAAATTGGTGGAGGCGCCGACGCCGACACCGGAGCTCCCCCGTGAACTTATTGCGTGCACAAAGCGTATATTGTGCAAAAACCCTATAGGCGTGAGCCTCCACTACTCCAGAAAGTCATGCAGCTTGCCCAAATACGTATATTGATTTAGGGACACTACATGAAATAAGATTAAAAAGCCGCCAGCTGAGAGTCAGCATTCACTAGGTTAGTGTTCGTACTGCACCCATCAAATGAAATTTTAGCGCCATTTCTAGTCTGCCACATGCACGGGCCACATGCAAACCACAAGAACCATATTCTGTTCCAAAAATGTTGTCATATTCAAATGTGAATTGCACAAGCGCAGCAAAACACCGACCGAGAAAAATAGGTTCTACCACAATTATAAAAAAATGACAGACAGCCAACGTGTATATTTTAATGTCAGCCTTGCAGAAAAATAGAATCCCAACGACTAGAGGCAACAGAGTATGTATATTATTACATTATCTTCCGCGAACCGTAGCGCGTCCATTCTGTTCATAAAGCCGCTGGCGCAGGCTTTGATGCTGCTCAACTATTGTGCAGTTCTGAATAAAATGCAAGTTGCATCCCTCAGAAGCAGTGTACGTTACGAAACGCCAATTAGCGTTATTTTCTGTGTCAAAAACAGAGGAATGATAATCGGATTAACAGTGGAACGCGAAAGCTTGGCCCGGACAGATGGACGGGCGCGCGCAGCCCGACCGCAGTGCGCCGGACGGCCGGCTGCGGTCGCATCTCGCGCCCAGATTTGCTAATTAATTCCAAACGCATACCGGCTTTAGGCGCCACTTAAATGCTACACACTGCTCTTCGGCAGCGTCACGCGCGCGCCCGCACCGGCACGCCTAATACCCCAATTTGCCTACATGACCTGAACATTACCGTAAATAGGAGAGGGATCTCTTGTATACGTGTCTATTAATCTTAAGTGAAATACACTCTTGAAACAATCTCACACACGTGGTTGGTTTATATTTATGGAAAAAGTTTCCTGTACGTGGGCGAAAAACAGAATGCTTAGCTACATTATATTAAGCACGAAGTCAAGGATATATTTTTGTATGTTAATAGTCACGAGATTGTTTGATTTATACATTCAGAAGAGTTATAACAGGCATAACTATTAAATGTTTTCATGCACGTTGTCGATTCAATGGAGTCGGGGGAATAAATTACCTGTACTCTATAAAACACGACAGGAAAATATATGAAGTGATAAAATATAGAAATGGAACAATCCAAAGACACTTGTTTGTTATACCTTCGGATAACTAGGATACTTCCCTAGGGGTAACAAATAATTCTATGAAAATAAGTTATGACGACTATACTTCATGGAAGAATAATCTCGGGAATGAAGTTTGAGAGTGGTGGTACAAAGGGCATCAACATTCTGTATGCGAGCGAGAGCCTGAAGAGGCATGCGGTCAGCACTTATTAAATCTCGTATTATGTAGGCAATAGAGGGGCCTCACATCTTCGGGCTCGATGACGATTGCCACACACTCACAGACGCTCTCCTCGACTCACAAAGGGTCCAAATTACAGCCACTCGGTTAGTCCGCGCCCTTTGTGTACCCAGCAGTATTGTGCTGATCAACTCTGTTGTCTCGGTTTGCCTCTATATTTACGTACCTAAAGTGAAAATCATGTTTCATAAAATTATGTAACACATTGTTGTTCATGAATCCGTTCATAAACAATGAGCATTTATTTTACAAAAAATAAAGCTATTTGGAAATACCTTCGAGGTAAACCAGATTTTTCCTCAAACTGTAAACTGATAATTTTACCAGGAAATTAATGTTATTTGATGTTTCATTAAGCGGTTATGTCCGTCCCTATTCTTGTTATTTGAGAGAGCAACAAAATACTTATACTTACGGAGTAAATACATTCTGAATTCTCAAACAAAGCGTTAAAACATAATGCTATGAACGCTGGAGCTTTCGCGGCTCTTACCGCAGAAAATTACTGAGAATTTTTGTGATAGAAAAACTCAATTATAATTTTCCCGACCACTGCAAAGAAGCAACGGTAAGCTGCAGTGGTTATTAGTGCTGTTTCCGATGGAGTCACTGAATATAATTAGTTTACAAATAGAAAGCAAATACTACTTTTGCGGTTGAGTTTTAAAAACATTTTACTTTTTAAATGAACTCATGTGAAACGTTCATAACCACACCCTATTTTGTACTGAACGGACCTACATTTTTAATTAACGTCTTTGTTCCTTTTGAAAATAATGATAAACCGACCGACTATCGTCTGATTAATCATTTGGTTTCAGCAGATCCATATGAAAAGAGCCTTAGTTGGTACGCAAATGTCAGAACTGTCTTTAGCCACAAGGGACAGCGTGAGCTTTACCTAATGGACGTTAATACTAACGCTAATTAGCGCCAATGACAGACAGACACATGTACTACAATAGATCAAGTAATTATTCATGAGCATGTCACACAAAATCCTTGATATAGACAGAATGATAAGAGAGAATTCGTAAGTAAAACGTGACGTACATATTATTATTAATATCTCGTAATCAGTGAGGTAATTTAGTATTCGGTCGGACACCCGCAAATAGTATGATTGGATAAACGAGGGACATATTTAAGAGCATGATAATTCATAATACGATAAATTTATTAAGACTTATTAAGCTAACAAAATATATTATCGTGGTTAACGTGTCTTTAGGATTTATATTTTTTATATAAATAGCAAAGAAAATCGATATTAAATATATTTGTGATAGCATAGTAGGGAGTTGTGCTTCATGTTCAATTTGTTGATTAATCAGGGCCATATTAAACTCCTGCATTTCAATATGACCCTCTTTCAACCCGGCAGCCTTTAAAAGGCAAAATCAATATAACTAAGATATTTCCAGCCTGACCTGTTTTGAAAAAAGAACAAAGAACAAATGAGATTGTACAAACCACTGGCGATGGCGTGCTGAACAGCAAATTAAAAAACTTCGTTTGTGGAAATAAATACCTTTGCGGATTATTTTGTCTCTACTGTTCTTAGAGCTGTGTAATTCTACAAACAGAAATACGCTACGTTTGTGGATAGGAGATACAATTTTAAACTCAGGAATTAATTACATATCAATGAAATAAGTATCTATTACATTCTTTGTAAATATTAAGAGATACTAGCTGCCAGCGGCTTTGCCCGCTTGGAGGTCGAAAATTATCCCTGGGGAACGTACTATCGGGATAAAAAAGTATCATATGTGTTATTCCTAGTTACAAACTATATGTGTCCCAAATTTCATCCAAACATCGTGATTGAGTAACAAACATCCAAACATCTAAACATATAAACTTCCACATTTATAAATATTAGTAGGATTATGGTAGGATAGAAGGATTCTCTAAAATATAAAACTGACACAATGAACGTTTCATGTATTCTGTCGAACGAATTCATGGCAACCACGAGTGTATTTTTTATTAAATTTAATTCCATAACCGTTTATCCTTTGATCCCGACGGTTTAAGCAGAGGGTGTTTATTATGGTGCTGATATATTTGACAATGTGGTGACAGTATTGAGTTACACATAATGGGGAAGGCCCCCAAGGCCGATGGCTATTTTGGGAAAATATAGAAATTATGTCAGTGGGTATCTATCTGAGAAGTTTTATTAAGAGTATTTTTGCCTTTTGAGATCTACTTGGTGAGGATAAAAATATTAAGATGTCATGCAAAAACGTTACATTTATATATATGTAAATGCGCTACAAATAGTTGTAATTGTGGTTTCAATCTACAAATATCAAGACGAAAACTTCAGATTATTTCCACTCTTCCAGGCGTAGATATTTTAACAAAATGTCTACTTGAAAAATGTGAGTGAGGCTCTTAACGATTTGCCCAAACAAAAAGTTGGCAGGTTTTATTTCAGCAACCACCCGCCGAGTTCCCTTTATAGACGAGGTTATACAAATCTGAGCCTTATTGACTGGTCATCGATAGGCAATCATGAAATTACCTTGTGCCCTGTGATGTCATTTTACTTAATTTCATCAGTTTGCTGTTACTAACAAGAGGGTAGTTGAAACCTCAGTCAGATTAGCATGGCAATTCAGATTGGCATGTGTTGCATATAAGTCAAGAATTTTATTTATTAATATTGTATTGATTAGTCGCGATGAGACAGTTACAAATTGTTAGTCTTAAATAGCACAAACATTTAACTTAACAATTTACTTTATTATACGTTATTATTATACCTTAAGTTTGCTTAAACTATTTATTTTAAACAAACTTTTACAAAGGAATAAACTCTGAAGAATCCGTAAAAGGCATTCCTACATTTTCTTTGGATATTAAAAGCACAAGCAGCTGATTTTCTTTTTTTTTCTTTCAGAGATAATCCTATTGTACATCCCCTGAAACTTTACCAAGGAATTTGAGGTCTAGCGTCCACATCATATAGGTCACAGGGTCAGAAAAAGCATCTACTGTAACAGTACACACAATATACAGATTTTGTGTGCCTTTTCAGTCTGTGCTAAATAAATGTACTTTCTTTCTTTCATCTGCTGTTCCCTAAATTTTGTAGGAATCAGGAGTTATTTTTGTTTGTTGAACAGCTGTTTCATAGAAAAGTGCAATACCTACGCGGTCAAAATGTATGGAACATCTGTTTTTTTTTGTATAACCGACGAAAAATTTCTGCGCTGGGGGATTTAGAACGATATACTAAATTCATGGTTACAGTTTGCGCACTGGATAAAAACTTTTCCTGTATAGTTGATATATATTAGGATAGGTTAAAGTTGTTAATTTTCATAAATACTACACTACCTTAAAGTATGTTTCTCGTTTGACCATGTCTTTGTTTGCAGTTAGATAGTCACCAACCAGTCCAAAAACATCTGACAACCGTCCTAGCCCAAGGGTATTTTTCTGTTCCAGTAATTGGGGAGCGGAAGTCGAATCGCAGACGCTCCGAGTGAATATTGATACAGTCGTATTTGTTATACTAGAAACCGACTTTGTGTCGGTTTCCATGGTTGGCAGAGCACTAGGTCCATTGATGTACTCCAATATATTATCAGAAGGCAGACTCAAACGGTTTTATTGCCAAACTAGGTGTAATCAATGGTTATATTGCAGTTGGTGAACTCGTAGACCAGAGTTCACCAACTGCAACATAACCATTGATTATGTAACCCTACTGTTAGCATTAAACATTTGTTTAAACAAACCGCGTTTTTTTCGAGTTTAGTATTCAATTCTAACCAACGGTTAAATAACCGAGCGTTTTTTTGAAGAGCGAGTCGAAAATGACCGAAAGATCGAATTGTTTAACATCAAGTATTTTGTGAACGACGCTACAACAAATCACGAAAAAAATGGGGTGGGAAGTTGGCTGACAAATTTAATGCTTTTGGCACTTACTGAAAACGTGCTTGGATATTCAAACTTATTTTCAATTAAATCAAGTAATTCCAGAGCACTACGTTTGTATAATATACGAAATCTTGTAAAAAAATTTTTCTCGACATATTCCTCGAAATAATTGCGTCGTGTTTTGATTATACGGGGAGTGCGCAATTTTTTTTATTTACGTTCAAAATCATTTAACACATTATCCTCTTCAAAGATATAAGTAACTCACAGCGTCTCCAATTTTTTTTTCGTTACTAAAAGTGATTGACAATGCAAAATTTCACATCAGGAAGCATAAACCAATGGTTAAACTGAGTTGGCCACGTCGTTTAAGTTAACCATCCGATTACAGTACTTACCCAATGGTTAGTGCGTGGTGAACAGCAAAATATTGTGAAACAGCCGGTTATGATTGTAACGGCTGTTTTAAATTTAACCATCTGTGTGTGAAATCGGGTCTTAAAATTTTAGAACCAGGTTTACACAATCGAGCAATTTTTAAATTTAGAACGTTATTCCGACCATCATCACCATCATCGTCATCATGAAAGCCACACAATATATATTATAAAAATTATGAACTCGTATAGAAGATACATTAGAACAAAAACATGTATTCTAAACCATATTATAAACACCAAGTGAGTTTTGAATACATTCCTACAGTAGGTCAGACCTGCTCTGGGCCCGCGGATTCCGGCCCACTCCCTCTCACAGAGATGAGGCCTGAGTCCCAGCAGTGGTCCCACAGTTCACTGCCACTTCGACCGGTTCTGTAATTGTCGTCGTATCCAGCGGATTCCTGCGGCCTTCACCAGGTCATCGGTTCATCTACCGACCATGTTAATTACAAAACCTGAAGATTAACTTGAGTCTAATTTGTCTATTTGTTATAAAAACTTTACTGTGCTTGAAATAGAGTTCAAAATACTGTCTGGAAGGCTTGTGCTTGGACTAAACTTAGACCTTGTTCTGAAACTTGCCAATTTTAGCTTCTTAAGCAACTTATCTATTTGGGTAGGTACATATAATAAATGATTTTTGATCGACAAAGCTAACTTTATCTATAATCTCAACGAGTCACTACTTCTTTCCAGTTTGAACACTTGAGTGGTAAAGAGTTTAGAGGTTGTAACCTTTGACGTTCAAAAAGTGCTAATTCTGAGCCTAATTAAATATATATTAAATGAGAATACATTAATTTTAAGTTTTGCATCCGCATATAATCATAATACTTAAGCTTTTCATTGGAAGTATTTAATAACATACTATGTAATCAACGTGCCGAAAAAACGTTTTTAGTTTTATTTCCCTGAATTAAATACATGTGAACATTAAGAAAACCACAGCCTAGACTAGTGGCAGTATTCGTGGCTTAATGAAAGCCTCTGTAGGGTTTCGAAAAAGTTTAAAAGCCGTGTTGAGGTGGTACAGGTCGAGTGCACGTCATAGCCTCTTGACCCGGCGGCCATGACGCCAGACGCGCCCGCGCCGCGTTCCCTGTCTGAATCGTTCAATTATTTTGTGTTTTGCCTTTTATTTTTGTGTTTGTGGTAATTTCATTATGTCGGATACGAAAGCTAGATCGAATGTTTTGATAATCGCGTGTAATTTTTGGGCGATATAAGTTAAAATGCATTTTTGGTATGTTAAACTGTATCGTAAAGCGTATTTAATCGTGGAAAGCTGAACGAGTTTTCAATTCCGCAGCGTGTGCATCGTACATTATTATGGCATTGCGTCGTATAGAACAAGGCGACGACTCCGCAAAAGGTTTATTGAACTTCCGACAAAACAATAGTCGCTAAAAGCTTAAAGCAATAATACTTTGTAATAAAAGATCTTAATTCTCAAAGTACTCGCTCGCCGGCCTCCGACAACAACAATAAACTCATCCGCTCCATTGATAACGTCAACCTGAATAATTACAGCATTTACAAAGGAATAATACACTGTTATTAAGAAACTAATAATGCAGAAAAGAATAAAATCCCTGCTTAGATATCGCCAAGTTTCAATTAAAGAGAATAAAGTAGTTCTGCGCCAACTCGTCCCTTACGGAACAAATGTTTTAAAAATTGGAAAAATCTATTGAGTGAAGTTGAAATTGATATTTTAAAGCAAGATCCCGAAGGCGTTCTTAATTCTGAAAGTTTGGCCGTCATACTGGCTGAAAATATGGCTGGGAAAAAATGGGCCACAAAGAGACCTAACAAATACGAGAGCTAATTGTGGAAAATTAATTGATGTGATTAATTGTCATTCATTGTGTAGCACTTTTAAAACCTTGTCCCGGTTAAGAAACAAATACTGCGTTAGGAAATCTGGTTTTAAAATCCTACTTAATATTATAAATGTGAAATTTTGTATGTTTGTTACTCAATCACGCTGAACGGATTAGGATGAAAGTTGGCACACAGGCAGTTTATAACCTGGATTAACACAATGAATACTTTTTAGCCCGGTAGTACGTTCCTGTGAGATAACTTTCGACCTTCAAGCGAACGAAGCTGCTGGTAAAAGGTGGTGTTTAATAATTTCGCTTTGATAGATAGTCCCACTTCTGTATGAGAAGAAACTTTTGCCTTGCGGTAGGACAGTCAGCAACCAGTACGTGCTGCCGTCACGTTGAACTGCACCGGTCTAGCATAAGCTTATTGTGGTTGCCCGTAATCCATCAATGGTAGCCAGAGTGCGACCAACATCCGTAGTCAGTTAGCGAGGACCGCAGACAGCCTCATACATAATCGGCGTTCAATCATTTGACTCCCGATCGACCCCGCGCCATTTTGTCAATTTAATACAAAAGGTAATAAAACCACAAATACATCAGTTTTATTGCGATCACGTTTATCCTTTATATTACTATTTACTGGTACTGAATAATATCACGAATAATGTTACGGCAAACACAATCTCACTTTATATACGTTTGAACACTTTGGACACAGTATATTAAACATTTTGAGGAATAAACTGCATTTTAAGTTAGAATATACATGAAGTTTTTGAATGAAAATTCTATCCATTTCGCAGTCCAGTGATAGTTTATCTCTGTACTGTATTCCCTACATGTGAAGCTGTCACAACCAACAGCACAGATATTAATTATCTTCAGAAGTTAATAATTAACTTTAAACTTACTCGAGCGCTGAGTTTGGCACTTCATTCGACGTTGTATGAAGTAAATATACTGTTGCAATTAAGTATCTAAAATGTCGATGATGGCCCGCGAACTTGTTATTAAGCCGTTACATTTATGTTCTTAAAGGAAAACACGATAATTAATAGCCCTAAACACTGTTTGTATTGAACCTTACTGTGTAGAGTACAATGAATACAAAAAGACACAAATATTACGCAGAATTATATAATTTATTTGTGGATAATGGTGCTGATATTATTTCAATTGAAATAGTTTTTAGTTCTACACCACTGATTTTTGAAATGACAACTAGGTACTAATTCCAACGTTAAACAGAGTACTTATGGGGATATTCAATACTTCAGTAAACACACATATTTCGCTTTGTACTAATGATATCATTTATGTGACTTCACAAAGCGAGTTCGAACTAAACCCAGACCAATTAAAGCTACAAGTGTTTCCAACATGTAAAGTCGTAGGTACGTAGTGTTCTGCGCGGAAGTGGGCGTAGAGTAGCACTGTAGGCATCGCTCAAACCGAAACCGAATGGATTTATCGGGTAAGACGGATTTAAGCAGAATTTTGTAAGCCCCTACAGTATCACAACGCTTAAATTATAGATATACACATAATCCAATCCTTAGAAAAGTAAAGATAGAAAGTACAGAAAAAAAACAGCGATACAGCTTTTTGTGTCACTGCGGCGCAAAGGTAAACTTGGAAGGATCATGAATAAAATAACGTTGGGAGGTTGAAAAAGGCGAACAAATGCCGTTGGCTGAATAAAACGTTCCACGTCAAATTGTAAGCCGCGATATGAAGCGAAATAGTTGTTTTTGTCACCTAGACGGCGACAACAATAGCAGTAGATGCAGGGGAATTAGTCACGCTGGTAACAGCTGCTCAAGTACCGCGGGGCTGCACCCGGTTTAGTCATAGCGAAAATGAACACCACTATTTATTTAAACTTCATTCGTAAACTTGCATTTTAATATTAGGTCTTTACCTATGAAATTGCCGTTTTGCAGTACTGGCCATTTCAAATCAAAATAATTTTTGTTTGGGTAAGAATTCTAATTTCAAATTAATTTTATTTTAAAAACATGGATTTTTTTTTCCAAAAGTAGTCATTTGTTTATTGATTAGTGTTACATTTTCATCGCATTTCAATCTTTTTCGTCATCATGGATACGTTAAAAATTCGAGTAATTATGGAATATGAGTACCGTCGTGGCAGCAACGCGGCACAAGCGGCACGCAACATCAACGACGTTTACGGAGCTAACACTACAAACCAACGCACCACCTGTTATTGGTTTGCTCGCTTCCGTTCTGGAAATTTCGACCTGAAAAATGAACCTCGCGGTCGTCCGAAGACTTTGGTCGACAATGACGAATTAAAGGCGATTGTGGAAGCTGATGATACACAATCTACGGCTGAATTAGCAGCAGCTTTCGACGTTAGCGTCAAAACAATATTGGTCCATTTGCGTCAAATTGGCAAGGTAAAAAAGCTTGACAAATGGGTGCCCCACGAACTCAATGATCGTCAGCGCGAAGTACGCGTCGAGACGTGCCTTGCACTGCTCAACAGACACACAAATGAAGGAATTTTGAACCGCATTGTTACCTGCGATGAAAAATGGATTCTGTTTGATAACCGCAAGCGCTCAGCAAGTTGGTTGGATCCTGGTTCAGCACCTAAACAATGCCCTAAACGAAAACTTACCCCTAGAAAAGTGATGGTCACTGTTTGGTGGTCTAGCGCCGGTGTGATTCATCACAGCTTCTTACCAAACGGGGTGAGCATTACTGCAGATGTGTACTGTGAAGAACTGAACACAATGATGGAGAAGCTGGCACATCTCCAACCAGCATTGGTCAATCGCTCGTCTCCGCTACTCCTGCACGACAACGCGCGACCTCATACTGCACAGCAGACGGTCTCCAAGTTGCAAGAACTGGGGTTGGAAGCTCTCCGTCATCCGCCCTACTCACCAGACCTTGCGCCTACAGACTACTACTTTTTCCAGAATTTGGATAACTTCTTGGCGGGAAAAAAATTCAATACCCGAGAGGCAGTACAAAATGCCTTTGAAGAATTTGTTGCCTCCCGTCCAACTGATTTCTTTAAGAAGGGCATCAATAAACTGCCACTGCGATGGCAAAGATGCATTGATTGCATGGGTGATTACTTCGATTAATACAAATAAAAAATACATGAAAAAATTCGTTTAAATTTTTTCATACAAAACGGCAATTTCATAGGTAAAGACCTATTATAACATTAATTTTGTTGAGGGATTAACATGAGCTTTTAAAATGTTTATTTTTCTATTTATTTTTCAGAATGTTGTATTTTTTCAATGCTTTGGCTTTTCCAATTTATATCTCTACTGAAAATGTATTTGCGGAATAAATAATTATGAACTCATCCGTCATCGTCATATGTTACTCCCCAAAGTTTACTATTCATATACCTGCCTAATAGTTTCGTTTCTAAATAGACAATTACTAGTTAGAGAACCCAACAAGCGTAATGCATAAGTAGAGCCGGTTAACATAAGCGGAGGCGAGCGTTTTGTGAGCGCACCAGACGAACGCATTAGGAAGATTAAAACTTGTAAAAGCAAAGAAGCGAAGCAACTGTCTCTGCACTGTCATCAACTACACACGCTTCGTAAATAGGAACACGCTCTACATGCATACTGAACACACTTATTCACGTAGGTATATGCAATAAGGCAATCAATTCAACAATAACCAAACAAAGGGTTCAATGTATCGGTTTAGTTGCACTGGTTATTAAGTGGAATGTTTGTTCACACTCAAATGATTATATTCATTTTGATAGAATTACACAACTTTGTTCAGGATTTAATTCCCAAATACCAGTTTAAGCAAAGTTATTTCTGGATGAAACAAGCTAGGTATTTGTTAGTTTACTCTAAAACTCAAGTTACAATGCCTCAACCGAATGAAGATTTAAATTGAAAAATAACTCCATTCCTCACTAAATACTTCTTCCTACGTGTATACAAAATAAAGACAGAAAAGCAATCTTTCCTCCATGTTCATTTCTTTCCACCATGTAAATGTAAAAACAAAAGCAGGAAGGGAAGAACTTCATAATGACCGTTGTATAACGCTTTGTTAGGACACATGGCAACAGTCACGTACCCAACTATAAGTAGCACAAAAAGAGAGAAAAACACTATTTTAAATGTTGATACTTTTGTCTCGTTTATTATCACAAATGTGACAGAGACATCGCTATGCGCAAGATTTATGCTCGTTGGTACCAATTTCCTCTCACATTTTGAGGATACAAAAGACATAATACTACCTTCTACTACCTTCGCAGAAACACGGGTAGGTATATTAGGGAGTACTATTGTTTATTTTCTGAAATACTATTTCGTAACTATTTGAAATTGATTTATACAGTTTACAGTACAAGTTTTACCGTTATTGAGTTGGGTTTGTATACAACAGTTGATATTAGTATGTGGTAATGAGTATTATGTGTGGTGGCGCTATCAATCTCCAACATTCATTCGGATTCATAGAAACATGTCACACGTTCGTGTATAATGTTGAATGGAATTTGTGCGGGTTTATTGATTGAAACCGCCATATTTCCCAGTTTGTTTGAAGTCTTGCATATTTATAGCCCTCATCAATATGCGTCGGCATTAGTTTTTTCGCGTCATTTCTTAGGATATGACGTAACGAATTTAACCAGATACTTTTTCTTATGTTCCCGGTTAGAAGCCGTGATATATCCTGTAATATCCGCATCTATCCCACAGCATCCGCACATAAGGTAAAAATGAAGCGAAAACTCTCATTTTGTGACATCGTGTGCGATGAGGATCTATACTTGAGGCAAACTTCTTGGAAATATTTAGATCATGTTCTGATGAAACTTATTCCAAGAAAGCATCATTTTTTCCGGATGCTGCCGAAAAGATATTCCGTGATTTGAATATAGATTTTGCGTACAAAATGTTACATGGCAAAAATAAGGTAGGTATTTAATTTATCCAACTCGGATGATACATTAAAGTAATGAGATCCAAGACAGTTTAATAAAGATCAATGAAGATAAAGCACACATATTTGTCTAGAAATAGTATCAAGACGAATAATGAAAAGACGGGTAGTTTATTTTTCTTTTTCTTTCTCGGGACTAAGTTGTTTCTCATGTCGTACCTTTTAGGTCTAAGATAAAAAAACATTTCTCACATACCTACTTGTACATGACTGTGAAAGACTCGTAAATTGAATTCGAAAATCTTGCAATATTATCTCTAGACGTGACTTCACTACACACTTCTGATATAGGCCAAAATTATAACAGTTGGCGTGAACACACCATAACATCACAACTGTTTTCCCCAAGAGGGTTGGCAGAGGTGTCACGCTCGCGATTATGTGTCCCGAATAATATATTTCAGGGACGATCCCATTACTTTCGACCAGGCACAAATAGAAACTTCAGCCTGCTACTGAGAATGTCCTAATAGAAAAATAATAGTTTAAAAAACTAAAAACACGCTTTAAAAACCAAACTAAAAAAGGAGAAAAAAAATTATTCATTTAAAAAGCGTGGGGTGCTTTTTGAGGTTTTTTTTATAATCAATTAATGTCAAACACCCCACGCTTTTTAATTGAATTAAATTATTTTTTCCCTTTTTTAGTTTGGTTTTTAAAGCGTGTTTTTTAGTTTTTTAAACTATTATTTATTTTCTAGTTTTTAGTTCTGCTAACTACAAAAACGAGATTTTTAAATTTTTCCCTTTTTTTTCATTTTTCTTATTTTTTTTTAAATTATTGAATTGTCATCGGTCTTCGATAAGTTTACAGAGTTTCAATAAAATCTGATCGTTTAAAGTGGGTCAAAATTGCGCTCTAAGGAGTCGGTTACATACAAACATACAAATGAAGCTAATATAAAGCGTGTAAAAACTCAACATCACTTGCCAGCACTTTATTTTTTATAGCTTATCAGACGACGTGAATTCATTAGTATTGACTAGGTAACTACTTAGGACCTACGACGGATATAATATCTCCGGAGACCAGCCAGGAATCATCACAGTGGTTCCTACAAATACGAAAGTGAGATACGAATGGCATGATGTTAATTTAAGTCGGAGTAGGCTGGTCGCGGGCAGGTCCGGGTCCAGAGGATTAGACATGGAATGCCAATGGGCCACGAATGAGTGAGTAGGACAGGGATGACATGATGTTCATCAGTGACTTACCTATGATAAGCCGAAGCAGGCTGGCGGCGAACAGGCCCAGGTCCGGAGAGTTAGCCATGGGTCTCTCTGGCGCACGCTCTACCGACACGAATCCGAGCCATCACACCGGACGCCGCCGTCACACCACACCAAGCCAAATATCACAGTCTATCTTCACATTTGTGCACTCAAGTATCCACATTTCACATCAAAAGTCTTTGGAAAATGTTTCATTGTCTATCAATGTTCAATATACTTAATTTAATTTTGACTCCCTTCCGATAGAATTTTTTAAATTCGGGATGCTGTTTCAATTTCTAGAAAGTCGAAAGTTAAAATCAGGCTAAACAATCGCCTGAAGCCTACAATGTTGTATGTGTAATAACCGTGCCAGAGACATCTAACTACTTCAATTCTGATTAAATAATATCAAGTAAATAAGTACCTACGTCGCGTCCCGTAGCATCATCTGTAGTTAATTTTAATAAACTCAGCTAAAATACTCTTAAAGTTTGTTTTTAAATCAAAACATGTAGACCTATTTAATCTTCAGACTTTACCTAATGAAAGATTAAAGCCTTATTTACTCCACAATATTATATCCATTAATGTGCGAGTGTCACATTTATTTCTACTATCGCGGTATCTTTCATTTCTTTTGCTGTGAACAGCGCGAAACAAATGGCGACCCAAGTTTCGTACACTTGTGTACCCATTTGTATTGTAGTCCGAAATTAAACGCAGTTTAACACCAGCTAGCGAGCTGACGTACAGTTAGTACATATAAACCTACTCAAATGTAGTATGTTTTAGAGTTGAACAAATATCTATGACACCAATACATTTTCTATGTCACACATAATTTAACTGTGGTTTATCAGCAATATTACCAACAAAACCGTTCAGCAAATACATAACATCGGTTTTAATTAACACACACAGACAATTAAGTTTTATATAAATAACTATGAAGCAGGAACCTCAATGAATGATAGAATACATTTATTGAGGCCGAAAACTTTTACTCAGTAAGTAAATACTGAAATGATCGTTTATGTGGATTTTTTGGCTACTGTAGTACACGTTTAATTAATCTCTACACACAACATCAAAGGCTTCAATGCCACTTGTACTAGAAAACAAAACTGAATATTGCACAATAACTCATTCAAAATTGGCGTAGGTAACTTTTTTAATTTACGGTTCAGAATAAATGCAGGCTCCTCTGTGATTTATTGCGGGACACTGTTTGTAATATTTTAATCAAAAAAAGACGTTATCATCCTAACGTTATCTTTCTACCTAAGTGTAATTACTTTAGAATTACTCCGAAATATATTACCTACTTTTAGTATACCTGTAGCTAGGTTTACTACTCGTAAAAGTAAACTTTTTAATAAAATACCCTTCTGTATTTAACTTTTACTGAATAGGTACTACGTACGTATCTTTTGTCCAAGATATATTTTATTTTACTGATATCAGAATAAAAGGTATTGTTCTCATAAAGCCACAATGCTTTTCATAACCGTTGGGACGAAAAAAAAATTCGAATGTAAATTAAACAATGAAATATGCAACAACAAAATAACAAAGCAGGCCTTTACATCAGATTACTCAACAAGGCTTGGATCTACGATATTCAAACTAATCCTACAAAATTCCTGAAGCGAGTCCCGCCCGCCCCACGGCCCGCCCGCCCCTGTAGATACTATCATAAGTCTCACGAGCAGCGAAAGCTACTATTGTCAAAGTTATCAGCACATGTTAAAGCCAGATTTAGACAGTTTTCTTCTCCGAACATAACTTAAGTTATTGTAGAGAGCTTGACTTTGACTAAGTTGAACTGAGCCTTTGAATCTAGATCAATCAATATTTTACGATATTATGTTACGCCGTAGCCGTTTGAATTGTATCGCAGCTATTGTGCCATGTGTTCTCCGCTCATGAATATGCCGCCGGCGAACGAGGAATGGTCAAAACAATAACCATTGGAACAGTAACGAATGTTTTACAGGTGTCTGATTTTAATAAAGCGACTATAATGAATCGTGCCTACGGAATCAAGTTAGAAACGGGGGAAAGTTTTATCTCGGCGTCATGGGAAAAGATAATATTATTTCTTTATCTTTAAGTCTGTGCAAAAAAAGAAAATTACGTTGTCTCCGGTGGGTCCAGAGGAAATTAGAGGGCGCGATGCCGAGCTGGTCCAGTTATCAGTTGGTTAAAATGCAAATTGTTCTCTTTTGTTTGGCAGAGCCGATCGACACCGCGCTCGCCGGCGCTAAACAAAAACATGGCAAAAATGCTAAACACTCATTTATAGGCGACGCAGACATATCCCCCTTTCATCGTTTTAACTGAATTTCAAAAGAAACTATTCAGGGATAGTGCTTTCATTTAAGTATAAACGAACACTCCACAGCAGATGTACAGTATCAGTTTCATTTACAAAATCTACGAAAAACAAACCTACCTGAAACTGAATAAACTTGTTACATTACTACATTGTTTTAGTTCGTTTTACTTCTATATTTGTCTTCTTTGTATTTATTTATCTGCAATAGGAACTGTGAAAGCCCGTTGCATGGATATTTGGTATCTACCGAGCGACCAAGTTCGGTGAAATAAAAATAAAAGTTGCGGAAACACGGCAAAATAAGCCAATGTCAGGAGTTTCCAATTTTAGATAGGTATATGCATGGGATAGCTTGGGATTATCAAAACTTTGTGCGGCATGCAACATATTTTGATATTTGTAGGACGCTACACCTACTGATATTGATTTCATTCATATTACATTCACGTATACTTTACGTACCTATTTAAATGAATGAATTAGGTACTTTGCTATCAATTCAATAAGCTTTTTCATTTTGTTTTTATCACTGAAAACTTTAGGGAATATGAAAAAAGACGGAATAAATGTATTTATTACGATATAAAAGATATAATATAAGAACAACAATACGCAGTATTCGATAAACAATCGCACAATAGTAACCGCACTCTTGGACGATTGGAAGGACACGCGTGTGGGCCAAGAGAATTCATCCGAGCACTTTTAGAGCCCTATTGAATGGGAACTCTTAAATCAGTTTCCTTCACGTCTGTACTTACCCTACAAAATAATATATTCGGAAAGTTCGTGAACGGAATACAAACAGGCGCGGGTCGACTGGAGTGCCACTGCCACAGCATGAAAGGACCCAAACAAAGAACCGAGGGCACCTCATGCGAACCTTACATTACGAGGACCTACTTTTGATTTTACTTCAACCATTACACACAACCTCTATTAATTTCGACCTCTATTACACAGAGTGAAAATCGGATTACAAACTCCAAATAAAAATTAACGTAATTAAAACAATTTCCCCGAAACAATGGCCGGTTCGAGCAGTATTCAAATGCTATAAAATAAATTCACGTTATTATTCGATGGAGCGCTTCCATAACCTTTTAACAGCGATCGCTACGGGAAAACGGCGTAATGTAAATAATCGAGATTAAACTTGATTACAAAGTCTCCCCTAAACGACATAAAAACTAGAAGCTTTTAGATTACTTGAACCGCAGCCACAACAAAGTTTCAGAATAATAATTCACAGGAGGATTAGCAGTGTGGATAATGCTGTCGCAAAATAAATCACGGTTTAAAAAGTGTTTAAAAGGGGTGCGTCGTAGTGATTTGTGTGGTGAGCCGTGACGCGGCGCGGCGGGCAGGACTGCGGAGTTTAGCCACAGTACACAGTCGCGGGCAGGACCCGGGCCACCGCCGCCCCCTGCGCCACGCCTGCACCGCCAAGATAAAAACATGCTGCCCTGGTCGAGTTCTAACACTTCTATAGCCTGAACCCGTCACGAAGAAGACACCGACCTACTTAACACGTTAAACAATACAATATTGCTCGACAATCACATTAAATTGTTCGCACCTAAAAGAGAAAATTACAGCGGTAATGCTTACCAAATGAGGGGACGAAACCATTAAATATAAACAGGTCAGGTATACACTTCACCGCGTACGCCTACGTAATATAGGATTCGGTTGAAAGGGACGCACGTATTTCCATAATCGTAATCAAATGATTTACAAATATTGACCTCTTTGCTTCGATATCCAAATACTGAAATCATATTTTCCTTAAGCTTTTTATTGTGATCTATTGAGTTCAGTATAAGCCTGTGGTCTAAATCATCTGTTTTATTACGGTAGGTAAAACGAATGATAAGTTTAAAAAATATATTTCTCCAATATATAATCTCGAGCTATTCAAGAACATTTTTGTTGGGTTATTTACCTGTTCGAGTATTTAACTGAAAGGTACGCGATTTGTTGTAAACAACGCAATAATTCGAAACACGGAAAGAAATATGAAGTTCTAAGCAAAGAATTTGGAACATTCACAAAAGAGTGAGAAAGCTCAAAGATTCCGCGAGACTCGTGGAAGAAATCTGCGGCGTAAGTACATAGCTATAAGCTCTATAGTTGGTATTCATACAGTGTTTTAACCAACCCCGCCACATATTTATCATGCTATGTCTGTAATAAAGTTTTCGAGGGGACCGCACACACTAGCTAGAAAATATGGTACGTCGACTTTCTGCCGCTTTTTTATAAAAACAACAAAGCTTTACGCTTTGAATGTGGTCCACGCGGACGTGGCGATTTAACGCTGGGCGAATTTAAAAACGTGACGTCGTACTTTTATACCTCGAAGAATATTACGGAACTTTAAATACTCGTACTTATAAAATTATACTGGCAAATGTTCTTTGTCTTTAAGGGTTGTTTTGGGCATGTTTACGTAATGTCCAGCTGTTTTCAATGGCCCGACCATATGCTTCCAGTCGGCCAGGATGTTACAAGCAATAAATGCTAACTACCTTACAGTTTTTGTGAGTTGTTTTTTTTTGCAATAGCTGACGATATTTTCCGGGAAATCTGTAGTCTGTTTAGGTAAATTAGCAGTAATTCTCGTGAGTATATTAAGTGTCAAGTAACAGTTAACATTCGGGACGGAGAATGTCGCAACATAACAATTACATTGAGTGCTCCACAACCATCGCGGAGACATTTACATTGATATTAGCACATTATACTTATAGGTCACATGAACCTTATTATTCATGGAACTGACAAGCTATTTTGGGTCAATTCACACTGTGTTGCCATTGTTTTGGTGGCGACAGAATTTTAGTGCGGTGTGAATATTTAGTGGCATAGAAAAGTACAACTGGTTCTTTTTTAGAGTGAAGTAAAATAAAATAACGCAAAGTTATACACAATTTATTCAAAGTAATTAGAGTCTAGTTGTCCTGTCTCTAATTAGGCAATAAATAACGAGATAATTTAAATGCTCACAGACATCAATGAAATATTAGGGCCATTACAAAGCTCAAGTGCCAAAGAATACTATCAGAAAGCCGCCGTTAACTTACTAAGCTCTTGTCTACACGCTTAATCCCACCCATAAATAATATTTCGGCCACCATTAGATTTTATCTTTGTATAAAATAAATGAAATACACTTGAATTCTGTGTTAAGAGCAGATAATAAGGAATTAAGGTTGAGAACATCTTTCATGAAAACAAAACCAGTGAAAAGGAATACAGTTGTAACAGTACCAGCGAGTCAACGTTTGACTTTCGCGTAATTGAAAACACAGCTATAGAGACACGGATAAAGGACAAACTCACGTTAGTAATCCTCTCTGAGATCGGTCACTATACTTACATTTTATCTTTACTTAAAAGGGATAATATTTACAGCTAGTGATTCAAAATGGAGCTCGTTTTAGCTCCACACGCACAGAAAGGCGCGTCGTTGGGAAATTAGTATTAATTAGATGTTACTCTAAACTAACAAAATAACGGGTAGTAGTATAAAGTTTGGGGCTTGTTTATATCGGCAATTAGAACGAAAACTTTAAAGGTTGTCATCTCGAGAGACGTGTGGGTCTGTGACCGCCGAGGCGTGTCAGAATCATGCGTCTTTGCATATTAAAGATGCCAATCAGGCTTGTGAGGCCAAGTCGTCGTTACTTGAGGCGCTAAATGCTAAAACCGCAGTAAGGCCGGCCTCAAGGAGCAGATTAATTACTCCCCGGGCTGCCAAAGTCTATCTCGACTCTGTCTGATTTATTTTTTCTTTTGGCACATTCCGGCGAGTATTATACTTACTATCTACTTCTGGGTTTCATTAGGCTACCCCTCGTTTCTGTATTAATCAAACTTGTATGTATACGTTACGATAAATATATGTTCCATATCTTTATAGAGAGCCGAATATTTAGGTACATAAGATAACATAGGTATATCAGATGCTTATCAAACCGCATAAGCTACGGGTGTCAATCGGGGGAAACGGTCTGATATGGAGATCGTATGCAACCAACTAGCAACCTGTCACTGCGATGTACAAGTAGATCAAGACAGCTTCACTCTATTTAGTTTTGGTATCTTGATAAAATATACATCTGTATAAACATATATTTCAGTAAATCTCATTATTCTCCTATACAGACCAAACGGCTTGCCAACTTGATTGTACAATGCGGCTTCAATGAATACCAGATTGCTTCCCCGACCCTTCTTCTTCATTTTAACGGTTTCCTATTGCCAGCCTCCGCTTTGTTTTAAGGAAGTGTCGTGCCCTCATTAGCAACCGTAAGACAAGTTTCTTCAATCTTGATATCCTGAAATTGCGGTTTCTCACGAAGCGACTGTCATCCAAACTCTCTAACCCTTAAGGATCTTTGGATTATATGAATAAATTTACTACATACAGCTAAATCGACGTTCCACATCAGTTCTGAATTAATAATGTCAGTTAAGGTTCATAGATTATGTTTACGGTTCGTATTTCGCATAATTCACCAATTGGTCACACAGTGCATGCGGCTTCGGTAATTTACGCACCTAATTACCGAGTCGGGTAACGAGTGAATGCAAATGTATATTTACTTGGAGAATCATCTACTAGTACTGACGGAAATGTTAATTATATTTAGTACCTACATGCACCTATATGTTATAACAATGTGTGGAAGTTAGAACAAATCAAGAACATAAAGTTCTTAGTTGAAAGGATATTAAACCCCAAAAAATGCAATCTTATAAGTACTCATGGAATTTTTGAACGCGGTATCTCCAGCCGGAATTCAAATAATGTCTTAAGATATCAAAGGGATGCAGCACGCATTTTACTCATAGTAGACGACAGCACACAAGCAGTATTCGATGAATTTTTAGAGGAAATATGCTCACAGAAAATATGCTTACTGAAGCCATGTTTTTACTAACCACGATATTCCGAATATAAATATCTGTTGGTTGAATCGAACAGCAAAATCTAAATATTACGTAAAGTGACTACCAGATATAAATTCAGATCATGAATATTACACGCACGATAGCAATAATCCTGTAAGAGTTTTATATGGATCGTAAAATTATCGTTTTACGTCCATTACGCAGCGTGAGGTTGCCCTTGTCTGATTGGTGCCATTCACAGAATACTGATCGCAGTTTAATAGCGCTACCTAATCGAGGAAGATACTTTGTAGGTGAGTGGAGTGATGATGCGGAGGGGAATCTCCAATTGAAATGAAAGAGCTACTCACGTTTATATTCATGATTGTACCCGCTAAGAGAGAATTATGTAACACGTTTTAACGGTTGCTCTGGAAACTTAACATCGAGTCAACTTTTATACTACGCGTCCTACTAATTAATGATAAGTTGTGCCAAAATACTTGTTACAATGTTTACATGAGACAGTAGTTATCCAACTCGACTACATAAAGTAATTAAAGGTGGGTTTTGTTACATTATCTACTAAAATATGTATATCAAGAACGACCATCGAGATATCCGAATATTGGGGCAATTACTAAAGCTACCTACCTAAATAATTCAGAGGCAGGAAGCAATAATCTGCGAGCTAGAATGTCGGCACAACCTAATCATGTCCGACGCTATCCGAAATCGCTTTCATTTGTAACTAAAAACGTTGAATCAGACCGTTTCCGATTACCATCGAAATTACACTATTAGCCGATAGATCAAAAGGTTCTGTGCAGACAAAAAAACACGAAGAACTCACCAACTTGGAATATATTAACTTGAATAAATGGAAGGAGTAAGTAGGTAAGGGTTTCCAACGATAAACAGGAAGTAATACATACATGAATTATGTAAATGCATCCCTATTTATGTGAGAAAGGTAGAGCATTTATTCAGCAGTAGACTGCAACAGGCTGATTCCCGATTCCTATCTTACAAGTCGTTATTGGTTAAACGAACACTTTCGTATCTTCGCCAATATCGAAGCGAACTCTTCTATAACTTAGCCTAGGAGACTTTCATCCTTTAGTACCGTTTCTTGATAAAATTGTCTTCAGACTTTTTAAAGGACTGTTTGACGATCCCTTTTTGGACATAGAAACTGAGGATAAGTTCAGTGATAGGCAAACCCAATTTTTGATCTGGCATTTTCAGCCACATGTTTGTGCCAATCACAGTGGTCACTGATTTTCTCTTGTGTACTTAACTGAAATAAAAGAGTAAGATGTAGGCAGCCAAAACTAACCAGGACAAAGACTAGAGCAAGTACAACATAACTTTATAACATACGAAAGAATGTAATTAATAGGTATTCAGTAAATTGATGTCTGCGAGGATCCCTGTATTCGACAAAGGAATTCCAACGTACCAATTGAAAGAACTGTTTTCGGGGAATAAGGAATTCACCGAGTCTGTGATTAAAGTAATAAAATATTAGGACTAGGAGTTACCGATGGGTCCGTCCGTAAATACTCTAATAGAAAAAGTAGGTATTTATTGAATTCAAAGGAACTGGTAAACAGTTTTCGGAATTGCGGATAGTTAAATACCAGCTTCAAAATCATTGGTTTTCGAATGAGGCATGAATGGATGGAATATTCCAAATAGGTCAGCCGTTAGGGCTAAATTAAAATCAACTTCAGCTAATTGATATAACACCGATTGTCCGGAACTTTAGTTTAGTTTGAGTTTTTGGAATTTTTATAAGTTAATAACCTCCAATTGATTTGGAGAAGAGAAGGAAAATACCGATTTATTAAAATGTAAGGCAGAATTTCGAAAAAAATACTGTTCGCTGCCTAATACTTTATCCGTTTTTAACTTAGAGGTTATTTAATTATTTAATCTGGATAATTAAAACTACGATATACAAAATAAATACAAAAAACAAAAGGACACTTAGGCGTCGAAGTATTCCTCCGCATCGCTGTCATCAGGAAACGTGCCCAGAAGACTGGCAGCATTGCCACGTTGAATGGCAATGCTAATTCTTTGGCCAAAGAACGACCCAGCCCTCTGGTCACGTGAAGTGTCGACCAGCCGGCGAGAAATTTCCTTAAAGAGGAGACGTGCACTCGGGCCCCATGACCCGAGCGTTTCGACCCCAAACGGCTCAAAACTGTAGTTACCCATAAGGTTACAGTATTTACGCCGCTTGAGGGTCTCAGCAACAGCAGCAGCGGCGCCAGCACAGCCCGCCGTGCTAGGAACATGGGATGGCGCAAGGGTGTCGACACAAGTTGCGTCCCACACCAGAGGTCTTCCCACCTTCCAAGGCAATAACGTCATGCCGTCTGGTCTCTTCCCATCGTCACGAACCAAGCCGTTTGGTTCTAATACAGCTGGTACGCCGGCGGTGACAAGGGCTCGACGAATAATATCGTTGATGCTGGCGTGGCGTGCTATGCGACCTGCGCTCCTGCAGCAGGACAGGCCATGGTGCCCGAGACTGTCGACAGCTTTTAACTTTAGATGATAGAACAATCATCGTAAGATCGAGCAATAAAAGCAAATTCAATTAGGTACTGCAAAAAGACAATACATTTTCATTGGCCAAGGGCAAGGGTGGAAAGTAATATTACATGACAAATTGTATGTTAATTGATCAATCAACACCATCACCCTATCATGAGCAATCACTCAATAATACCAAGCAAGATGTTGCACATAATCTCGTCTGATACTTTTATTCAAAGTAATTGGTTTCTTTTCTTCAAGTAACTCTCTAACAAGATAAAGGAGGTAAAATTACTTTAACTTGCTAGCAGTAAAGGCTGGAACTGGCTCAGGGTACGAACAATATCTGCTTTTCGCAGCTTTATTCACATATAATAAGCTTTTGGAACTTGATCTGCCGAGATCAAAGTGTCCTGCGTTCATTTCTATGACACCGGCCATATGTATGCAAAGCGAGCCAGTCAACCAGAGAAAGTGGGACAAACTAACTGACTTTAATTTGTCTACTATTTATTATTAATAGGTACCTATACATTTGCCAGCGAAGGCTCTTGTCTAAAATTTGCAAACTCCAAGTTTATTTTCTCGGCGTTGATTGTTATAATATTTCCCGACGACAGGACTGTACAAAACAGTAATCAGTGGAGTGTATTTAAAAGAAATGGTAATTAATTGAATACTTTTATTTCACTAAATTCGTTATCAATTCATTGCTTACTATCTTTCTGAAGTGGTTATTCTGCAATCTCTTAAGTCACGAGATAATACAAAAAAGGTAGCTCAGAAAAGAGTTTAATTGTCCAGTTTTATCAGCGAGATAGCTAATGAAACGGCGCCCATTTAACTGCGGAACCGTTAGAATGACATTAAGGGATTCTGCACAATTGAAAGCTTCGAAACAACGGATCGATTTAATTGTTCAAACGTGTTACGGGATCAAGACAAAATTAAGAGATTTAGCGGACAACGTTGCAAGGTTACTGAAACTAGAATGACACAGTTAATATATTGTGAAAAATCAGTTTCGGTGTCAGTGGAACTGCCGTCTTACTTATTCATGTTATTAATGAAACTGCTCGTAGCGTGTCGAGGTCTATAAAGCAATACGTAATAAGAATATATCGGCAAAAACTCTGCGAGGAACGAAAACAGTAATGATTAACGGATAAACGATTCAGAGCCAACAGCAGACGGTTAATCAAGAGTGCGTAGGAGTGACAAATTAGTCTCTCCTAAGTTGGGAAGGCCGGACGGACACCGCCTCTTATTAAAATAACCATCTATTTTTCGATCTTTTTCCATCATCATGGTGGAGTCTCTCGGCAGCTGTCTGACATATTGGAATCAGCAACAGTCTGTCGAACAGTCTCTTGTAATAAAAAAATATGAACGGAGACGCTCTACGAGGAAATCTCCCAGACGTCAGGTTAAAGGTTGTCGGTGCGAGAGGAAAATGATAGATGGAATCCCGGTGTTCACGAAAGTAACGAGCGCCGGCAAATAGAAGAAATATGTGAGGTCAACCGACTGACGTCGGTCACACGTTGTTGGGATCGAGCACAAAATAGATTACGGTCACCACATACGACTTTATTCAACCTGCGCCCGCCCCATTCAGAAGATCAATAAAAAAGCTGCTTTGATTTCAAATGAGCGCTGGACGATTGAGGCCCTGGATCCACGCGCCATTATACGAGCACTTCGACGTAACTGAGAAGTTTCTTTAATCTTCACGGTAAAGAGAGTACTTTGGTAAATGTTTCAATTAAAAGTTCCAACGAATTTTTGGTGTCAAACTACCAAGTATGTAAATATAGAGAAACCGAAAAGTTTGTACCGCGAGTTTGTGAATTTCGACACTCTTACAAAGATATAAGTAACCTGTCGTAAATTATTATCACAACGCTATTGAGAACAGTAAGAAGCTAACAAGTGCAATTTATTTGAATTAAGAACTCATTCCGAACATCTCCCTATCTCCGAACCTAATAAACATTTCTAGAAACGAGAAAACAACACTAAAGTAACTGAAGTGTTACATTTTATGAAATAAAGACAAAGAAACGAAGACATCTCAGAGAACTACTAAGATTATTACTAGAAAAGTGAGTAAACAAAAATCTTATGCTGCAGTTAATGGTGTAAAATAATTCGCACCTCCAATAAAGGTGGAAAATAAAATGGGAAAATTGCCATCTTCACTTGAGTGCTCACAACATTTTAAGTTCTTTGCTGATATAATCGGCCGTATTTAAATGCGGCAGAGGAGGTAATAAATTTCCCATTGACGACGAGACGAAGAATTGAACAAAAACGGCTCTTGTTGAATTCAGAGCCCAACAATAGATAATTTATCGTGGTCGGCTCAGGCACGCCGTTCTGCGTTAAATAAAAACGTAGGTATCTATCTTCAGGGGGCCATAACTACTCTCATTCCATAAGGATGTGAGCCAGTTTGCAATTTTACTCCGAGATGTACAATAACTTGGAAGCTAAATCTGCTATTATCATCCTCTTGTGCTTACGGCAATAACGTAAATAGGAAAATGATTACAACAACGACGGGTTTGTTTCCCGAAAACTTTTTACAGCGGTAACATAAGGACAACATTACCATCAATCAAAACATTTAACTGAAATTAATTTTACGTTGAGCTAGTCAAATAAAACTAGCAATTACACTAAGTGGATCGTAAAGGTTTCTGCACGCTAATCTTAATTTCAATGCGGATTCATCAGTCTCTTTTACAATTCGTTTTGCAAAATTAGCACTCACTTCTTTACAGAAATCTCAAGCTGTCCTTTGGCCCGGAAAGTCACATTTTATGTTTATTTTCTCTTTTTTCAGTTGTATAAATAAAACGAAACTCTGCTGAGAGATATTAACACTGAATGAATCTGTGGAGACTTAATATCTTCAATTTTTCTTCGGTTTCTTTTGAATATTTTGTTTCCACGAAACCAATCTGTTTTTTATGACGCGTAAGTAAATTTATTTTGTTTCATTAATCGTGATGAAAAAGCGTTAGCTAACGAAATAAAATGAAACTTTCTTAAGAAAATAAAAGAAGAATTAACCTTAATTGCTGATGTGCGGTGGTTGTATTTTTTATCTTTATACAACCATAAAATATAAATAGCTGAATATTTGCGTGCGATTGCTACAAATTAGGAACATAAACTAACTGTATAGCACTGAAGGAAAATGTACCTGTAATTCGAACCAATAAGGAAATTATCACGTAATTTATTCGGTGTCTAAATTAGGGCCGTCCGCTCCTTATAATTGTCTTTATCTACTATAGCTTATGATAATAGAAATTCGGATTCTCAGGAATTAAGACAATGACGGTTTTCGTTCAAACACACCTTTGTCTTGCGGGATAAAGGATGTCACTCATTGCTTTAATGACGTCGAGATCAATCCTTCGAATTTGTCGCACATTTACTGAAAGGCCTTGCTTGTGAGTGATGATGACCTAATGATGGCAGTTGGACCCTCATTTGTTATAGCTTACCTGCTTTCATTTATCTACCCACAAACAAATGTTTATAAAGTTAACATATTCGTGAAAAGAATAATCACAGCACATTTAAATTATTCCGTGTTAAAACTTAATATTTTACGTGGATACTAAACCATACATTTTCCCGATAACGCCAACCATGTCGCTTTTGACCGCGATGTGTAACCGCTTTACGATTGTGTACCAACATTAAAGCCTCTTATAAAATTCAGTGTTCAACCAAATTATAATTCGGCAGAATGGCCGCATCCGCAACCGTTACACGAACGGAACCGTACAGTTGGGGTTTCTGTAACACAAATATATGCGCCATAAATTCGCACGTCCTTAGTCACGAAGTTTGATCGTTAACTAGTATTAAAGGAGATATAAAGCTGTCATAAACTGTGCTATAACTTATTCGGACTGCATATCGGATTGAACTAACAGGAGGCATGCCAGAAGCAATAATTACAGCCTTGGTTGGTCACAGCATACCAATTCGTCTGTATCATCTCCGATTCTTGTGTTCAATGCCAGCATCGAAAAACGCATCCGAGGGAAGAATCGCCGATAACCATTGGATGCAAGTGAATTCCGTTTTTTTATAGTCTAGAGGGAAACTAAATGTATTTCAGTCACGTGCAAACTCCCGGCCATGTTAGCCGATTATATAGGGCAAAAATCACTTATAATATTGGTACGTTACCGAAAACATATCTCGACCCACGGATAATTTTTAAACTTAATTATGTAGAAAAGTTACAAAAGAAAAAGTTTCAACTTTTTCCATTATCGGAAGAAGAAATAAACTAAATATTAATGAACTTGTTTACGGTACAAAACAATTATGTAGGAGGTATATTTCCTTTTTTTTTCTCATAAATGTAAGTTTTGTGGTTTTCTTTGTACTTTTAATGTAACCCTATGTTTAAGTCAGCTATTATTTTATAGGTAAAGCAATTTGAAAGTACGAAGTCCTGATAGCATTAAATATTATTTATAAATGGGCATTATACACAGACTTCGAAGTTTTCTACGTTGACAGGGGTTCCTTTCAAAATTCTGAGCTCATTATAAATCCATTTATAATCTTGTGGCATAGGTACTCAAGGAACACCGAACGAAGGTATGGGGCAAAGTAACTATGAAAAAGCGGTAAAAGTCTATCACTCTCAACGTGTGACGAGATTTCCATTCATTTATCTACCACCGGTTACAGAGACGATTGATGTTTTCAATCCACTCCTGATAATTGTTTTAACTGAATTTCCGTAACGTAACGATATTTGGCAATCGAAAAAAGAGTTTCGGGTCAATGTAGAGAAATGTAATTAATTTAGAAGCATATTAAATCACAGAACCTTTTTCATTATTAAGTAGGACTGTTCGTTGTTCGATGAACTCTGTGAAAAATACTTTTAATAATATAAATTAATGACGCTTTTATAGGTCATTTCCTAGTGGCAAGGGCAGTTTTTTAAAATAAAGATTAATGAATGATCTAACAGACAGCTCGCTGCGGACAGCACTTCGCTTCATTAACATTAATGAAGCAATTATTCAGTAAAAGTACAATGCAATTATTGTCACGGAGGAATAATTTATTATTCCCGCATAACAATGAGATTTTAGCAAAAACAAATACATTATCTGCGTCCGTGTCAGTGGATGCCCAAGTGCCGTGGAGATATATTTTTCCGGCTCGAATTTTCACCGGAGCTCGCTTTTCAATTTATTTCGTCGTTTTAGCCGAGTGACGCCGTAATTACGACACCGCGCCGCGCGGCTCGCCGCATAATCGGCAAGCTATTTTTTAAAATTCGGCCGTTCGGCTACACGCGATACCCATAATAACTGCGGAAATCAAGCGCATGTAACTGACATCTCGGAAATTCGGTGTCATAAAGAAAAAAATATACCCATAATATTAGAAACATCCACCTAGCGGATACGGATGCTTCCCGCAGAAACCTGTGCCCGACATAAAATGATAAACGAGTGATCTGGCACCGGTCTGACTCACTACAGATTGTACGTATTTCGACAGGAATATTTTGCGTGCAATCGATCAGGGTGAGACGCGACCTTCCAGAGTACATTTTCTCGTCATGTTATCAACGCGCCCTCATAGAAAAGACTATCAACTAGAATTTTATAAGAAGAATGATGGCGATATAAAAAACAAAGAACAAGTTTAACATAATTTTACGGGAGAGTGGGCGCTCGCTATAGGAACTGTTGGGATACGAGGCGGCGTTCAATTCTGCCCGCTATAATGCCGCGATAAAAGAGATTGAACTTACTTGGTCTGTAATAAGCACTCCCTGTTCCAGTACGAATTACGAATAAACGGTGCGCTGTTTCATTAAAAATAGTGTCCATATATTACAAACGAAATTAGGGCGAAGTCAGTTCTCTATTTTATTTTGATACATAGTAGCAAGTCGTGTGCTACATCTGATCTGATCTGTCTTATGTAATTTTATTTTGACGTTCAAAAAGAGCTGACTCTCAGCCTAGTTTGAATAAATGACTTTTGATTGATTGATTGATCATAATTAAATTACTAGGATAGAGGCAAGAAGTGGTGGCGCCTCAAGGTTGCCGGACTTGTGCTCTCCACGTCGAGGAAATACCCCAGGATATTGGTTTCAACGTGTAAGGAGTTCAATCTCGTCGCTTCCGTTGAGATAAAGTAATCTTTGTTGGCGATAAAAGCCGCTTTGTTTACCGATGAAAGGGAAGTCAAACCAATTTACGAAACTAGACGTTGGAATTCTGGCAACAAAAGTAGCCAATTTATTTGATTATTGAACCTAGTATCCTATCAATATTAATGTGAGCCTACAAAAGGTGCTATTTTATATTGTGATCTTAAAGGCAGGATTGAAATATTAATCGAGAGTCGACGATGAAAGGATTTATATCCTCATTGTTTATTTATAAACTTGGAATACATTATGTATCAATTCAAAATTCAATCAAGCAGTTTCTCTTGCAAATATCTTTACATACCACTAAAGCGGTCAGAGGTTCTAACATACTGGAAGGCTGGGTATATGCCGATTGTCACATTCATTAATAATTTCCCGTAATGCTACCAATGATTCATAGCAGGAACTAGGGATGATACATGGTGGATGTCTGTCGGCGTACACTTGATTGTGGACAAAAACAATAGTGTCTCAAGACGGAGCCGGAGTCCATTAGAGGAAATGTGTTTATGACAAGAGTGTGATCAATAGAAGGCCGGAGGGTCGAGAGGTCGGCCGGTTCGGAGGATACAGCCACACACGGCCACGTTATTAATAGTCGCTCGTGGCCAACCCTGAATGCCACAGGATTTCGAAGCACTAAATATTGTATACATTTACTACGTATATCCGACATTCGATGTCTATTCACACAACATATGAACTATTAATGGACGGAAGATAACTGCCTTAATTTGATGCATGTGCGCTGAACTGTCAAGATTGGTATCTTCGAAGGGTTTCTGAGATATTTTGTTCCACTCGAGTTTGCTGACAACGATACCTACTGTAAGCACAGTCACAGAATGTAAATGTTAAGCACCAAATGATGATATGCGCCGGCAATGTTAAGCACATTTTTGTCACTCCATAAACTTATAATAAATTAATGACTGATTCTTCCAGTAAAATCTTATTAACCACAGTCGTTACCAAGAAATAGCAATCAAGAGAATCTACATCAATCCACTCAACAAGGTTCTTCTATAAAGAGACCAACCAATAACGAGAAGAACAATATTTGAAAACTTTAAGCAGAAATTATCCGATAATATAATAGCTGGAACATGTAAATGGATAACAACTCGGATTCCTTGAAAATGGCAAATTTAAGAAAAAAAAAATTGTCTCTTTGAACATCCAGCCACTTACTTATAAGCGTTGCTTAAAGTTAAGTAATGATTAGCGGCTTTCGAGTAATCTATAAAGAGGCTTTCAAAGAGGAATAGAACGGAACTATATGCACATCAAACTGAAAGACAGAGTCAAAAGTTCTCTTATAAGAAAAAGAACGAAGGCGAGAGATGCGGTCAAACAGGTTCTGACACTGTAATGGAAATGGTCAGCTCATATTCAGAGAGTTATGGATGAAAGATGGTCACAAATAATTTCAACTTGGTACCCAAGAGATAAAAAAAGAAGGAAGGGTAGACTTTCTAAAAGATGGAAAAGTGACATCATACAAATAGCCGAAAACTTATGGCCCTGACAGGCAAAAGATAGAGACATCTGGAATGGTTTGGAGAAGGTTTTCTCCCCAATAGGCGGCCCTTACACCTAACAATACTAACCTTATTTAAGTACAAAACTAACATAACTAACAAATAAATTAATAAGTACGCACCCCAAAACTACATGTAAGGGATAAAAATAAAGCTAATATATAAATAAAATGATTAGCGGCTGTTTAACCATAGATTTTTGATGTTTAAACATGTCTTCAACTTTAAACAACATTTATAAATAAGAGGGCTAGTGCGCACATGAGCCATACCTGCCTAGAAAACTGTTATATCATGCAAAAAATTTTAATTTTAAGGCTTCTCTATCGGTGAAATGTTAGATTCGTAAACAGTAAAATAGTGGGTGCCGTCACGTCTGCACACGAATCAAATGCATTTCCCTGACACAGTGACTGAGAGCAAACAACGAGCGGCCTCGACAGCGAACATCTGTCATGTAGCGCGCAACATTCAATTCAGTACGAGCATACCAAGCACCGACGACACCGTCAATAACGCAATAAAATAAAGATGTAATAAAAGAACTCCACGTTCAATCGAATTGTTCGACACTCCTTTTTGAAACATCGCATTCCCTGAAAGTGTGCAATTGTCCTGAATCGAATTGGAAACGATGTGGAAATCTGCCACTGTAGTCAGCGTTCTGTTCGTCCTCGAGCATTAGAGGAATTTAATTTGTCAAGTATGATGCGCGTTCAGGTCGTTAGCGAGACGCGCGACGCGTGCCGGTGCGCGAAACTTCCGCGCACATTCCGACAAGCACCTAGTACCCGCGAGTAGCCAGCCTTAGCTCACAACTTCGACGAATTACACTCACCACGTAGGTACTCGTGATATACCTAAACCAAACGGCGCTTACAAAGCTAAACGGAAAACTTTAGTTTTCAGTTAATTCAACGTACCTATTTACGCGAAATGTTACATTTCATCTGCTATATATTGTTTGTACTACGGAATAAACACTTTAAACAAAACTTCTCAGCTAAATGAAAACGGGCATAACGGAAACTAACATTTTATGCAAAAAGACGATGACCACAGGTAACAAATAACCGGCTACAAAATTTATGGCGGCATTTTAGTGGTCGGTAGTGAACAAATGAAAGAAGCAGAGTAAGCAAGCAGATGGAAAACAGCGGATGTTGTACGGCTCTCGTCTGCCCATTAAACTGGGCCGACGTGGGACGCGCAAATTCTAGCTAAAAGAGATCTGGCGGACTTGAAAATATAGAACTGCGTAAATTGCCGCTCGCTACCTACTTGAGCTTATATGGCCGACAGACTCAAACATTTTAAATTGCAATTTAAAAACAATTGAAGGCTCAAAAGCGTATTTGATTATGTTTACTTCTATCGTAGAGTAGGTGCTGCAAACATTTTTGAACACAGATCACTAACATCCATACGCGGGGAAATATTGCAAACGGCTACAAACTTTTCAATTTTGAACAGTTCAATAAACTGAATTGCTCGATGCAATCATCGTGCAGTTCGATAAACCAATTTCGTACAATGTAAATCAATGAAAATGAGATTCCGACGACGCAAAGGGATATCAATTTAATATTCAGTAACGCACATCTAACGAAGTAGTCATAAACGTCAGTGGCATGCGTCATAATATGGAAAGTCGACATCCGAGTCAGATTCATGAGCTCTTTTATGTAACGTCACTTGAAGTAAGTCGTAGAAAACTTTCGAGTCGGTATATGAGAGTAACAAGTGGGACGGCAATCATAGTTCCGAGTGTGTTCGAGCGCAGACAAGTGCCGAGACGAAATCATTTTATGCATTGTGCTCACTCAATCTGCGAGCGCTTAGCAATGCAATCTCTCGCATAATTCTTGAGCTTAATCTGTCCCGGAGCATCGCATCTCAGCCGTGACATCGACGACGACTTTGAGAGTGAAATATGGCTGCTTCGCACACTGAACGCTGCTTCGAGTAGCTCATAGCTTAACAAAGTAGCTGTATTCAAAATAACACTAACCATTGATTAATTCACTGTCCGTTAATTACTGGATCCTAGCAGTAACAACTAGACTACTAATAACGACTAAATGTTCAATATCCATAACCTCTGCCTTATTTACTTACACGAAAAACCAGTAACTATTCCATATCCACTAAACCAATATTTTTGAACCAGGTTCAGTAAACGCAATATAACGTACAGCGCCGTTAAATATAAATCTAAGTTCCGGGCTACAAATCTAAATCGCTTTGATTTTCAATGGCCGAATAGCACAGTAGGTAGCTTTCAACGCCTAGAGCGCAGAAAGATACAAATCGAAAAAGACCGATGAAAACATGGAAACTAAGTTACCTACCGCTCGTATAAATCCGACACAATAAAAGAACGCCCCTATCGGCACTGTCATTTATTTTTAACGTAGTCACAAGAGGTTTGTGAAACAGTGTCGATGGCATTGTTTTTAAAACAGACATGACATAAACAATTCCTTGTCTCTTTGGAAACGAGTTAGGGGAAAATGGCAAGTGCGTCAAGAACAGGTTTGATATAATGTCGGAAACATCGGTCGGGGAAAACATCCGGTCGCTACCGCGTCGCGCCCGCGCCAGCTCCCGCTCCCGCGCCGTCGCCGGGCCCGCTCCGCCCACGACCCGGCGACCTCCAAGAAAGCAAATAAGCTCTAACGAAAATGAAAAACAAATACTCAGTAGATACGTTGAACGTTTTAAAGAACAGACTTTGGTTGGAAACAAAATAAACAGCTTCATTCATGATAATTTTTTGACAAAAAAATAAATAAATAGGTATCAAAGTGATTGGTTCGTTACGGTACGTTTGCTCAGAAACGGATTCTGACTCTCAGACACTTCATTTAATGGCTGATAAATCACAATTTGACCAGTATAGGTTTTAAGAGTATTTTAACGTATTGCTTCCAATTTTTTAGGAAAGCTCATTGAAAACTCTCGTTTCTATAATTCATTAACTACACAGGGAGCAAGATGCACACATCAGTAGCTATAAAGTCGATTTACATAATTTCATTTACCCATTTATTTGGTAGGTAGAATACACATTTAATAATTTAATCATTTAGGTTATTGTTAGCTCAAAGCTCGAGCGAGGCAAATGATAACAAACTCCAATTATTTTTATTAGGGGATTATTTCTCGCGTCAAAAGGCTCTGAAAGTAACTCATTGTCTGAAGAATACTGCTAATTTAACCGATCAAACGTACTTAATTGTTTGAATTTTCGAGACCCTTAAATTAGAATCCCGATTTATAAACATTTAAAATGTTATAAGGGATCTCCAAATTAAGGTGTTTGCTATCGCCTCTGTTAGCTTAGCTATTAAGCAAATTGTACCGAGCGCCCGCAGAGTCAAGAGTTTTTTACGTTCACACTTGTTTGCCCGGTTTTATTAAAATTCCATTACTATTCAATTATTAATCCGTACCTACCTAAACCTTGATTTTACTACCTCGACTTTAGTTTCAACTTTTCCTGAAATTGCTCTTACAATTCTGAAACAACAGAATAGCAAATGGAAACTTTAACAGATAGACGTTGTTTCTGTAGAAGTATGTCGAGCGAAATTCAGAGTAGGCTTTAATTTGAACTATATCAATCTAGGGCAGCTTGAGCATCGTAAGGCGTCGTGAACTCATGAATACGGCGTAATAATTCTACGTTCTCACAATACACAAGTTCGATTTGTAACTCGAGCTGCGATAAACATGTAGTTAGAGAACAGAGAGCAGTGAAGCGGAGGAGCAGAGCCTCCAAACACCGCCATACTTGCTCTCCGCTCCAGTTGAACAAATTCGTGTCATTTGTTATGAGTACACGACTGAGTAACAACTTAATGCAAACTGTCGCGAGTGTATCCTCGTACGCACACAGCATCACAAAGAGCCCGATAATAATTGGCGAGAATAAGTAAATAACAGCTCATGTAAACACAATCAGGCTATTTATAAAAGCCATTTCGGTACTGGCAGTGTGATGCACACACTTAGATAAAAGCAATGTTATTTCTTTTAAAAAAGAACCCGTAATGGTTGACAGTATGTGTTACATATTTGTTGACTGACAACGTTCGGATTTTTTTGCATATCGGAAAACTCAATCAATCGTGATTCCAAGCGTTTTCTACATTGTTTCCACTACACAAAGCTGTGCCAAAATCGTATTGCAACGTTCACACGGAGCTATGTTTAAACGAGGAAATCCGTCATAATAAAAAGAGAGAAGGCGACGGCTTTAGAGGAACCTGCGTTATTAAAGCTCTATTTATTGTGAATCTAATTTATTTTCCAACAATATTGGTGCTATTCCCATTTGTAATAATCGTTTTACTTTATCGCTTTTACGTGATGGTAACAAGTTTTACAAGCGCCTCGACTCGTACTATGATACTATTATTAGCTATCTATGTATATGTACATAATATGTTGGTGTAGGTACCTACACTCTACAGGACCGGTCGTCCAGTGAGTTTGCGTTTCAATGAATTTTACACATTTATCTCTTGTGGCCGGACATCGGTAACTGCTACACAGTACGAAGCTACCTCACAGCTCTTTGTAATACTGCTGAAAAGTACCAATTGTTACATCGCTTCATCAATTAAAAATTGCTATGAAAACAGCATTTAACGGCCTATGGTAATATCATTAAATTTATGTACGCGCTTAACCGGACCCCGCTCCACCGTTTTATGGCACAAATAACTTTTTACGATGAATACTTTTTCAGAATAGTAAACGTACGTTTGGCTCAGCGATCTTAATTTTGATTCAAGACTTTTTAGGAGGACGTTTTGTGATAAGCTATCCACCGAAATTGTAAAGCAATTTCAGTCTTTTGTGCAGTATTCACAACAAAAAGATTTTATCTTGAGGTTCCTCGGTGATTATGCCACGAGTCGCACAGATTCTTAAATAAGCAATTTACAAAAATGCTTTGAGAAGTGGCTGCGTCGTTAACGCAGAAGTAGGTAAGGACCAACCGAGATGGGTGCAGATAGGGAGCTCCACACGGCTCAGTGGATGGGTTCGATTGTGGCTAAAAGTTTGGTAATCTTGTCAGTCGTGTTGGCCGTCCTCATAAGCCGCAAGTTTCGATCGCTGCTATCTCCGTAGTTGCAGCCTAATTAGATTGGGCGAGCGCGTTCCTAAGGGGAATACTCAAACGCACACGGAAAGTGCACGGCACACAGACTCGTAACGACACAAAAGGTAATCTTAACTCCGTATAGGTACCTAATTGCAGTACGTGCATAAACTACATAAGGCGAGAGAAACTAGATTTTGTTAGACGAGAAATCCCAATGGAGAGGAAATACCATTGCGTTTCGCGTGAGACAATATTTAAATTCAATTCAAACTAAAAGGAGTTGTATAAGACTTACGTAGAGAAGGTCGTATAAAAAGGCAGTATATTAAAGTATCGCGAGCAATCAACAGATTAAGGAAATTGTAATATATTTTGTGACAATAAAAGAGGCTGCAAACTGTCTTCAAGCCGGTACAACAAACCATTTACGACTTTTTTATCAACAAAGTAATGTCTCCCTCACAAGTAGTATCTTTGATGTTTAATTCTCGCACTTATGTAGAATTTCTAAAATCAGTTTTTTTTTCTGTTATTCTACCAATGTGAATTGATTACGGAATTTCATTAAAGTATAAAGTGGCACAAAGTGTACACAAGTATATTTAAGGGAACTTCTAATTTCAGAGAAGTACCACAGTGAGCACAGCTGTGGTCATTACGGTTCCTTGGAGGCTCGCATGCTAATTAACCAGAAGCCTCTTAACGTTCAAGTTCACCGTCAACGACATCCGCTTAACAACTTATCCTACAGTTAAATAACATCCAAAAGTCGGTCACAGATACAAAAAGGCCTCTGTTCACACATTAACCCTTCCGCTATACCTGTGTACATAGCTCACGGACCGTAAAAATGTCACCGGTTCGGATCGGGCTCATGATAAAATAAAATACACAAACACAAATGTGTGACGTGTTCAAACGCGATTTTCACAAATTTGTTCAGTGAATCATGTTCCGCTGCGAGTATAGCAAACAGACGCGCCCGGACCGGTGTCGACAAATCTACTAAGTTAAATTCTGACTAGACTCCATATACTATATTTGGATGTCTCATCCCCAAAAGTAACCGTAAACTAACTAGATTAATGAAATTGCAGAACAAATAAAAAGAAGTAATTGAATGTATCTAGGAATGTGTACGCGCGTACATAAACTGTTGTACCCTATGCAATAACTCGCTTTTTATGTGACTATTGACCGTACTGGACTATAAGAAATCTAAAAGTTTCGTGATCCTCCCCAGAAGACCAATAAAACGCTCTGCAGAATGTCTGTACTGTGAATTACATTATGGCCGTTGTTAGCAGCAACAACTAAACTAAACATAAAGAAGCGGTTATTATAGTTAATTTGGAAACTAATGAATATTCTCTTTTATACTCCAATGTTTCAAGTGCCGATTAAATAAGACACGAACAACTTAAATGCAGATAAAATAATCGTAAGCTAGAATAGAATAGAAATAGAATAGAAAATATTTATTGTCCAGGTAATACAGTAAGCATAGATAGATTAACAACAAGTTGAGACGACATATGAGTAGCTTAAATATTACCTACAGCTAGTTACAAATATTATTTGCCGGTGAACCCCAAACTAGACAGTTAGTCTGTATCTTGGGGTTCAGGATACGAATACAACAGTGGAGACTAGAGACGTGCTAGAAGTTTCTGAATTGCGATTCATTTTCAGAATTTTTATGATTATTCACCTAAAAACGACAAGGGTTGACATGGAACTACTTGTGAATATATTGGTTAATAGGCGGTGAATTGGAGCGCTTCCCAAAATGACAGGTACAAGAGGCGCACTCGTTCGCCCCAGGGGTCGCTCTAACGTCATCTTCATGGCACCTGCCTGTCACACACACCGCCCTCCGGTCCCTCCGGGCCCGTGCCAATTGTTATACACACCGGAGTAATTAAAACGATGAAAATGTCCCACCTATTGTTCCCATGGTAACAAGACAAACTTTGCAGTTGAACAGCAAATATTTCATAGATACACACATACGTACTAACATAATGTATTTGCGAGAGAATAGTTCTACACTTAATTAAACCAACGCAAACAACTGTTTCCTCGTTGTTCTGAAGTAACTACTGACTATACTATAAAAGATATTAGATGCCTAGTGACAATTTGTCAGAACACAACTCTATTTATCTGACTCTTTGAAGGCTGATAACAAACGGGCGTTTTAATCAACACAAACATTTAGTAATTCCTTGACTGAAAGCGCTTAGTTAATATAACGACACAAAAGGTGATTACAAGATTATAGCGAAGGAAGTCGTTTTATTTACTGTGTATTAAATGATAATAACGCTTTGTCAGGCCACTGAGACCCTTTTGAGGATCCTCGTACCAAGTTCTTGTCTATTCACTGAACGTGGTGTAGGCGTTTTTCTCTATTGTTCCTTCGCTTTTTTACCGTTTTCCGTATCCATGGCCTCTTCAATATCCCATTCGGGCGCGGTTCGAGTGTAAGTATCATTACATCCCATGCAGCTGTTACACTTTACGACCGAACTTGTATTATTATGTTCCTAGCATCATTGTAAACTTGGCCAACGACCTTCAATTATGGCTGTAAGCACGTACGTCGTTTAGATTTTTTACTATCTCAATTTCGAAGACGGCCACATATCTACTCTAAATTGTAATGTTTAAAATTTGCAATAGTACGAGATTTTTATATTAAAAGGCACCGGAGGAAAATGTACTCTTATTTTTCCAATTTGCGCTGGATCAAACGTAAACCCCACTTTGACTGCAGTCGTAGGTCTGTATCTACTAAGAGTTCCGTACCGCAAACAAATAATAGGTATTTCAATATATATTTATTACAGGCGGGCCACTAGACCTAAGTATAGTTTGTTCATAACAAAACATTTACTGAAAAATGGAACATTGGATATACCTTAACCTATCAAAGTATTTAATACAACGTGAAAATTAAATACATTGCACGTAAAATCAGTAAAAATAGACCAAACCACGATTAATATACTTTAATCCACCAGTTAAAAGTAAAATCAGGAAAATCTGTTTTATGTCAAAGTTTATTTTATCCTGGGAAAAGATTCCTTATTTGTTTTATTTTTATTATTCCCTTTGTTTCTTTTTACCAGTAATTTTTCTTCAGTATTGTATCCCGTAGTTATGAATATTAGGTAATACATAAAGAATTTATAGGCTATAGAGAAAACTCGTCCAATAGTAGGTATTACAAACCACACAAAAACTAGAAATTTACCATTCGATAAGTAAATTCTTTCAGAGTAATCCTCCATTCGGTTTATTTATTTTAATTTTATTTCTTCCTAGTTCGGTGAACGCAATGTCTAAGGGTGATTTAAAGTTTATGAATGGCTGCTGGTAGTTATAACTTGGTCGCCGAATGTCCTAGATAAGATTTAATTACAATAAAAAAATAAATTATGCACGCCTTGTCTTGAACAAATCTTAAAACCCTCATTTACAAAACTACATTTGTTAAAAATACACAATTGGTTTTATTCAGATGACCTACAAATGAAAGTTAAATGAGTAGGTTTTATGTAAATAGAAGTACTTCTAATAATATCAGCAGAACCCAGTTTACAAAATTACGGTTCCTTCATTTTATTTTGAAGAAAAAAACCTGAATAAAGAAGGCACTCAAGACTCACTAATAGATTAGATTAAAATTGAGATTAGTAGGAAATCTGTCAGTTTCAATAGAGATTCTATCTACTTACTAAGGAACGTTGTATAGATAATACAAGTCAGCAAAGAATAAAAAAAATACTCAATTTTTTAAGATAAAATAAAATAGACACAAAATGTATTCATATTAAAAGCGAGAAACGAAAATAGACAAAAAAATAGACATGGAGTATTATCGTGGGGCCAGATTCATCCACGTAGCACACAACACCGTAATTTGGAAGAACCGTAATCCATTTATATCCAACATTCCCTTGGGAGAATATACCTAAATGGAGATCTCCTTTATATAAACGTCATTTTCGGAATTAAGAACATCCATGGTAAAATAAATCGGATAAGAGAGACTGATACTTTTATTTAAGGAGACTTTCGGATTTCATCTTGTGATTAAAAAAAGATTTGCTTATAATCAAAGACAAGATTATCTTTAAGAAACTTTAACCGAATATAATTAATAAACATAATCTTAATTACCCCTGAAGTAGAAACAAATGATGTTACTTTTAATAACATGTTTTATATTTACCGAAGCAGACTTTAAGTAAAGATTTTCCCGAGCTTCCTCCTTGTTATTTCAGCACTACAGAAAAACCCCCGATAATTTATCTTATACTTCATTGCCCTACAGCTTACTGTCTACTTTAAAACTCTGTTCAAATGCGAAACTTTAGCCCATGCGATCGTAAGTAGATATAAAATCGAGCGTACGCAGAAAATCTCTAGGTCGTATTACAATTCACACTTGATATTTCCAGTCCATTTGCATTAGGCAAATAACTGATCGCCGGATTTATTCTGGATATATTTAAAAATTCCTGGCCTCCATGGGTTGCTAAAGTACGTGTCGTTGTGTTTCCAGGATTTGCAGGTGATTGCATTTAAAGCACATAAGCTATCCGGCGTCAGCTGACCCGCCGCGGACATTTTGCATTTTTCGTGATTGACTGGCAGGTCAACGAGCCGCTAATCTAACGTCAGTTCCAACAAAAACCCACTGACATGGGAGATTCTGTCACAAAATATATAATTTTTATTTGTTGACTGTATAGATTTAAATATATGACCAATTATCTTAACAAGATACGTAGGTACAAGGCATACAAATAACGACACAAAAATCAAATATTTTTCTTGACAAAATATGGAAATGTTTCTGAATTCGTGACTACGTATATTGTGAAATGTTTTGTAGGTACTGGAGGTTGGGTTATTTTTAGTTATCAATATGATAAATATCACATACTACAACATCCTTTGATTCGATCTAACGAAATCTCGTACAAAAACACGAAAGATAAAAGAGATGTCACAGAGGACAGAGACACGTGCCTTGTTCAAAAATGAAGATAAAGATACAATAGCGAGGGTATTTCGTAAAAATACTGTACTTATTAATTTGCATACAAACTGCTTCTACGTTGAAACAGTATTGATAACAAAAACGTTATAACACAGGACCCTAAAATGAGCGTTGTTTTAACCGGCGAGCTCACTGAGCGAACCTTCGCTTCGCCGCTCTTTGTAGCTATCTGCTGCACAGCGACATCCAGATCCTGATTTCATAAAGGCAGATAACATCGAAAAATACCTAAAAAATATCACGTCCCAAATAATCCAACGCCAAAGTAAAATTCCCGCTTCCTGTTACGGATGGCCAACTTTTATTAAATAAAACTTGTGGCATTCGATATCGGATCAGTATCGAGAATGTAATTAATAAATACGTAATTAAGTGATCACGTGTGCCTCGTATGACGGATGACAAATAGCCATTAATGTCACCAACGAATCCTATTAGCTGCCGCGCTGGATACGAGTGTGAAGCATAAATGTACTCTCAATAGCTTTATTAGCGAACCAATCAATCAGTTTCCGAGTCAAACAAACTACCAATCAACTGAACACTGATCCCTGTCGATACTTGTAATTAACGGACAGGAAAAGAGCTTTCTTAGATAATGTTTGTACGTGTTTCTTGTGAATTATAAACGAGTTATTAAGGTTCCTGCCACACAGTCATGCCGTGTTTATTCTCGTGTTATAGACATATTGCCAACATTAGCTTTTAAACCTAAATAGGCACTCACGCCGTTCCTTTTATTAATTATTTACATTAACTCGTTTTTGCTCTTACAACATTTAATAATAAATGACCCAATTTCACAGACTTCAGAAACTATTAAAACTTTGCCATTTACAAAAGCATGGTTTAATAGAAATTATTGTGTGTATTATGGAAAACTGTCAAATTAATCGGAACTAACGAGACGGTTCGGTGGATTTCATTATAAAGTAATATTTGAACTCGAATCTCGTCCGTTTTCGTTGAACTAATTCTATTTTACGGCGTTATAAATATCATATTGGCTTGACTTGACCTGAATGTGATAATATATAATACAAATATGTGCGATGGGTCGCACAGTTTGCAGGATTGGTGGAAATTCGACTGGACACCACCCACTGTGAAGATGGACGATGGTGAAAGTACTTAACCAAAAATATTATATTCCACTACCAAAGGTAGCGAGTAGTGATCCGACTTAGAACAGTTTCGATTGAAATCAGAGGGGCAATTCTCGTAATTTTAAGAACTTTCACAGTCTGATCTCAGTCTCAATCTGTCAAAAATACCTCGAGTTTCCATACATTTTAGACAAGTGTTTGACATTTGATTGTCGCCGAGATGAGACTGCGACTAGATTTTGAACGTTTTTAATTACGAGAATTGGCCTTCTGGTACAACACAGAGGGGTGAGCAGGCTTCAGTACTTGCTACCTTTGACAGTGGAATATAGTATTTCCATTTAAGTACTTCCACCATCGCCCATCTTCACAGTGACTGGTGTCCAGTGTAAATTCCACCAATCCAGCACACTGTGCGACCCATCGCACATATTGGTATAAATGATACATGAAATGAAATACACAAACGGCAGCTGTATCATTTATAAAATTAAATTACTCATTGAGATTATAATATTGAATACCTACGTGTTCCTATATGTTTAGGTTATTTACTTGTATGATGTTTACGTCCGTTTTATTTACATCATTAACTCACAGAGGAATGAAGGAAAATTGTATAATATAATTACCAGGAGACTGATTTAATAAAATGATAGAACATGATATTTTTGGTGTTTATATTTAGATATTGCTATTGTGTTTGTATTAATGTAATCTAATCCGTTTCAGTAATAATAAACAGGAAATTATATATGCTTGTAGTACTGCGTCATGTTAGCTACGTATCATATACCTACGGCTTTATTAATTCAATTTAGAACTAGGTTTAAGAAACACAACGTTTAATAAATTACATGCAATAGAGAAGCACGAAATTGTAATATAAAACTATTTCGGAACTAAAGTAACTAACTACTACACAAGTTAGTATGACATAATTCCATTTAAGACATGCTTAGTTGCATGTACAAAATATATACGTACTAAATAAACTTTTACTTATCTCGTTGGCTACATTAGTATTTCACGCACGACATGCCCAAACAATATGTGCCCACTGGCCCGTCCAATACAAACCACCAAATGTATGCTGACAGCAAAAAACCTTTGAACGGAGTCAGGTAACCGGTATTGGATAGTACGTAATCCCTCTAAAATTGTGTTTTACCTCCATATTTGACGTTTAGGGACACAAGTTTATCTGGGTAGTACGGAGAAAGAATACTAATCGCCTTTACCGGACAGTATGGGCACGATAAACGGTTACAGACAGCAGGGTCTTGAATACGGTTTAGGTGTCCCTAATTGGAGCCAGGTCAAACATGTTATTTCACGAGCTCGACTAGAGATGCTGGTAGAATAAGTCAACATCTATTGCTCCGCTTCGCTCTGTGAGGCGTGTTTGTTGAATTGAACACGTTTGTTAAACTATGTACCGCAGTGTGTGCTCCCCGGACTCGGATGTACAAATGCTACAACGTCGAAGCCAAAATCCAATTCTGAGTCTAAATAAATTAAACATCCTGGTTGTACAGCGATACAAGCCAGCGTCACAAGATGTGGCATTGTTCCGCTGCGCTGACGAATTTATGCCGATACACTTGAACGAAGCTGATTTGAGTTTTTTCATGGGCACGTTTCGCGAGAAACCGAGAGACTGTTAAAATTCTACTTCCAATAGCTATTCATTCACGCGGAATAATCTTTTATACCTAAGGAATGTTTAGGAGCGAAATAATTTTACGGCGACGACATTCGCATAAAAATACTTTTCCACTTTTTTTAAATTAGTTACTCTTGAAAAGTATTTCCCATCGAATAAAGAAACTGCAGGTTTACTATTTGGAAGCTATAACAAAGGACGCAGAACTTTTATAAGTTCGGACAGTCATTTGCAGGCGTTTCGTGGCGTTTCCTCTAAGAATTAAAGTTGAAATGGTAATTTCTTGTTCTTTGGCACTTTATCCAAATTAGTACTTATTTAGGGATTTCTTTATTAAATAACAATTTCAGAATTGAAAATTGTAGTTGGAATACCGTCTTTTATAGTAGAACAATACATTGCTTAATGTTTTAAAAGTTACTTAAATATAAATTTCATGATATTAATCAATTACTAATACAAGCTTAGTAGGAGATATACATAATCTTTTAGATTACTGAAGATAATAGGTTAGCCCGTGATTCTAATTACTGGACGGCAGAGTGGTCAATACATAATGGGATTTAGTCTGAACTGTAAATTAAATACCTAGAACTATGTGCCTAGATCTGCTGAGTAAACAGCAAAGCGGTGTATAATATTGTCACATAAATCTTCTTTGAATTTCCTTATTTAATGGCCGACTCTTTCTACAAGCATTACTTGGACCTGTAAGCTCATTGCTAAGTTTTTCCTTTAAAGGCTCTCTTTGTTTTGGCAACTATTAAGTGGCCACAAGCCTTTTCGAGAATCATATATTTCGTGTGATACATACGTTTGTATGTTGCACGACCCAGTTTCTTGACAAAATTATAGTTTCGGAAAGTTCTTAATCAGAGTGTTTAGTATGTAGGTCGGGAACAATAAACAAGACGGATCGTGGTAAGTGAGGCGGGCGTGCCAATCACCTGTCCTGGCAGCGAATATCTTAAGCTCAGGTTTAGCTAACAGATATGCATGGCTGGTACAGCATCCAAATTACAAAAACACATGTATCACTGGCTGATATCATAGGTAAGGACATGACACTCGGAGCGCCGCGCCACCGCACTGGAGCACGGGTTTTTGCAAGACTAATGTCTTAATGCCCCGCTCCTACTACTTCAAAGAAAATTTGTAGATACCTACAGCATAAACTATGTAACAGCAGATTTATTGGGTTTCCACTTCCGTGGTTTTCTGCCACCACTAATATCGTCTTTTATACCTAAATAATAGTTCGAAAATGTCTTTGTTCTTTTTATGTAGAGCTATACGTGTTTTTATGTAATCTTATACGTAACAACAATAATATTTATCCATACATAATTGGAATTCAAAACAAGTTACGTACATTTGAGCTAATTATGATTTCTATCCATTTAATCTAATTATTTTGTTTACGATCATTTGTGGCTTACAAATACAAAATTAAGTATAACGCCTAAATATACCAAATTGATTTTAATTATTTACCTACTTTGTTAATTTAAAATCACACACAAGAATCACAAGTGTCACTGCGATATTTCACTGAACGATCCTCATTAATCCAGTTTTCATGTGTTTTAGAATTGAAACTCGCGGTATTAGGCGGGCGGCTGAAAGTTGGGGGGAAAGCGGCGCGGACAGACAAGACGCGTGGTCGCGGCGCGGGCTGGCGTGCCACTGGCCGCAGCCGCCCGCCGCTCCGCGCGCACGCCCGCCACGCCACCGACACGCGCATAAAACGCCACACGCGCTATCCTACGCACTAAACTCTCACGTTTTTAATTAAAAAATTTGAGTACAGACTTAATATTTAAATTACGCTTACAACAAATGATCATGCCAGCACTCGCAGCGGTAAACTAGATCCTATGCCTTTATTTAGTGACACTTAGTTACAAACCTAATTGCATTCCTACCCTAAACTTTGCTCATTTCCATGAGCTCACGTAAAAATTATTCGCGTCAAAATTAACGAATTTTTATGTAGTTGTAGGTGTGTCTATAATGCAGTAATATTTTTATGGAAATTCGAGAAGCGCAGCGAAACGCAGTATTTTACTTTTTTAAATACCATTGAATGCGTTACGCCAATAACATTTTAAATTAATAGTCGCTAGTCTAAAGCCTCAGATTTACCGACAGGTCACTATTATTTAGGGTTTAATTATACCGTCAGCAGCCGTGATTGCGACGTATTTACTACATACGTCACGTGTCGCCTATACCAAGGATGGATTGCCCGCAACCCGGATTAAGTCAGCTGCGGCCACCGGGTTGCGTCCCATCCCTATGAACCCACGTAGATACTAAGTTTTTTAAAGAAGTCGACCTCACGTTCGGGACAATGTAAGTCAATTTACCAACATATATGAATAAAACAAAAACTACAACTTTCCTTTTTATATGTAAAGTTTGGGTAAGTGAGTTCCAGGTGCTACTAATATGTATGCAAGCGGGTGTCGGTGGTTATTTGGCCATAGATAGTAGTGACTTAAACCTACGTAAGTTATTTATGTTGAGTAAGTAAGTTTGTGACTTTATCCGTGTGTGGAGCTTAGAAGAGGCCTCCATCCGATGCGTAGGCGGCCGTAAGATGCTTCATATGATAATAATAATAATCCCTAGTTCTAAACAGGATTATTATTTCAAGTTGCCACCAGAAATTACTTTTACGTAAAACTTACTGTACATAGTAAGAAAACTAAGTTTTTTTTATAAAAGTTGAAGAAGTCAGAGGGGTGTAACTTTGCATAAAATGAAAGAACGAACCGATAGCGCTCGACCAATTACTTCAAGCTAACTAGATCTTGGCACAAGACTATATACACGCTAAAATGATAAAAAAATGTAGTAACTTAAACTTTATGCTTAGCAATAACTTCACACAAGTATCTAACGTTATAATTATACTGGATAAACCTACACATGTTCGTTTGAGGAAATACGTACAAAAATTCACAAAGGTAATCTTTATTAACAATCAGGATAAGAGATATTAAGTTAAGGCTGGGGCAGACAATTTTCTTCGATTCTCTACAATGAAAACATAAGTCCTGCCAAGGAAAACCGAGGCAGTATTAGATATCAAAGTTTTACCGCCAGCTTTCTGGCACATATCCTATGCATCTTGATGGGACTAAGTTCTGAATAAGCAAAATGCGAGCGTGTTGTTCCGTGCAATATTATGATTTAAATCCACACTATTGTACACAGAATACTACGTTAAAAAAACTAACTACACCGCTAATTGGAAAGCGTATATTAAATGTAAAACGGTAAAAATTTCTCCAGGCTTTATAGATCTACAAAGAAAGCACCGTTAAACGTTCGCATATAAAATAATAATATGCTTCTTCCATTCCGTGATTTTATTAGCTAAAGCTTTGTTAGGTACTCTCGATGTCAGTAATTTGATTACAACCGTTGCAAAGGGAAGTCTTATGCCAATTTTCTTATTGAAACGACGAAAACAACGGACACGGATAAGTCACGGTAATCCTCGTAAGTACGTCATAATAATCTGACACAATGGACCCAACAATAGGAAACTAAAAATAATATCATTATTACATAATCATTGTTTGGGTAAGAATACGTATATTCTTATACAATACTAACTGAAAGATAGAAGTGAATACTCACTGCTTCACTTAGTACTTCTTACAGCAAAAATTAGTACGCTACAGAGCGTGTGTACTCCAAATGCTGTATTGTTTTCATCGTAAAAGCCTTCAGTCAAAGTAAATAGCGGTCCATTAGACCCGGCCGTCGCTTGACAGCGCTGGACGTTTCCTACACCAACGAAAACAATGCGCTTTACGCTTTTTGCAACGCCGGACGCTCCTTGCAGTGCTTTGAAACGTAGAATGATACGCTCCGATATGCTCCATCCGTTGCCTCAGGTGTCCCGTTTGTATAGGGCATACAATGCGATATCCAATCCGAGGCCCACACAAACTCGAAACAAAAACAATTGTTCGTACCATTCCGAAATCTCTTTATTTTATACTGCCCTCTGATAAATAAACGTCGAACGGAACGAGTAAAGCTTTATGCCTCAACTTTCAAAAAAAAAGTACAAACATTTCATCACATTTCACAGAGTTTTTAATTAGATTATTTCTTGAAGCTAAAATCCTCGCACGTATTGGAGAATTTCCCCAACTTTGGAACATTTATAACGTTTCACGGGAAATTCTTATGAACTGAGGTAGGTAGATACATACAGGTAGTAGGTATTTATCGCTTAATAAATAAAGTTTGCGAAAAATGGAGTTTTTCTACTGTTGTATTACCTACTGCCAAATTAATTTCAGTTGGGATGTGTAATTTCATTTGACAAGTTTCGGGCCTCGTCGTGGTTGGTGACACGCGTTCATGTGGGGGATGAATCTACTATCTATATGTACATACAAATATACAACCATTCCGTAACTGACAGGCGGAGCAGAAAGCAAAATATAGAATTAAAGGCATACATTCTTCTAAATGATTATATTTGTTTTTAAGGACAACTTTTTAAGATTTATAACAACTTGACTAAAGAACCATTTCAGACATCAACCACTCATAACAAAAGTGATGATATTAGATGTAGTATTCCGAAACCTAATAGAGAAACATGCCTAAGATAAAAACCGAAGACGAAGTCATGAACAAAACCTAGCCAACCTATAGGTACCTAAACAATGTAATACGGAAATATGTGCAGTGAACGAGACAGTAAACAACAAGTAATGTTATTCAGTAACTCGTCTCGTTCACCGGTGACGGGTTTGCGGGAAATCTAACTCAATCCGTCTATTGTGTGAAATAAATTGGCAGCAATCTTCCGGTCGTGTCGCACCCAATTTTTACAGGTTTATTGAATTTTTATGGTTATTTTGATCCATTCATCATTTTTTATGACTTGCTACCATAACAAGACTGTTCTAACGAAGAGGACACGGTGTCATGAAAAAACATTACTTTGTTATCTAATGCTACCTACTTTCCAAGAAAAGGAGAAAAACTACATTATTTTAACAAAATATGAAGCTAGATTTTTACGGAGAATACCCTAATTTGCTTCTAGTGACAATAATGCCAAACATATTATTTGAAATGAATTTTGACACTCTTCAGTTGACAACTTTCCCTTTAATTATTTCAAAGAAGGCCTTATTTATTTTGCTAAATTAAGCCTAATTTTATTTCACTTATTCATCCGAACACACTGAAATGATGTATTTTACGAGCCAGATTAAAATATTATTACGCTAATAATATCTTAGAACCACTTACCTTACGAGATGGCGAAAATTAATTCGAAGTTCTAAAAATATTCAGCTTACCTGTAACAAACAAAAGGAAATTAAACTTTCACGAATGACTTTGTGTTTAAGTTAGAAAGCATGATTAAATGTAACAATGGCAGCGGAAACACACCGCGGCTCGGATACAGAATGGACAAATCGACGGTTAGGAAGCCGTGACGTCACGTCAACGACCTGATGCCGACGGCCTGACGGAAAATATGATGGCCGCACAATAGCCTGCAGTGGTGGAGACGTCCAAATCATTATTTATTGTTTCGTTAACGAGCTCGAAAGAAACGCTGCCGGATCCGTGGCTCGATGCCCGCTCGACGCGCGCCGGAACCACTGACTCATCCACCCGTTATATTTCAGCTGATACATCTTAACCCCTTTTTAAATTAACGTACACGGTTTGCGAAGTAAGTAGGTTACTTAGAGCAGTGCTATTCAATAAGCAAGCCACTGAGATACTAATTTTGTCAACCGTGAATAAGGTTTATGAAACTAAAGCAAGCTTTACTGTGTAGCTACACGGTTCGCAAGATGAAACAGATTTCTCTTGCATACATATGCAAATCGAAAAGGTAAGTTACTTCAATCTCGAGATTGAATATAATAATGCTATAAACTATTTGTCATAATGCTGTTTTTTGTCTTTTATGTATGTTATTGTTCTTCTTCTCTTAAATGCAATCTGTCTTGGGGCATTCACCAATAAGAAAATGATGTTTCCTGATCTTGCACGGTATGAAGCCACTGCCCCATCGGATCGATACTACAGCTCATTTATGCTGGTTGTAAGTAGATCTGAATATATGTTGATAAATGTATCAAAGCTACCCAAAAAAAATATTATAAATAAGAACTAATAAACCTCAAACTCAAAGCATTTATTTCAAATAAACCAATTACAGGCACTTTTGAATTGTCAAGATCGGTGAGTTAGAAAGATGAAGCTAGTTGCCCATTCCATAGCGTAGGTACCTATGGAGAAGAACGGGCAAGAAACTCCATGGATACTCTTTTAAAATCATGATATTGTTACAAAAAGTTGGTTACATCATTATATTGAAATTGACAATGTGAGAACGATGTAAAAAGACGTGCACATTAAAAGCGTCCGTAATTAAAATAAAATAACAATTCAGAAATTAAAATAAGCCGTAGGAGCTAAGAGATGACCAGTCCCTACTGGCGGCGCCCGTTCACGAACATGACATATGGTATCAGCACCATTCAGCTCAACCATTTTGAAAGGAACTTAATGATCCAACACACACGCCACCACCAGCGAGACATTTGAGTGAGCATGACATACTCTCAGCTGCCAGGGCACATTCAAGTCAATGAAAGACGTACCCTGTAAATGTTAGCTTTTAGAAACATAGTGCTCACACATATGCTATGCAATTGTACAATACTAAAAGTTTGAATTTATACAATACAAAGATACAGTCTTCATAAACATAATAGATTGTTTTGTTTAGAATGTACCTACTGTTCTGAAATAATTATTTACATAAAAAAGGTTTTCTTTTCGGAGATTCCCTTCAAAGTCAAATAAATAAGAACTTATTCGATCTAGCATGAACACAAAAAAAGGAAATAAAATAATAAACAACACTTCGTTTGTATCCGCTGATGTAAATGCGTCGCCTGATTATCATCACGCCAGCTCTCTCACGTAGATGGCAAAGAATACTTAACGTCAACGCTTAGTCTTGGACTCTTGGCACACTTTTCTTGCTAGACCCACTTTTTCGTCTCATGGAAAATATTAAATACGAAAGTTTTAAAAAAGTGTTTGCACTAAATATAAGGACATCTCAAAGTAGAACAGGAAACTCTCAATTATATTATTCATTCTCGCACTAATTATGGCGAAAATCTCTTTGTGGAATAGAACAAATAAAATCTAATTAAGTTTTCAAATTTGTTTCCACATTATCTTGCAAGTGAGACAGTTCCCAAGTTTTTCCGTGAACTTGCTAGCGGTATCACTAACTAGGTACCAAAAACTTTAATTAGTGTTTATATGCAGAGCTGAATGTGCCGCATTGTTGGTAGCAGGCAGGCAGGCTACGAAAGTCGCTTGATAACGTTATTACATAAGACTTTGATAGAATTGCAAGATGTTAACCTTGTTATGCCGACGACGGCCGTTTCCTGTCGCCAGTCACTGGCAGCCTGATGTCTAATGGAGTAAAGACTCTGCAGGGAATACCTACTCATCGCGTTTATGTACAAGTTTGAAGCAAATGTTTAAGTAATTTGTTTTGGCTGTGCAAAAAAATCTTTCCAGGATACTTCCTGGCAAGTTTAGATGATATATTTAAACACAAAAATACTGTTAAGTGAATAAGTAGACACTTGTATATGAAACTAGTAACATTAAATATTATGTAAGTTATAAAAGGCGTACCTACTCAAAGTTTAAATTCATGTATACTAAAAATGCAGTTCAAAGAAACTAAATGGGAAAACGATTCTTGGAATATGTTGAATAAGTAAATATATTTTTTAACCATTTGCTTTGTTTGATGCGCAAAGCGAAGGTTATTTAATTTGAGTAGCCATGACGCTAACCGCTAAGTTTTTTAAATTACTATACCTACTTTAATATTAAGATGCACTTCATCGATAGGCCCTGATAGCCAAAATTTGACAGACTTTTGCTTTCAGCTGTTCAAAAACCAACGTACAAAAAAAATATTGAAAAATACTTATTATTTTTATACTTCCATTGCCATCACACCTAATTATAGGTGTGTCTGAGTGCGCACTAAATGAATATTTATGAATGTTTTCAGTTATAGTGACTGAAACAAAGTCACTCGGAACGGCGCAAAAACATACATGTTATATTTATGATCTGCCAAATATCATATTATTATAGTTGCTCTTACTACTAAAAACCGTCAATAAGACAAATGTACATGCAAATGTCACAATTTAAACAGGTGGAAGATAACAAACAACCTTGAAAAAAAGACTTCTGAAAATAGGTTCAAGTAATTTTTTTTTAACGAAAGGTATTCATGTTTTCCGGAAAATTTACGTTTCAAAATATGTATATAATTTTTTAACTTTAACCTATCTATTGACGCGCAAAACCGGTATTATATTTTAAGTTCGGCTGAAAAAACTACGACGAACGAAAAAAAATGCATCAAATGGTCGAAATCAGGCATGTTGCATTCAACATGTTTGCTTCGTTTCTTCCATTCTGATGCACAATTAAAATCCGAGCAAAAAAGCATTTTGAATAAGTTTTTCCACGAAACGAGTACAGAGAAACCGATTCTTATAGGAAATAACATAGTTTCAGGTACCTATTCGTTTTATACACGTGTAGGTATGTATTTAATTCTCGTTATCATATTCTCTGGAAGTTTACATATTTCCGATTACAATAAAGGGAATATTTAAATGTATTGAAACTTGGTACACTTTAAACTAAAATTGAGTCTGATAAATCCGATATGATAACATCGCTGCATCTTATACCCATGTATTTCGTTGCGAATTTTTTGTGGGGTAACTGAAGTAGTCAAGCAGGCCACCGGATTGAAGTAGGGTACATTCTGGGCTCTCAAAAGTTTTTCGATTAACAACTAATTGATTAAATAAATGGTGAGAGTGAGTAGGCGACACGGCCGGTGACACACACATCACGGGATTTACCGAGGTCGTAAAGACATTTTACACGCATCGGCGGCTGAGTGCCGAGTTCGTAATTCGTTGAGGCACCCACCGAGACAGGAATGAGCTAACTTTTGGGAAGACTGCGGGCGAATGAGAAAACATTGGAGAAGTTCCTGCCAAGTGATAGACAAAAACGGCGAAATATATGTCGGGGCTTAGTAAAACACATATCACTGCAGAGTTTCGAGATACGCCGTGAATAACAATAAGTATGCCTCAACTTGTGCAACCCCCGGCGGCAGATATCATCAAAACTTGACATGTGATTTATGTATATAGATAAACTTTGGAATTATACAAATTAATCCAAGTTGTAGGAGTTAAAGTAATTAGTCGACGCGCGCTCCGCAACAGTAGATATGAATTAGAAATTAAAAATCGTTACTACACTCTAGATAAATATACACCCCATCAGCAATTTGTAACTGTAGAGGAACAGGATGATGGCAAGCGAACGGCTCAATAAGCGTCAAGGAGGAAGTTAACGCAGAAACAAGGCTCGCATATGAAACATGTCCCGCACCCGCAGTCGTAATAAGCACCGCTCAACCCGATCATAAATAAAAGGCGAGCGGCATAATAGGCGCTTGAGCCACGTCATCGGCAGCTGGCGCGCGCCCGACTCCTGACACGAGCGCACCACTCCTCATATTCAATAAAAATATCTTCTACAGCCCCATCTAACCACCGAAGCACCTCCGGAAGCACATTCCGACTGCTCACCTATGCAAAACAACATTAGAGTTGAAACTACTTATAATTTTCTCTCCTCGCTACCTCGAACTTTCCTCCGTAAACTTTAACGTGTATAACATAACACATACGTAGACGTATATAAAACAATAGTCTTTCCTGAAATAATACGATTTTATTTTTGAATTTCACCTCGTTCAGAGATTCTTCGCAATTTATCAAAATGATATGTCTGTGCGAGGAAGCTGCGACGATGACATCGCACGCGACCTCCCGCTGCCGACTCTGATAAATCATCGAAAAGCTTCAAATGAATTTGTCTCGCGGCGAAATGTAGTATTTCTTTGTTATCATTGTAATTTTTGTCCCATACTGTGGGTACATGCCTGATTTTATGAAAGTTAAACGGCTATCGATATTATTTTATATTGCAATAAAAACCCTAACTTTACTCAAGAAACAGATGTTCACAGAAAATATTTATGTGGAAAAGCTTATGACAAGGATATGATAATATTTTCAAAGTATTAAAAGTCGTTGGACGTTCGGAGCCTTCATAAATATTTAAAGAAAACCATAGGGATTTAACTTTCAGGGCCACGGAAATGTGCTGCAAAATTAAATATGTATGCAATGCAAATTCTTGTCTCTAGTACGAGTATGTAAAACTAGCAATATCTATATTCGATATTTTGCTATAACATTAACAAACTTTGAAAATATAATCCTTTTATGTTTACAGAAGAGGACCTTTAACAAATGCTACGCTTCAACAAATCCCAAAGCAAATATAAATTATGAACGCTGAGAGACAACTTAAGAACAAGTTTCAAGCGAAAACGATTACAGCGTATAAAAACAATCATATACGACCTCGTTGAGAAATAGTTCCATAAAAAAATGAATGAAAAGATCCTCGTAAAACGAAGTAGCAAAATATTATGAAAATAAAGTAAAACGGTCCCGCACAATTCGAGATACGAAAGTGTAACAGAATTGAAATAAAAACAACTTAAAACGGCTAGATTTATGCGACTCCACTCTCAATGTAGACTATTATTCAATTTGAGTGTTTAATCTCTTTCCACTATAGTTAAGTTACTAAATACACAGAAATAACTGTGCCCCTGCCGTCGCTCGACCGCCATGATGTCGGAAAATATCTCACGAGATCGTACTACTAAGATTAAAAGTACCCTATGTGTTAATCCAGGTTACAAACTATTTGTGTGCCAAGTTTCATCCAATGTTTACGCGGCGCATCCTGGTAAAGCTAAGTCAGCATGATTATTTTCGAAATTTTCAACAATCATATTCATAATTCAGCGAATTTATACAAATCTTTAATTAATTATAAACCTAAAACCTTCCTCATAAAGGAGGTTCCTGAAACCTATTCGGTACTTTTAGAATTTATCGTGTTCAGACAGACATACGCGGCGAGGGATTTTTTTTTTATAATTATGTAGTGATACAGTACTCTTATTAAAACCTAGCCTAAGAAAATGTTATAATAATAAATTGGATAAAGCGAAATTTCAAAATACAGCATTCCTTATCCGGAACGTTTTATTTTAAAATATATGGGTATGTAAAAGTTTTCTTTGCGTACAGATTTTTGCTATTATTCATGTTTATCAAAAGGCATTTAACAATAATAAACCACTGCTAATCTAATCAAGGATTAGTCAAAGTCCAACTACTTTGACTTATAAAAAGTTAAACACCCGATTTCCAAAAAAACACTACAAAGTGAAAAATAACTTTAATTTCGGAGGTTGGTGACTGGTGCCATGAAAATGATATAAAATACATATCCAAAGTCACCAACGTCCGAAATTAAAGTTATTTTTCACTTTGTAGTGTTTTTTCGGAAGTCGGTTGTTTTTTTTTGGAAAAGTTTTTGTTTTTCGCTTTTTAGTTATAGTACCTACCCCACCCCAATTCGAAATGTCATCATCTTTGGGTTCTAAACATATTTGTGCAATAGCAGCAATCGCGGTTGATTTGCTGTAATTTTTTGAAGAGTTCCGTTGTCTATCTCCGAAGCGCATCATCAGATCTATGTGAAATTGGACCACACGGGAAGCACTAGTTTTCAAATATAAAAAGAATCATCAAAATCGGTTCACCCAGTCGAAAGTTACGAGCCAACAAACATTAAAATACACACACACACACACACACATTATAATTATATATGTAGGTCTTTACCTATGAAATTGCCGTTTTGTATGAAAAAATTTAAACGAATTTTTTTCATGTATTTTTTATTTGTATTAATCGAAGTAATCACCCATGCAATCAATGCATCTTTGCCATCGCAGTGGCAGTTTATTGATGCCCTTCTTAAAGAAATCAGCTGGACGGGAGGCAACAAATTCTTCAAAGGCATTTTGTACTGCCTCTCGGGTATTGAATTTTTTTCCCGCCAAGAAGTTATCCAAATTCTGGAAAAAGTAGTAGTCTGTAGGCGCAAGGTCTGGTGAGTAGGGCGGATGACGGAGAGCTTCCAACCCCAGTTCTTGCAACTTGGAGACCGTCTGCTGTGCAGTATGAGGTCGCGCGTTGTCGTGCAGGAGCAGCGGAGACGAGCGATTGACCAATGCTGGTTGGAGATGTGCCAGCTTCTCCATCATTGTGTTCAGTTCTTCACAGTACACATCTGCAGTAATGCTCACCCCGTTTGGTAAGAAGCTGTGATGAATCACACCGGCGCTAGACCACCAAACAGTGACCATCACTTTTCTAGGGGTAAGTTTTCGTTTAGGGCATTGTTTAGGTGCTGAACCAGGATCCAACCAACTTGCTGAGCGCTTGCGGTTATCAAACAGAATCCATTTTTCATCGCAGGTAACAATGCGGTTCAAAATTCCTTCATTTGTGTGTCTGTTGAGCAGTGCAAGGCACGTCTCGACGCGTACTTCGCGCTGACGATCATTGAGTTCGTGGGGCACCCATTTGTCAAGCTTTTTTACCTTGCCAATTTGACGCAAATGGACCAATATTGTTTTGACGCTAACGTCGAAAGCTGCTGCTAATTCAGCCGTAGATTGTGTATCATCAGCTTCCACAATCGCCTTTAATTCGTCATTGTCGACCAAAGTCTTCGGACGACCGCGAGGTTCATTTTTCAGGTCGAAATTTCCAGAACGGAAGCGAGCAAACCAATAACAGGTGGTGCGTTGGTTTGTAGTGTTAGCTCCGTAAACGTCGTTGATGTTGCGTGCCGCTTGTGCCGCGTTGCTGCCACGACGGTACTCATATTCCATAATTACTCGAATTTTTAACGTATCCATGATGACGAAAAAGATTGAAATGCGATGAAAATGTAACACTAATCAATAAACAAATGACTACTTTTGGAAAAAAAAATCCATGTTTTTAAAATAAAATTAATTTGAAATTAGAATTCTTACCCAAACAAAAATTATTTGGATTTGAAATGGCCAGTACTGCAAAACGGCAATTTCATAGGTAAAGACCTAATATTTTAGTGATATTTATTTTAGAAGTATGTATGTATATTAGTATGTATGTATATTCTCATATTATGTGTGTATATTTTTAATTAGAGTTTAATTTGTAATTTTATGATTTTCCTTCTACTGTTATTACACGCGTTGTCTACTGTTATCTTTTCTCCTATCGCAGGTGTGCTGGAAGAGATTTCTGTAGAAATACGCATTACCTGTGTACGTATTTTTCTGTTCCTTTCTTCTTGTCTGTTTATATGTGTGTGCATAAATGGTTAAATAAAAAAAATACAGTCAAATTGAGAACCTCCTCCTTTTTTTGAAGTCGGTTAAAAATACTACGTACACCAATCCGTCTAACAACATGATTCATCATCATCATGATCATAATTTCAGCCGAAAGACGTCCACTGCTGGACATAGGCCTCCCCCAGGCTCCTTTACTTCGACCGGTTCTGCGCTTCTCCCGTCCAGCGGATTCCTGCGGCCTTCACCAGGTCAGCGGTCCATCTTGTGGGAGGCCTTCCAACACTACGTCTGCCGGTACGATTGAAACGATACCATACCAACATAATTAAAATGACAATATCCTCTGTAACCGTTATTTGTAAGTATCAACGTCCCTTGTTCAGTAGAGGACCTTTAAAGGCTTCTTTAATCGAGGATTAATTAAAGTCCAATTACTTTGACAGTAGCAGCGTATTGCGATCTGACTTAAAAAATACTACGATCACCAATCCGTCTACTACCATAATTAAAATGACAATATCCTCTGTAACGGTTATTTGTAAGTGTCAACGTCCCTTGTTCCGTAGAGGACCTTAAAAGCCTGATATCCTCGTAATGTTGAATAAAATAGGACCTCAATAAGAATAACACTAACTTTAAATCCTAAACCCGTAAGGTGTCGACGAAGGTAGGTTACTACCTAACCATTTTGTATCTCATTATAATCCCTACTTTACTCGGGTGACATTGAAGATTTAAACAGAATCGTTTATCTTTCAAAGAACTTCGGGACTGTTAGTCAAAACTTAATATTGGAAATAAAATTTGTTTTCGCCCTTCTGGAGTTAAAGTCCATTAGTCAAGTTTCAAAACAGTTGCAGGAACATGCGCTCCTGTCATTTAAGAGTTTACAACAACCAGCCCTTGCTTAGATTAATTAAAGTATTTAATTGGTCCTCGGGGTACCCAGGTAGTTGGTAGATTGTCGGGACACGTCCTGCGAGACGCTTTTGTTATCAAAGATCTTGATATAATTTTCTAAAATTACAGTTCAAACAATTCTGAAGCCTTGAAAGTTACTTTGACTCGTATTACAGAATATTAAGTAGCAAAAAAGGTTCATTTATAATATTGTTATAATTAGGGTTATTCTTTCGACGCCAGTTGTTGGTTTTGGTATTTTTGTAATATTTTAGTTCATCTTCGGTGGTTTGAATCCTTTGTTTTTATTTTATTTTGCGTTGACAAATTGGCATACTCTTCGACTCCTGAACAATTTACGAAATAATACATTTATATTTCTTTTGGAATTAAAATCGTGATGTTAAAAAATAAACGTAGAGCATGAGAATTCTTTAAGATATTCTTATAATATTTTAAATGACAAAGACTAATAGAAGAGCCGTAGCACTTACTACAATTTAATTAAAGTCGTGACGTATTTACGGTCAAAAACTTTGTAATTTATTCCCTCATTTTATATCGACGGCCTTATTAAAAACATTATGGAAACAAACGGCGAAGTTACGCAACGTGCATTACACGAAATTATTTGTTCCGAGAGAGCACCGTCACGGTTACCATGTTATTATTTCTGCCACAAATACGATGTGCAAAACATAGGGGCTGAAAGGGGTCTCCCTGGGTACATTTCTAATGGCACCCACCTACCTAATCTTAATTAATAAATATGTAAACAACAGGACGAGTTACAGAGTGGGACTTAGTTTAAGTAAGTGGCTGTTTAAGCAATAGCACGTTTCGAATTTTGAAGGTGAAGCTAACTTCACCTTCAAAATTCGAAACGTCGAACGAAGATCTTCTGCGAACATGCATTGATACTAATATCAATGAATATTCGTAGTAAGATCTTCGTAGCTTGTGGCAAAGCGTAGCATTTCGTAGCGCCTATGCTACGTAGTGCTACGCGAAGCTACGAGCGTCTACGATGCGTTACGAGGGGCTACGCGCTCCGACGCGTAGGTCGGTGGGGCTACGCTGGCGGCCGGTCGCACGCTCGGTCACGCTCCCGCCGTCTATCGCCAACACGTAGCCGCCCTTAATTGATATTTGCTCTAACGAAGACGTACTCATCGTTTCAAATTCTATATTCCAGCCGACGACGGCGTCACACAAAAGAAGAATAACCGGTGAAAACTAGCAGCTGCGGATTGAGGCTACCGAGTTTTACTTTGTCTCACTTTGTTTTACTTTGTGTACTTATCTAAGTTTGCAATGTATGAGCCTGGTACAAACTTGGACAGAAACAAAACAGTATAGAATCCTCTTAGATAAAAAAATGATTAAAAGCATTTGATTAAATCATTACGTGGCGATCTTACGCGGAAAGATTACACAGCAACTGCTTTATACCGGTTTAATCGTTTTACCAGAGACATTTCAGTCCTGTGATCAAAGTCGATTTAATTAAAAATCTTGCAATAGACGGTTGTCTAAATTCCAAGCAACGGCGAGATTTTTTCTTTTTGTAAAAGAAGGTTTTAATGAAATCCTGTTGAATTTAGGTGGCCTACGCCGATACATTTTTCGCGCATTATTTTTTTTAAGTTTAGCAACTGAATTCGTAGTTAATGTACGAGAAAGTTATTTGAAAACAGCAGTCGTCAGAACCGTGCGGCACACGCTCTGATAACATAAACTCGATATTGCAACACAAATAACACATAAACTCAGTACGTGATTTAAATACGCATGTGGAGCCAAAGCTTTCTACCTGTCTCATACAATTCGGCATAAATTCACCGGTAAAATCTGATTTCATTCAAGGTGGAGTTAACAAATGCAAAAATATATCCACGCAATTTCTCCTACGAGGCCGCATATTAAATTAGACTGAAAGGAGTAAAATAAAAATGTAAAACGGATCCGAGTGGAGCGAACGCGAAAAAACCGGGTTTGAGTCAGTAGCAGCTCACGATTAGTATTCCGTATAATAAAATCTCTTATAAAAATAACATCTTTTGCGGTATCTTGAGCAACAGCATTTCCCTTTTTATCCTATTGTTATTCCGATACTGCACTGCACTGATCTGTTATCGGGTGTTATTTCGTGTTTAATAATACAATATTGGCCATAATATAGTTCGTATACCTACTTGCCTTTTTACACGCTTTATATTAGCTTCACTTGTATGTTTGTTTGTAACCGACTCCTTTGAGCGCGATTTTGACCCACTTTAAACGGTCAGATTTCATTGAAACTTTGTAAACTTGTCGAGGACCGATGACAATTCAATAATTTAATAAAAAATCAGAAAAAAAACACGTTTTTGTAGTTAGCAGAACTAAAAAATAGAAAATAAATAATAGTTTAAAAAACACGCTTTAAAAACCATACTAAAAAAGGAGAAAATAATTTAATTCAATTAAAAAGCGTGGAGTGCTTGACATTAATTGATTATAAAAATACCTCAAAAAGCACCCCACGCTTTTTAATTGAATTAAATTATTTTCTCCTTTTTTAGTTTGGTTTTTAAAGCGTGTTTTTTAGTTTTTTTAAACTATTATTTTTTCTAACAATGCCAATGTGTAATTGGCTGTGACGAACCAGTTTAACGGAATTTCGTTTTATCATTTTGAAGAACACTAGAAAACAGGTGAGGATTGTAGAGAAGAAAGAATTCCCGTAAAGTGACACGATGCTATTGAGGATCGGTCTCTTCGCAAAATGAAATTTAGTATCGAGTGTTCCGCTGACGTCTCTCGGAAACTCACCGCTCCACTACTGCATTATCTTGTCTAGTATACTCTGTATAGTATACCTACGACATACGGGAACATTTCTTCAAAATATTATGACAATTTTAAAATAAAATGTAATCAGTATCCTCCAGCAGAATTTCGATAATTGATAATTATCGACGGCAGTTCCTTTCACAACGCAACTCTGATTTATCAACACGATAAATAATTAAAATTTACAATCGTACCGCACAATATACGTTCAATTCACTGATTACCTCGGTTTTCGCCAATACGAGGTAACTGACAAAAGCACAACAATACATTCAATTAACTCTCAGTTACTATTTATCAGTCTACTGAAGACTTTATTTAGCCTCATTTGTCCAAATTCACTTGAAATATGCTAAGATTTTTAAGCGCGAATAAAATTGCTCATTTACAACTAAATGAGAAAACATTTATTTTTATTTCAAAACGTTTTAAAATAATAAACTGGAAAGGCAAGCACTATATTTCTGCCGCAGTCATAGCTGCTGGCCATTCATATCCTTGTCATTTTGCAGGGGTAGATAAGTAGGTGCATGAGCGCATGTGCACTTGTGCAAGCCAGGGATATGCAAGCGTGGTGCGTGGGTGCCCGGGGCAGGCCGCCGGACCTTATTTATGAGGTTACCCCCGCCGTCAACTGCTTTACGAGTTGGCGACGCTTCTGGGCGTGAACCGCTGACGTAAATTTATCTCGTTTTCCCAGACACGGAACTCGAGACGACGACCCGTTACGAGTGTGTCCGCGTCATAAAATGTCTCTTCGATGAATAGAACAATAGCTACTAGCTCTGAAGTGTTATGAGGCGAAACTCGTAAAATGACCACTCTTAATCCAGGGACAACTTCGGGCGCTGCATAGGTAAAGATGTATAGGTACGGTATACTGAAACAATCCCCCTGGTCACCACACCCACCTGCCGGCAGCCTGCCCGATAAACTCGCATAAAAATTATTATATTTCAAAGTGACATAAAAAGTAACTTCATAATTAATGCTTTTCTAAGAGTTAAAGATAATAACGTTCAAGTGGCGCCAGATGTTGACGAGTGTAATAGCTGAGTTATGAATTTTAATGTCTGCTCGACGAAAATCGGAATGAATATTGAACACAGTAAAAAAAAAAGGAAATAATTAAGCTCGAAAAGGATGTTTCCGCCACGGAATGGCTCAGCAACTCTCGGGAGGGAAATTTACGACGAACACTGAAAAATAATTAAGATAGAATCTCATTAGGGAGGTACACAGTGCGCGGACATAGTTGGATGACTACACACTAAACTAGCGACGTCTGGCGATGGTCCGCGTTTGATAGGTCGCACGTTCCGTGGACGCTGTTATTAATCATTTGAAGCAGAACCTACCGAAGAAACTTTATTAACGATCAAAACATCAAATGCTCCATTTGGTATTTGACGAGAGCTCTATAATCACCCAGTTTATTGAGTCAAGATAAACTATTATCTGATTTTGTCCGCAAAACTGGTATTTTCTGGACTGTTCTCCTTTTTAATTTGCAATAAAATCTATTCATATGAACGAGGTTAAGCATACAAATGCACGTCGAACGCATTGAAGATAATAAAAGTACCACTGATAGATATATATATTTGGACCAGTCCCAAACAGAAAAGCAAACTGTCGTAGATCTAAGCATTAAGGCAAATGGGTAATACGATTAATTGTAATTCTTGGGCCTTGAAATTAAGAGCCCTATCTAATTTAAATATACATTTTAAACAGAGGAACTTCGTAACTAAAGGCTGTGTCTAATCTAAATACATCACATAAAATAAAAGTAGTAAGGTATTCTTTATCTACATCACAAACTTCATTGTTTAACCGGATTTGTACAAAAGCAGGGATTGCCTACCTGTGCGTTAAAGACCAAACTGCGAGGATGAAGGTAAAGGTCTCGTTAATTCTGATCGCGATCTCCCTCGGGAACAAAAACAGAGCTCCTCTGAAGTGTAGTGTCGCCGGGGGAGCGACTTTATAAATGCCATACGCTTACACACCTCAAAGCAATGACTGGAGCTATCAGCTGAACGACTGCCATGTACTACGTACCAAACTGCAGGTATGTCGCTCAAGTGCATGTATAAATGCCATTGAAAATGGCTGCAACGTCTAGCATGCTCACACAATGGATGTGGTGTTTATGGAAGTACTAATGCGTTCTGCGAGCCGTTACGTGTTCTGTTCAGGAATGTGGGCGGACAAACAACGGGACGATTGTGGATCTGTAGGAGCTCCTGACTCTGTTTATGTGACGGTAGCTCACAGCAATACCGCAAATTGAGCGAGCAACTAGACCTTACGCCTCGCTACGTGCATTAATGGTGTCATAGAATTCTCTGTGAACGCAATAAACACGATGCCGTGGCGCTTCTGCTTATGCGCCAATAATTATTACTACATAACAGATCTTGACTGGCTGCTATTGACCTTAATTATATTACGATACCGGGAGTTTAATGGTCATTGGTCAGATGCAACTTAGATGAGTAAAGTTTAGTTGCATAGCTTACATGCGCGTGCGCCAGGTAAGTAATATTTACGTTGCTGCTGCATCGTCTACTATAATGACGGAAGTTCTTTGATTAGAGCTTGTAAGCTGATAGAACCACTGGAGTGTTCAATCATAGGATACTGTTGCTTCTTCTAAAGTTTCAAATCTCCTCAGCCTAAGCTTACATTAACAGTCTACAGTTTAGCGTTGCATAAAACATAATCGGATTGGTTGCAATGTAAATTATGTCTGCAACCGAGAATCGCTAAACGTAGCAATTTCAGCGCAATTACTACGACTATTTCATTCAGCGCTCACAGCTATTCCACGGCGGGGCTTTCTGCCAAATTCGAAATGTGCAACGAAAATTTGACAGAAAATCGATCATGCGTAGGTACGCAGGTAGGTAGCAAAACGGTGTCCCTGGAGAGTTGAGCTGCAATCATGTGCCTGGCTGCATTACCGATGGGCAGCATGGCGCCGAACCCCTTTGTGTACTCATTCGAATGCCGCTCATATCGCCACGCTGCCACACGCCACTATGGCCCAATAGCGCGAACAACACTCCATATTAAAGGCCCCAAATTGCAGTTTAATTTATTCCGGACGTGTCTCGGCAACGGAATCGCAATAACCGGCAAAACAATACCGCCGTTTATTGAGGGCTGTTTGATTGCACTTAGAGCTAACTACAACTACTGGGAACTATGTTTCATCCATAAACGGATTGACTAGATTTACTTTCAAGCTTGTTAAATCGCGTACATTCTAGAAACATTTCCTCTTTACCCTGCTTGTTTATCTACTAACATTATTTATTATTTGCAAACTACACTTTGCTCGCTCACTATTGGTGGAAGGAATCACAATAAAGAGCAAAGTACTATATCGGTGAGTTTGGAAAGTTTAAACTTCTCACATATCAAAAAATAGATATTGGAAATTGGAACTCGTGAGGTTTTCAAAAGTTTGACAATATCTTGATACTTTTGTTCGCGGTATTCTTGTAATATCTTTAAAAAAAAGTTAACTAGAGTGAATAACTGTTCACTGTCTGATAGTTGTTCGGAATTTCTAGCTTGGCTGGTTTAAGTTTATCTAAATAGACCGAAAAGGAATTGGAGAAGAATTTCAAGACCCTATTTCGAAACTATCAAATGAAAATAGCGCGCGAAACGTGAACTCACACAACATAGTGGATTGGATGTATCGAGCTTCTCTCTCACACACACAGCTATCACACGAACCTTCCGTAATAGAAATATTTAAAATACTTCATCCCATTCCAAGCAAAATATCCCGAATTCATACTAGTTGTAGTTTAGAATCCAATTCAGAAATGCTTCCAACTGGGACTGAGTGTTATTAAGCTCCTGTCGAGTCAACTCACTAATTACAAAGCTTTTTGCCGTTTTCCCCTTTTGCAGATTGGCAACTTAAAATACAAAACTAAAAAACAGAGCAAAAATCAAATGGAAGACTGAAAGAAAATATTTTTCTGCATAATGTTCACGACTAATTATGGCTTTTAACCAACCAGCAACCAGTTGCGAAATGAATGACGACGATGTTGATGACCCAAATGTAGCTGCAAAGTGTCCGCTTTTAGGGCTCGGGACCTAAGTAGGAAACAAGTTAAAAAATGATGGTTTGTAAGTAGTTTTAATTTATTTATTCTTGGAAATGTTCCTAACTAAGGGTTTTTAGGTTAAGTAGTAGGTATGTGCTATCCAGCGACCAAGGCTTATGTTTGATAAAGAGAATATACTCTATGAAAGGAAAACAATCATGACAATCGAATTGCATTCCAACAAAGTCTCCGTTCGGATAGTCCGCACGCGAAAGGTGACGAAACATTTCGGCTCCCTAGTGTCCTACTTTCTACTATTGCGTGTAACGTCTGTTTTGGGTGCAGCACATGGATGAAAAAGAACTAAAATATTAGGGAGGTAGAAACATTCATTTTTGTTACAAAGGTATGCGAAGATTTCCTAGAAATAATAAAAAAAAAAAAAATTTCCACGTTACAAACCAAGCTACACAAAAAACCGCAAACATAAAAAGGAGACCACATTTTCAGTTGAATATCAAAGCGGAATTTCTATGAAATAAATCTGACGTACATTTATTCATTATTTGATGACATGCATATATAAAACAAATTTTATTGTTGTGCCGGGTCTAAAAATACAGTCTGACAAATGTTTCGGAGAGACGTCATTAATTGGAGTTAAATTGTTTGTTCGATAGTTTGTTTGCGCAACCAGCATTGAAAGGAACGACGGTGCCGGTTGGTTCTGACATGAGAAACGAAGCGCTGCTACAGAACCGGTCGATCCATGTTTGCCATGGTGTTCAATGCTTACTACATTTCCACTAACCTAAATAAACACGTACAAAATAATAAAGCAAGTATTTCACTTTTATTTGGACCTTTCTGTAAGCAATACTCACGAGGGCAGACTATAAGTCAGCTGATGAGCAAGTCCTTTTTTTTCAAGTTTACCACTTTCGTTCTAACAGTATAAAAGTCTAAGAGAATGTAAATAGAAAGCTCAACTGAAATAGTAACCGAAAGCAATAAACTATTGAAGAAAGTGCCCATAAAATAATTTTTCGCTTTTTAAGACCGCAACGTTATTTTATCTTCTTAATTCGAAGCGATATGTTATCGTGGCGGAAATTAAAGCCAAGCTATTCTCGATCCTGATGGATGTTATTTTAGAAAAAAACATGGTGCAGTTTTTACGAAAATTGAACGAGTTAACGTACCATGGTGCCGTGCTCGAGCCGTATTAATGAACGGGGACGGGTACGGAACCGGTGCGAGCGGCAAGTAAAACTTCTCCGCTATTGTTTCGGCAACTATTAAAACTGGTACCCATACCTCTAAGTTCGCTCTTGGATGCACTTAGCGAATGTCTCACACTTTGAAAATTTTGTCTGGTGGAAACTTGTATCGAAACTTTCAGATTTCTCGCGGTGAAATGAAAATAAAGGCATTATACATTGAAGAAATACACCACTCGTTTAAACTACTGTCTACGAACAAGAACACACAATAGCTAATCTTATTAAAGTGGAATAGTGGCGGAAATATTCGGTATTTCCTAAGCCAAATAGTGAAAAAAGGTTTCACTTAGATATTTTAAAAGGATTATGGGGTCTTGTGTGGTTCGCGATTTATCTTCTTAACGACTTCCGCAATGTGACGCGTTCGGCGGCGTGCGCGACGTCTGGCGACGTGGGGCACGCAGCGTGCCCGCCGCGTGCTCGACGCGTTGCCGCCGCTCGATCCTCACACACTAACCACTCGCACGTTCGTCGTCATTTTTCATCTCGACATGCATATTCAACGCAACAATAAATCATTGGGAGCCATCCTCTCACAGCCAAACGAAATGACCTTACTGTTATATCGCTAACTGTGAAAAATATCGCACAAAATGTATGTAAGTAAACAAACAAAACCGAAATATTACGATAATAATTACCACCCTTTCGAGTCGTTGATAAATAGCGTCATTATTATCACCAACGCTTTGAAAAATGGTTCCCTCTCTTGATATTTTATTCAAATAGCTAGCCCACGAATATTCTTTTTATGATGCTCACGATTTTTTGCTTTTCCTTTTTACATTTTGCAATCGCTACTTTCCTTCTGTTCTGTGTGCTTTCATCGAAATAATAGTTAACAAAAATAAAATAAGCGTTGCACGCTCTTTCTGCTTTCATTAATTAATGTACAATATAAAATATTACTGATCAGATACCTATGCAAAAACTGTGTTAAATATATTCGCTATAAATTTTCGAATGCTTCTCACAATTTTGACTAACCGTAAAAAAATTGCTGGGGACACAGCTGCGGTCAAATTAATTTGGAGTTTGTTAATATTTTGCGTATGCGAATATGAACAACACAAATATGTGGAAGTTTATGACCATTAGAAAGTTTTGTCGAGTGTTCCGCATAATTACATCGCAGAGTTGTAAAAGGACAGTTCCGTTTTTGTTACATATATCACGTTTGTAAACTATGTTATGTGCTTCATTTAGTTAAACATGTGTGGTCTATTACGCTTTAATTTAGTATGGGTTTGCTTGCTTTGCACTAAAATTGTCGGATCGATTTGGCCTATTAAATTACACGACATATTCTATTGGACCAGCCCCGATATCCCGGCATCAATTTACATAATTATTGTCGCTGATGCACGTGGCGCACCAGACATGGATTATTTTACTAATCATTGTTTTAGTCCACATAAGCAATTACATGAACTAGGTTTAATTTGATTACAATAATAATAATAATAATCACTTTTTATATTTTTAAATGTTTTTATATTTGTATACTAATATTTAAAAATATAATTTATATGTATATTTAATTGAATAAAGGAAATAATAATAATCACTTTATTATCAGGCAACTAAGGCCCATAGATAAAATACACAAAAATAATCTTAAACAATAATAACAAACTAATACATATTAATAAACAGCTTAAAACTATAACTAAACACGTAAAGTCGTCGGCATCGTGTTTTGCTGCGAGGTGTCACGTAACCGTCCCCGGAAACGTCGATATACGACACCTTTCGGCCAAAATTCCTCTTTCAAGCAGTGCTGTAAATGGTGCGTTGGAACTCGTACCACGAATGACTTAAAGTTGACGTCGTGGCGCGATTCCAACCTTTCGACCCTCAGAGTCCAGTTGGTCTTCACTTTCAAGTACTGCACAACTTCCTCATTCTTCGTGGAATGATGCAGACGCGAAATGTACAGCTGCGTCGTAGGTACAGCAGGGCGCAGCAACATGCTGGGTCCACTCGGTGCGGTACCGTACAAGTTACGAGAGCAGGGCTTCTTCTTCTTCTTTTCTACCTCCGTGAAACCCTCCTGATCAACTAGGCCGGCTCTTGGCAAGGAGCTACGGACCGCAGTCAGGGCAGGTTGAGTACCCTTTCGTCGCAATGTAGCATAGTGATTAATTAGTGCAACGTATCGCCTATAGAACATTTAATTACGGTTTTATTTAGAAACTCACTGAGGTACCATAATACGAGTAGGTACAGCTACTGAGAAAATAAGATGAATACAATGCATTTAATTTATAAATTCTATTGTTTGCATAGCATGACACGCTTTTAATTTTAAATTTCAGAAGACACCGGGAATAGAAGCCGAGAACTCTAAAGAATTTTAAAAACAAAAAGTGAAGAATACTGAGATCGCTTGTTTTATGAAAACTTCAGCTGCAGAGAATATATTAATCTAGTTATGTTCCTTTTAGGGTTCCGGACCTCAAAAGGAAAACAATAACCTTTTTATCGCGAACATTATAATGGGGGTTGAGTTGCTTCTCTTCAGAGAAAAGTTACTTACCTGGGACGTTAAAATATAGGTAATTCTTGGATAGCCCTATTTTCTGATACAGAGAATCCTGATATTGTTTCCCAGAGTACCTACATACACTGCTTAATCCGTGAACTCATTGTGGCAGACCAACAAACACTTAAATAGATTATAGTACTAATAAAAGCACCGAGGTAAGTACTGTATTATGCTAGTTAATTAATATTTATGCTGTGCCATTTCTACTAAGCAACGTTGAAATACCTACGGAATTCACTTTAGCTTTTAACGTTAGCACCGGCTTCTATCTCAGATCAACATAAACAAGACTGTTAATCGAATCAATACCATTTCAAAAATACTCTTAGACACATATAGTAAACTGTACTGAATAGTGTAAGGGTGCTGTTGAAGGTCGTAAGCCTAAATCTTGTTTATTCATGACGTTAGAGTGATTTGGCGAACATAAAGTTGGAGTAATGAGGCGTGACACTACCTGTGCGTGGTGCGGCGAGCGATTTGTTAGCAGAACGAGGCCAACCCTTGGGATCCCTCAAACCCCCGACCCACCCGTCTCACCCGCCCCCGACGTTTCTTAGAAGCTCAAACATTAAGTACGCGATGGACGATTAAACGGCTTACTTGAGAATTACATAAATATCACAGACGTCCCGCTGACTACCTAACCATATTTGGATTATGACTAATTCATAAAACAGATTTTGTTTGGTACGCTGAACTTTCAAATTGCAAATCCTCTCGAAAAGGAAGAAATAAATATTCAAAGAGAATCTACTTGCAAATAAGAAAAAGGTTTTAATTCTACGACCAGTAGGCTTAATTTGAGTAGGTCCTATCGGGGAGATCTTCACGGGGGCGACAAGATCTCTTAGTTCATCTCGACCCGAAATCTTTTTGTCGAGGGGAAAATTTACCTATGTAAAGGAAATACAATAGCGAATATTTATAATGAAATGGACGGGCACAGCTAATTAGTTTGACAACAAAGTCAGGCTGGTTGGCTTCAAGGGTTAATCCGAGTTGAGTTCTAGCCCGAATGAAACGGCGAAGTCAGCTCGACTCTGTGCTCCAACTTTACCCGACCCAAGCAAGGTAAAATCTAAATCTCTCCGCCACAACAACCAAATAGTATTACAGTATCGACAATCGCGTTATTCAGTATATTCGATGATGTGAAACCCTCTTTCGAAAATAAACTCTCATCTAGTTCAAAGTTTACCGTCAAATGTTTACACGGTTACGGTTTTCTATTCGTGTTCATGCTCCTTGTAATTTTTTTAAAAACAAACTAAAACCCCCTTATTAAAAAACAAGGTTTTTCTTTAGGTATGGTTTAAACCATCTAGCCTGTTTTTGAAATAAGAACCTAACTAGAACCGAAATACAGCTCCTTTTACAAAGCTGATAACTTAATCCAGTGCTAAATTGTAATTTTTGTATTAAGAACTTTACCCAAATAGAAGAAAAGTTGGTAATGCAAAAACTGACTTAGAGTTTTGGACTAGAACTAAAGAGAAGACGCGTTTTGTAATAACACGGAATAGGTTTAAGGTGGTTACCCTAAAACTGCATTACCCAAGAATGGAGGAAGTATTTGGTTGTTAATTTACAGTGAAATCTGTAGCGTTTGTAACTCTTGTCGGCGATGGGCTGACACAAACATTTAAACAAACTTCAACAGTTTTAATTGAAGCGCCCTCGTCATGGACCGAGCACCGGCCGGCATGCCAGCCTTTCTGCTCTATGTGAGCGGTTACGAGCACAACACTAGACTCTATAGCTACGCTCACTACCTTATATCCTCTAAAATAAACTTGTTCTCGTATCTATAAGGCGTCTTGTGTTTTCCATTACCTAAATTAAATTCAGTTCTCTAGTGCGTTTATAGATTCATAAAGAGTCTTTATCTCGAAGATTTGGTAGGTTAGGCTAAAAGCAAATAATGTACTTTAAAACAAATGTTTATATTATATTTGGTTTGTATTTTTTACCTTTGAAATGTTTTCATATACTACCTACCTATGTAATTCTTCGCTATAGCCGGATTTTACTCAAATATAATTTTTGAATTTTATTGGAAACTAACCTTGCACTGTGAACTTTCTGAATATTAACATGGTTTTGTAATGTAGACTAAACCTAATTAATTTAATTTTCGTGTAATGTAAATAAAATGGTATGTTGATTAACATGTGAACAAACGCCAACTGTGATATCTGTAATGGAGGCTTGTGGACGCGACCGGCGGTCGACACGCTCGTCGGACGCAGATTAATTATGTAAATGAAGTTTGGGCTGCAGATGCCGATAGAGAAAGGTTCTCTTACAAAACGTACCGCCCGCCGCCACATCGCGAATTAGTACCACTCTCAAAACTTCGTTTCGCCTTCAATGGGCCCACGATCAATCCGAGGCCCATTATCAGCCGGCATGATTCACACAATTTGCGCAATGGATCAACTTGGCTCAAGATGGAGCCGCAAATCCGGATAAAGATGAAACGAAACCGAGGAATGGTTGAAAATTAGACTAAAAATATACATGCAGCTGTACGCAGCTTACCGTACACCCGACGAATTTTACGCCAAGCTTCCGTATGAATTCGATTTTACCACATCAAGTTACCACAACAGCAGTATATTGGGCGCAAGAATTTCCGAATTTACTAAGACAAGAGTGACGAGAAACAGAAAAATAATACGCATGACATAAAAAGAAAAATGTTACCTATTTTCTTTAACGTCTACAAAGGGATCTTGAAAATATCACATCTCTGGTGCCTGGTGCGAGTTATATCACAGTTTTAAGACACACTTTTTGCTTTTCGTCTTACAAAAATATGTTTCGTTTTGCTACCTGTACGAAGTACACTTTACTAAAGCATTTTCTTATTCAGTTTATATTTGGAATAAACTGGGAGCTATTCGTCAAAAAGTAAGCCAACTTTACTATTTGAATACGTGAAGTAACCATGAATTTCTAGATCTAAAAAAACAGGTTACGACGTCAAGCTGCCGCAATTTTTTATCCATTGACAAAATCCAGCTAGACTGCCAGAGCATTCATTAAAATTTCAAATAGAACGCCAGCTTAGTAAACTACGAAAACTCTTTGAAAGTTTGTAAATTTCGACTAAACTCTCGATGTTATTTTCATAATAATCCCAATAAAGAATGGCTTCGTCACAATTTTGGTAAAACGACGTCCTCTTGTTGGTCGAATGTGTTTTAGATTGCACTATATTAAATTGACAGGAAACAGGGATAATTTTGTAAGTCGTGTCGATGCTCAGATACTCTTTGTGCAGAGTTCGAAAACGTCGATCTTTTACTCGACTTTTTCTACAGAAGTAAAGTAAAAGTCAGTCCGACAGCTGAAGTTAACTCAAAATAACTCTGCATATGACGTTTCGGGATGAATCAATCTCGTTAGGAACTAGTCAACAATCCTTTCTTTAAAAAATAATAATTTCATTGTTACAATCCCAATCTGGGAAACTTTGTCAAGTCTTCTCGTCGCCTATCCTGCAATGTTGGAAGACTTAAAGTCTTTAACCAGTGCGTCCTGCCCGTTATTTTCCGTCCCGGTGTCTGAAAGTTAGACACTGACAGTTGGGCCGGTCCACAAATTCAAGGTCACTCAGCGTGCTATTGAGCGGGTTATGCTAGGAGTTTCTTTGAAAGATAAAATCAGTAATGAAATTATCCGGAATAGAACCAGAGTTCAATAGCTTGAAGAGTAAGTAAACTGAAGTGGCGGTGGGCTGGCCATGTTTGTCGAAGGACGTATCGGCAAGCATAGCGTGGGACGCCTCCCAGCTAAATGGACCGACGACCATAAGAAAGTGGCTAGGACAGACTGGATCCTGAAGGTGGAGGTCAGGGTATTGTAGGCCTATGTCCAGCAGTAGACTGCGATAGGCTGAGTTGATTGATTGAATCCCAGTCATCTGTTTTACATTCTACAGCTGCATGGCTAACAAGATTCTCAGGATTCGTTAGTCCAATCACCCTTTTTTTTGAGGGTGGGAAATCATCAAATAATTTCTCCCGCTCTGGGTGGAGCAGGAGGGCGTGTCAGACTTTTACTGACTAAAACCTACCCGTGTTCCTTCAGTTTCGGCTAGTAAAACAGACTAAAAATACACAGGAAGGTACCGTTGTACTCACTTTTGGCCGAATATAAAAATCTTTGTAGGGATTCCTATTCGAGGGTGGTAATTTGGCCGTCTATCTGTTTGCGATGGGGTTTAAAAACCATAATGACTAACTAGTTGAAAATACAGAATACTGAATATGTATAACTATAGCTGCTATTAAACCAGTTAATAACAAAAATAATTAGTCCAAAGTTCCAAACCCAAGGGGCTTCTTGAATTGCGGTTTTCGGGATTGTGTGCTTCGTTCAAACACAATTTTATCTTTTTTTTCCTTCTCAAGTGTGCTGGTACAGAACCCCTAGTGCGGGAGTCCGACTCGCACTTTGTCGGAATTCTTTCTGAGTAGGAACCTGTTTTTCATGATAAGTCTTACATGTGTCATACCGTAAAGCCGTTAAAAGAACGTCATGTGGGATATAAGATACGTTTGTTTTTGTGCGGTTCACAATCATAAAAGGATTTATGTTTTCGCGCGTCTTTCTTTGCGTTTCAGTGAAAATGAGCTCTAAGCTCTTACATGAGATTCTTCAGCATACCTAATGTGAAATTATTAAAATTATTTTTGGGATAAAGACATCTGATATACGTACTTAAAGGTATTATATGAGAATATTTTAATATCAGGGATTTTTTTTGTTTATATTCCATTCACGTTACCGTAATTGAAGTTAGTAATATCGGAATTTTATAATTATTTTAGGCCGACAATAACGTAAACCCAACCAACAAAATTCTCGATATCATTACTAAAGATACTAATTAAAGAAATCCCCAGCTTTTCTATGAAGTGATTTTTATCGTAGACCATTTTTTTTTGGGGCTGGTTTATCTTCAAATAACTTCTCCCGCTCTAGGTGGAGCAGGAGGGCGTGTCAGACTTTTACTGACTAAAACCCACCCGTATTCCTTAAGTTTCCTGTGTGCCAGGGGTCACGGTATATCTTTCAAACAACCCGCACCCCTGGCAGGCATCGGCCCTTACGGAACCCACCAGTTGATGCTGACATCTCTTTGAGGCGCGCGTGGAACACAACGCACCATCGTCCCGGGCTTGGTCCTTACCAGACAGCGAGCTACCCATTACTCGCCGTCCGCAAGCGTGCCTATGGTGGCCGGGAATCAGCCTGATATTCCCGACGCCATTGAGACATTTCTCTGTTACCATCGGAAACATGCTTATCTTAGATGATTAAGTTGCTTGATCAGGTTTTACGCATGGATTACTATAGTTTCTAATCGTACATGTACATAACATCACGTCAGTATAGTTCACATAATACCACAGACATGAGCACAACCCTACTGCTGCTACATGTAGGTATGTACATACATGTCAACGTCTAAGGGTCTATTCAATATAGAGATAGCCAGACAGGAATGGGAGCTATTCCGATATTCCCGAGGTTAACACCGGAATGTGGATGTTCTAAATAGAAGTGACCAATCAACTGGCGCTTAGATGTGCTATAGCATGCTATATAGCCACCTGAATTAACGAGATACGTAGCAACTACCGGCAAGTGGCCGCCTGTGTGGCCGCCCGTGACTCTGCGAACGTCTTTGATGACGCCGTATCAATAGCCAATAGCATTGAGCTAATTTGTATAAAGGTATTACAATAACCCTCAGCTTTAGCTGAATATCGAATATCGACACACGCACATATGTCGTGTGTCGTACAGATACGAGGCTAAAAATATCTCCCGCCGACGACTAATCTTGACTTTCGTCTTTTATTCTCCGAACCAATCTTCTGCTCTTAACACGATCACATATCTAATTCGGAATTCCGAAAATATTTGACGTGTCGCCTACTAAGTACCTGCCAATACGAAACATTTAATTAAATGATCGAGACCGTTATGACCTTTATTCCATGAAAAAATAGACGATATTCTTTGCAGTGTTGCGCAGTTTTAGAGAGTAGTATTGAGTGACAGTAAACGGTCGGTAGCGAGTAGCAACAAAAAGTTAATAGTCGTGAAGGAGCCAAACACTCGACACGTTCGCACTGCAAACATCACCGACTTGGGTAATTTCGCTCAACGGGAAAGTCACAAGAGGGTCCACTCCTCGTACACTTCCATTTCGAAAATAAATGAGTTAATCAAAATAGAACGAGGTCTAAGCGAAGAAAATAAAGTAAGACAAATAGGTGCGATTCGACGCATCGAGTCCATTTTACGCATCGTTTGTTTGTTTGCATGCTCAAGTGCCGCCGTCGAGGTGAGTGAGCCACGCACACCGGCACGACACTCACAGAACTAGCTACAACTACTGCTCACTAACGCGTAGATATATTTCCCGTAAGTGTATGAGACCTAATAAACGTATTATCTCACGGAGATGGCAAAGGTCTTGTGTTATCGCCTGGGAATAAAGTACTAACGAAACTCAAGTTGACTTTTATCTGACAATCGAGTTATACACTGAAGTCAGGTCAAGTACGAGACAAGTTAGGGCGGCGGGCGTTTAGTCTTTCAAGGTACGTTTTTGCCAGATAATTTAAGGCGATTAAATAAGTTTTAAATTGAAGCTGAACCTTTTGAACTTATTCAATGTCATCGCAATATCATTAGATCTAGGTTAGGTATATTAGGGTATTAGAATTTAATATGAATGTATAGAATATGGTTGAAGTAATTTGATGTAACATAAAGCACTATCAATCATATTGCGAGCGGCGGCGCGCGCAGTGTTCCACACCGCTGCCGCTGCTGCCGACGCTCGGAGACGATCATTCATCACACTTCGAGCTCTCTTAAGTGCTTTAGTGCACTATAATCAACTCCTTATATCGGCATTTTGTTAAGTACACTCCGCATCATCATAATTAGTTATATGAGAGCTACTGCAAATTGTGTTGATCGATGATCCCATTGTCTTTAGTCAAACCACATTTCAGTATCGATCTTGTGAAAACTTTTGGATTTTTACATACAGGAAAAGTTTTTATTCAGTGCGCAAACTGTAACCATGAATTCAGCATATCATTCTAGACCCCCAGCGCAGAAAGTTTTCATCGGTTATACAAAAAGAAATCACTCAACGCACTGAATGTTTACCTTTTCCTGTATATTATCTTTTCATTTTTTTTTACATTCTACTCTCCAAATTCATAGTAAGATCTGGATATACCCTTTGCATAGAACGAAAAAGGTTTAAATAAAACTAAAACAATAAAATAGTTACTTTTTCAGACCGCGTTTACTTTGATCGAAGTCTTATATTAAGTGGATAAATATTAATAAGATAACCTAATTTATATTCAAATAAAAATCTGAAATTATATTACAATAATAAAGCTGCGGTGTGGAAAATATCCGCTGGCAAAGTCAAACACATGAATTTTTATGAACATAAACATTTTTCGTTACGACCCGAACTGACGGTCGTTAAAACTCTTATCCATAATCATGCAGGATAGAACAAGGAAAATGTCATTCGTCATGCTTAAAAGATTAGGTAAGGAGTTCAACTCACCAGATCGTTAGTAAGTGTGAGTCAAAGAACCCGGGAATGGAAGTGATAACATCCATTCGACAAAGCATATGTGATTGACATACATTTACACGACGCCGACGCACATGATACCTAACGACCCCCGACCATTTTATACAGTTTTTTTTTCACCAATCATGTATCTCATAAACGTACATAATTATATTATGTCATTAAAACATAGACATCTTATTAAAATTTGGAGAGGAACTAATTACTTTCAAATTAAAAATGTTATTTAGACAGCCAGAGACTCAACTTTATGTTAATTTATTCAGCTAGTCTCAAATGAACGTCTGACGTAATGTAAATATCTACACGACATTAATTAAACAGCCTTCTAATAACTCCCTCGTAACATGGTGTAGGTAAAGGAGAAACTATTAAACGCGACCACGAATGTTTAACGTGTGAGCGAAGCATTATTAAAATTAATGGCTTTATTAAAGCGGCCGCGTATCAAAATATGTAAACTATGCCGCACTATCCATATGAATGGGCGTGAGCTGCGGCAACGAATATGACGGTGGAACCCATATTCGGAGCCGACAGCGGTCGACGTCGGCGCGACGAAGGCGAAGCATATTAGGGCCTCACATTCATCCAACCCGTCCCGAATACACGTCTTTATCAAAGACGTTATTAAATCTAGCCCGTAGAATACGTAAGACGGTGAATCGATTTGACTAAATTACCTCAGGAACATTATAGAGTCCGCACACACTCCATACGTCCCCCTCATCGTCATAGATACTTAGTAAGAAAGATGACGATACTATTTCTTTACGAACTGGCGAATAGGTCAGAAGGACGTTCCCACTTTATCGTGCGAGCCATTTCTAAAGATTGAGCGACGAAAGTGTCCATGAAAACATAATATCTCCAAAACTGCTGACAGAGCGTCGAAGTTTTATAGATTTCACGAAGTGGAAAAATTCGTTTTCTCTGTTTCAAAATTATTTTCTCACGCCCTCAAGCTACAAACAGTTCAATAACGTAGCGGCGAACGGGCAAAAGCGCAAGTTCGTTTAATTGCAATTTAGACTAAGCCCAGCGATCGCCACATAAGCTGGCAAACAGAGAGGTCGAGGGTCTGCGGGAAGACTCAGATATACCCGCCGAACCGAGTGCACTCACTGGTATCTAGTTTCGTATAACAAATGGCGGAGCAAACCACTCAACTAAGCTAGTGCTCGCTGCACAAGAACAGTTCGCCGATGTCGACCACCAGTACTGACACTTTAAACGTACTTGACATACAACACTTCGATTGCATTATTCCGTCAAAGCAATTATATTAACTTGTTCAATATAAAGGTCAAAAATGTCAGTCGAAAAATTAAATATCTACGATTTTTTCACGAGAATAATATTTTCTATTAGCAATTCAATAAAATCGGGCACAGATGTGAAATCATTTCATTAGTTCATGCTGAATACTGAAATTCAATACAAATTACATATTGTATGAATGTAATCTGTACACGAAATATAATACAAGTTAGCGCATTGACACGTATGTAATAGAATAACGAAACACTCCGATATGAAAACAATAACGGGTTAAGCTTAAAAGGATTGTATATGGTAGAGGTGACAGTTAATGGGAAAACGCATTAAGCCACCTACGAAGTTGAGCGAGGCTGCGCGGCTCGTGAAATAAAATGCACTAATGATTGCCGGAGCCACGCTCCCCCCACCCCGTAACGACCCCTCGCGATTAATGCTATTATACGATTCCTTTGCGCATTATACTTTAACATAACCAGGCACCACAATTCGAGTAAACAGCTTATCTTGTGGGACAAAGAAAATCTGAGCCGATTAATGATTGAACATTATCAGATTACATCTCTCCTTCGTTATTCAATATCCGCAGTATACGCAATTATTGACAATCGTACAGATCTCCGGAAATTAAATTTTTAATGACGATGTTTGTAAATAGAATTACAATACTTATAATAACTCGTGCAATTATGCTGTTACAAAATATTCAAAAGCACGACATGTGGAGAACGTGTCGTACGTCAGCACTGTCTGTGCCGCGAGAGGCGATGCAGTGCCTGGTTTATGTTCTTATATTTTTTTCTTTAATTATAAAAGGAATTGGCCAGACGGACCCCAAGAACTATGTAAGTACCTATGTGTTGGACACCCTAACTGCTGCATCTCGAAACATATATATTTATCTGTATTAGCCCCGCCAGATTTGCTTAGGCAGAATTTCCACCGACATTTACTCCAGCCTGGGGAACGGTTTACCATTAGCACATCGGCTCGTATATACATAATCGTGGCGCCCCGACTGGAGTCCCCGAGCTAACCGCGCTGTTCCCAGCACACCTATATTTTATTTTTCTTGACAGCACATGAGCGCGTTAAGCCGACGGTGCGTTGACTGCGTATAAAGCAATCGAGGAGATTCCATACCAATAAACAAGTGTATTTTGATCAAGAGCATTAATGTACGAGAATTTTCTTACTGCTAGCTACTATAGAACTGATTTTGTTTATTTATATTTTTTTTATTGTATCGAGACTGTTTTTTTCTTTGACCGACATTAAACTTGCCGAATGTCATAAATACTTTTTGGATGGTTATTTGAGCTTTATTAGTTTTAAATCAAAGCTTAGAAGCATAACCCTTACAATCACCACAGTTAATGTTGTCCTAATATTTATTTTAATTAATACGTTATCAAGTTGTCCTTCAGCACCCAAATACGAGTAGTTACCACCGGTTTAGTCAAGCGTGACGTCTACAGATTTAGACAAAGGAATATCCGCTTTCCCAGACATTTCCTCACCTCAATGATCCGTCATTCACAGAAATCTATTCACACCTGATTACATCGTCAAATCCGATCTTCTGTTGGATTTTTGTTTACCCAAAGATTTTGGGGCTCGAATAACATGCAATTTTCATTATAAACCTAAAGCTTGGAGAGCGAGGGGCGATTGAAGAAAGTCAATCGAACTAAATTTGGAATACATTCAGAAATTCCAATTTACTTTGGTAATCTTCTATAGTCACCAAGATAATACAAGTGGAGTGTGAACAGATAATTTTAACTATACTCCTGTGTTATTCCAGGGTCCATACCTAATGGAATGGGAAAAGTTTGAAGAATGTAAAGGCCCCAAACAGGCCGAGTGCGGCAAGTTTGAAATCAAAAATTCACAAAATATGTCGGACGTAGTATTCCTACTGGACTTTCCCACGGATTGCCCGGCTACCTCAGTCGGTATTTTAATTAAAATTTAACAAAAAAATACTATCGTACTACATATTTTATTAACTAATTTCCTTTTTAAACAGGCTAAAGTTGTGGTTAGTACTAGAAGCAACAATGTAACAAAAAAGCTGTGGAACTATGCGCTGAACAAACCCTGCGAACATTTTGTTTTGGGCCCCATTCTTGTTGATTCGTTCAATTTGACTAAGAATTGCAAAGTTAACAAGGTAAGATTTTCAGATAAGTATCAACTAATTTCAGAGAACCGTCGTAAACATAAAATTAAACGTGATTTTATACACAGGGTCGCTACGAGATACATCTCGACTTTGTAGCTAAGGCGAAGATGTTTTTGGGGACGAGTTTTTTTTACGGCGACTACGCATTCAAGACTATGTCTTATAACAAGGTAAACAACTTCTTCTGTGTGTACACCATGCTAAACATAAAGAAACCTAATTAAAAATTTAATGTCTACTTTTAACAGTTTTATTATTTTTAAATTACATGTAAGTACCTACACAAACGTTAATATGTGTTAGAGAAAAATAACTCCAGAGAAAATGATACTCCTTGCACCAGTGCCACTATGACGAGACCTACTTGCATACGCTGGAGACGTCTTGAAAATTTGATAGAAAAATCGTCGCCATTTATCCGCATTATTGCTTTCAGAAAAATCATACTGCAGTTCAGTTTTATCGTCAAGTAATAAACGTATATTCAGGTATGAATTTATTAATCGGATAGCCCGTTTCAGGAGTAGAGCGTCGTTTTTATCAAAGTGGTATAATTATCGTGTTTCATTTAGGGTGCTCCCTCAGGCTCGTGACTCGCGTCTGAGTTAATAACCATATAATATAGTCAGCGGGCCGGATAGACGCGTAATATAACTAATTTCCGTGTCGCGATTAAAACTCGTTATAAATGGTAGCCGGGGAGAACTCTGAGGCTGTCACCATTAGCGTTAAAAGAGGGAAAAGAGATCTGCATTAAAACGCGCTGAAATTTTGCAAAACGGCAGCCGGTGGCATACACGACGAAAACAACCAGCGGACATATTATTTTATGACGTTTTTATACCTCGTTTACGAATAGCTAGTCTTTGTAATCGCAACTGCCTTTTCAGACTTACAAAAACTGTCTAACGTAGGTCTGTTCGTAGTTGCTCCATATATAGGGAGGAAATTTAATAATCTGGCGAATTAAATTGTGAAAATCACGAGTACCGGAGACTAATTTTCCCTTCCAGCTTTCAATAGCACCTAATTATATTCAATGACGCTCCATGATTTCTCCATGATTTACTGAAATTGCGCCAATAATTATATGTCCTACCATTCGCAGCGAACACAATACGCCAAAGTAAATATGTTCAATTCAACAATGAGCAGTTCGCACATAATTTTTATTCGGTTTATTGACATCAACATTAAACAGGTAATAACAGAGAACATGACCACGCCACAGTTAACTAATTAATGAATAATTATTTATCTGACCACATAAATTGATTTATCTTTTTCATTCACAAATAAAACTTCTTCGAACGAACAAACAACAAAATACCGCTAAATCTGTTCTATAAAACAAAACTCGACAAATTCATCTGTTTGTGAAATTAAATAAAGGGAGCGTAGTTAATACATTTTTAATGAGCTGTAATAATTACACAACAAATTACTCGTCTTAGCAGAGCGAGATCTGCGAGTAAATCTGGTCGGTAATGGAGCGCGGTGGCACCTGAGCCTGTGACGGCCGCCTCGCTAATTTCCTAAAGCACAATATAAATTACCGCCTGAAAACAATGACGACCGCGCTAAACTCGCGCTGCCCGCTTGCACCGCCCAAATTACAATGTACACGCTAAAAGGATTGTTAGCTTTATATAAATTATCACAAAGCGACTACAACAAATCAAGTGAAGTGCTCGCTTCTTTTTAAATTAAAATTATATCTTGAAACCAAACCTCTTCACGAGCTCTAAATGGTGTAAAATTTACTCTTAATTCCATGGACGCAGAGGTGTACTCAACAGGAGGATTATAACTTTGCATAATCTTTGGACTTTCAGTCTGGGATGCTTCGATTTGTGTTGAGTCAGCCAGTTAATTATTTTCCACGGACAATGAATTGCTGAACTCCATTCATTATCTTGAAATGAATCGACATTTTTTTTTATAAATTTTGATTTTCAGCTGATCTTAAAAAGATACAAGCCTTGTTATTTAGTCGTTTCTATAGCGACATTGTTGAAAAGAGGAAGTTAATCTACATTTTAAGATGAGCTTTTTTGTTAGGGAAAAATTGCAATAACCGAATGGAACCAGGCCATTATCCGACTAAACAAAATAGAATACAAGTACGTGCACTTATTTACAGTAAGTAGTTAGAAGTTGTGCGTCTGCATCGTTCGGATAAGTTTCCTATTCTGTTAACATTTTGGCAACACGCCTAAGCTATTTGCAAAACATATTAAACATCTCTATTCGACATTAACAAATGGCTCCTCATAACATGGCGATGGTGGGTGGTACAATAAAACACTATGTATCAAAGTGCTGACTTTATGGCCGCAAATGTAAGCAACACACTTACTTATTCACATCACCTAGCTGGGTACAATTGGAAACGGGAATAGGTAAGGCGTACTGACATAAAATACTATGTAGCTACGTATAGCTGCATTACATCCACGAATGGTGTTATTCATGTCCAGAATAAATCAGCACTAGCTACTCTACGATAATGTAGCGCGTTAGCATGAATAAGCTGTGCACACACGATGAGGTCCCGATGTGCTACATGCGCGCTAGCTCCTGCACGCGCAAACATCACTCCTCAAACGAATGAATTCCGTATGAGCGTACCTATTGTATTGGAATAACCGATTGGTTGGGAATAGACCGCCTATTTAAATGCGTGGCCCGTCATTAGGCACGCGACCGGAGTGGTCCGGGATCGCTCAAGTACCTACGCGCTCGATGGCCTCGTATAATCAACCTGTTAACGTTTCGTCGTACATATTACCTAGTACGTACCGAACCCTGTTTGCCGTCATTTATTTTTACTGCTTACTAGGCGGAATTCTGTTCGGCGAAGGCGACACGGGCAGCGGCAGGCAATCGATCGTCGCAATCTCACGTCTATACTAAATATACGACCTGTGTGATGTCATATCAAAGGCAGAATTATTCATTTATATAGCTTGCCAGCTACCACGTTTAATTGCGTTAGTTGCTCCGTCGTCGCGTAAGACAAACAAGATCAGTATTCTGCCACGATATTTAGTGTGAAAATGTAATAAAGACCTCACGTCCTAAGCGAGTTACCATGTCGGATGTCAAAGCTATTTTTTGCTGGCGACGGCGACGTTCCGATAAGACTATTTCAGTGATTTGTTGCGGTTGTAGGAGTGAAGATTAAATTAGTCCTGTGCTACGTGACATTCATGTTCTTTGTAAATATGTTTTCATGATAAAAAATACTTCTTCGTAAAGAGAGCCTGACGATCGATTCCTAGAATAATGTCTATCTCTTAGGAATTTGTTTGTTGCTCAAAATATGAACACATACATATACCTTTGATAACACTATTCCATTTTTATTGCAAATCATCATGTACCTAGTCTTTTCCCAACTGTGCTGGGGTTAGCTTCCTGTCTATCCGGATGCAGCTGAATACCAGTATTTTGCATGGAGCGACTGCCTATGACCTCCACAGCCAAGTTACTAGGTAACGCGATATGCCTTGGTATCTTGGTAAGACTGACTTGGTATTTGTCAGACTTACGGACTTTTGACGAACGGTAACGACTGTCAAAGATTCCCGAATGACAGCCGGGACCAACGGCCTAACAAACTTTCCAGGGCACGGAAGGGTCTAGGTATGTAAAGGAAGACATACATTCACGGACCAAGTGTAGCTTAACCTGATCGATCGACCCGTGTTACTGTTATTACGTAGCCACAAGCTCCTCTTTCCATTTTCTGCAAATAATGTACTAAATAATGTTCGTACTCACTCAGTCTGAGACAGGATAGAATCCAAGCTTACCTGAAAGGAGAAAGATTACAATGAAAAATCATATACCTACTAAAACGTGATCCTTTCTCGTACAAAAAAATATCAATGAATAACTTCCCAAGCAAAAATTAATGAAAGCTTAAAAAGAGATTAACAAAATTTTACTTTGAAATGCTGTTTGTGTTTTAATCGCGCCCTAACGGCTGAACGGTTTTGGGTACAATTTTGTACAAACTCAGAATGATCCTGAATTAGAACCGGACACTTTACATCCCGAAGAAACTAAGGAATTTACAAGCGGGTCTAGTCGTAGACACAGCCGTAATAAAGTAAGTATTCCTAATACGCAGACCTACGCATAAATTCGACTAAATTATATTACAGATCCACAGAGAAAGTGTATAAGTAAAAACCTACACAATTTCAGGCCCGCCTAGATATGTAGACAGCCCGTATCCCCTTTAGAGACAGCCTCATTGACTGGGGTCACCTTGCTTCGCTGTAGTTAGAAGTTCTAACTCAAAGATGTTCCAACTCAAAGCTGCTCTCTTCTCCAAAACACTTGTAATTTAGTTCATACACTAATAGGCATTATTCAATGTAAATAAGTTTCGGAGCAGACAACAACATAAGTGCTCCGAGGGCTTAAGAAGGGGTTTAGAGATACGAGTCTCTTAGGGTCTCAGTATATGCTGATATTATACAAAAAATTTCAACCAACGAAAGGATTTGGTGGTTGAATCCTGAGGCCTCTCGAGAACAGCTATAAACCCTAACATAAACCTTCCTACTTATACATACAATAGTTATATGAGAGTATACGACCCTATAGTACATATATAGGTAGGTATTATGCAAGTGCAATATTATCCGTGAACTTGGGAACTGTGTTCAGGAGGTAAGGAATGTTAGTTTGAGAATACCTCAGTGGATGGGCGACTCCTAATACAAAGACCCACCTTTAATAATACACCTTTATGGACAAAAAATCTTTAGAAAGGCTATATTCATAACTTTTCGAATGAATATAAGGGTTAGTAAAAAGGATATATTGGGGGTAATAGACTTTCTTGACCAGAATAGATAATCAAGTATCGGGATTTCGAGTACTATTTTGGTTTCGACGTTATAAGATGTCGCAAAAGTTATGAATGATAAATAAGGTAAGATATTATTCGTAAAAGTAAGATATCATGGATAGACTTAGTAAACATCTTGTCTTTCTGATAGGTATGAAACAAAATCTTAACAAAAACAAAATCGAAAAAAATGTGAGCACACCCACAAACATTAAAATTCTTAACTACACACATCAAAAGTGTATAGGGATAATCACGGTTTTGCTACTTATCAAAAGTAATATTTTTAATTATATTTTGGTTACTCCTATATATACTAAATCTAGTAGTAAATTCCGTCATTTGGAAAGGGTTTTTTGAATTTTGGCCAAAAGATGATATTATAGGTACTAAATCTTAATATAACTGTACTATGATTTATTACCTATACAGAATGTAATCAATCTGCTTAACTATGTGACTTGTCACAGGAACATTGTGGGAATCTGTTGTTCTAAGGTTGAGGAAGACTATCCGCTCGTAATACAGATATATACTAGTACGAGGGGATAGGGTGAATCAGTCCGAAGACAACCAAGCTATCTTTACAATATACCATTTCACATTCTCCAACTGTTGAACCGTCTAAATTTTATTGCCAAAATAATTTTAAACGATTTTTGTCTACTTTGTGTTTATTATTAAGTTACTCTGTATGGTTGTCTCTTATTCTTGAATTAAGTTTATTGTATCTTATTGTAGTCGTATAATCCTGCAACGGGTTTTAGGCCAAATCAGTAAAATTTCTGCCATGCTTCTGAGTGGAATCAACGCAAAAGAACAAAATTCAGTGAGCATAGAAACTGGCCGAGATTAATGACATTTTGTGTGTTTTTTCTGACGAATCTCGCTTTGGTATGAGGTCAGATACTAGACTTACATAGTGTTGGAGGACTTCTGGACGCCAGGAACGTTTAAAATCATGCCAGGAAGTCCATGCATACAATGGTGGAACAATCACGATATGGGTGAGTATTTATATCGGCAGAAGAACCGAACTGACTTGGATCAGAGGAAATCGCAGTGCACAGATTTACGCTGAAACAACATCTGATGCAAATCAGATGTTGTAATGCCTTAGCAAACCCAATTCGGTGCTTCATTTCTGCTTATGCATGATAACGCACGTCCACACACTACCAGGGTCGTTACAAACGCACTTGTCGTAGCTAATATCAACGCCCGACACATTATCTCTTTCGGACAACCCGCACCCCAGGCAGGCATCGGCCCTTGTGGATCCCGTAGGTGCTGACATCTCTTTAAGGCGCGCGTGGAACACAAAGCGTATACATATTAGTGCTCGTGACTGTACACACATCGAAAATCTTTTTCGCCTGTTACAAAAACTAACTTATGAAGAGACTGAATTGATTCTAAATATATCACAGTGATTGACTACTTACCACAAACACACACCCTCTCATATTGACGCACAGACAATCGTATGACACAAAGAGAGGACCCACAATATCCAGACCTGACTTTAATTTTTGTTTTGGTTTTAATTTGACTTATTTAATTTTAATTTTGCCTTAATGGTTATGTTATTTTACTGTATCGGCCTTCGATACAGTAAAATAACATAATAATACGTTATTTAGCACCGTAAACTATGTTATTAGCATCACTTTTTTATCTACAAATATTAACATCTGTACTTGATGGGTATTTTTAAGTGTTCATTAATGAGAGTTTTGGCGCTGATAGCTGAAATACAGGCTCTCGCCTAGTTCGGCTACAGATGTCGATTCATTTGTCAAAACGATTTATAATATAGATATATGATATGTGTAAGCAGTTATTAAATTAAACTTATAAAATGTGTTACAGACTCTTAACTGTTTATTTAACGAAATCGTAATCTTTAAAGACTTTTATTTTCATCTCTTTTATTTTAATGTCAGGACTACTAATATGAAAAATCCAGCATAAACAAAAATGCAAAATCAGGGGAGTACTTCGTCGATTTACACATACGAAAAAATGTTATTTAATCAATCTAAATAAACATTTTAATTTAGTTTCAATAAGGCAATAAAAAATATTTCTTAATCCCTAGACACTTTTGATGTGTGTAGAACTTAAAATTTAAACGTCGATTTTCAAATAATATTCGTGTTGCTAACATAATTATACTCAATACTCAATACTCAATTCTTTATTGCATTCCATATGTAATTAAAAGATGGAATTAACAGTGGGAACAATATGGACCCTGTCGGGCACAGCAAAATTAGGAGAGAGGAAGAGGGCTACGTGCAAATTCAAGCAATTCAATTAATTATTATTTTAAATTATTAAATGTAAAATTGGGTGTATAGTTCTTATCTATGTGTATGTATGATTACGTACAGGTATATAAGTAGTTATGTATATATGATGAGGTGTGAGTATATAGGTATAGTATATTTTTGTAATTTTAATTTTAGGTATTGCGTATGAATACTAGGTAATTAATTATTATTATTTGTTATTATTTATTGTTTACATTATTATTAGTTTAAGTTGTTATTTATGTAATCCTGTTTTCACATTTATATGTCTTTGATTTTCTATATTCCGTATTGTATATATTTTATAATGTTTGGTAAATTATAGAGAGAATAATTTTATTTTCCAATCGATTTGTCATCTAAAAACTCTTTTACTGAGTAGTATGTCTTGGATTCTAAAAATTGTTTCAATTTATTAATAAATACATTTGTTTTCTTAACTTCTCTGATGTCATTTGGCAAATTGTTGTACATTTTAATGGACATAACTAAAGGTCCGGTTGAGTGCATTTTGAGTCGGGATTGAGGTATGTTTATTTTGTTTTTGTTATGACGAAAGGTGTATTAGAGGCTCTCAAAGTAAAAGGTTATTTTAATACCTACTTCTCTTTCGTAATAGTATTATTCAAACACTCTACGTAGCTTTTAAGTGCTGCTCTTTATTTATGGAGCTGCTAGCCGAGCAAAACATGATAATAAATTATATGCGGTGAAAGCTTCTGAATCATCGTCACCAAATACCTAGCTTCAAATAAATGTATTTTACGCACAATAATTTCCATTGTTACTAATTTAAAATACTCGATATATTTGAAACCATTTCGTTCAATAGCTTTTATTCTGTCAGTCGTAATTTGTCGGTTGTAAATGAGCTTCATATATTCGGTGAAAACATTAACGTGATTACTGGGAAACCGTTAATTACACAATTAAATGCAACTTGCAATTAGGTAACTGTTTTTTTTATACAGGATAATTTTAATAAATAATACATAGTTTAAAAAACTAAAAAACACGCTTTAAAAACCAAACTAAAAAAGGAGAAAATAATTTAATTCAATTAAAAAGCGTGGGGTGCTTTTTGAGGTATTTTTATAATCAATTAATGTCAAGCACCCCACGCTTTTTAATTGAATTAAATTATTTTCTCCTTTTTTAGTTTGGTTTTTAAAGCGTGTTTTTTAGTTTTTTAAACTATTATTTATTTTCTATTTTTTAGTTCTGCTAACTACAAAAACGTGTTTTTTTTTCTCTATTTTTTTTTAAATTATTGAATTGTCATCTTTTTTTTTTTTTGTAGGGCATCTCGCAGTTGGCCTTGAGAGGCCGTGACTGCTCAACCGGTCATTCCTGGGGCTGCCATTAAGATTTTACACTTAATTGAATTGTCATCGGTCCTCGACAAGTTTACAAAGTTTCAATGAAATCTGACCGTTTAAAGTGGGTCAAAATCGCGCTCAAAGGAGTCGGTTACATACAAACAAACAAACAAACAAATATACAAGTGAAGCTAATATAAAGCGTGTAAAAAAGGTTCTGCGTTGAAAATATGACATATTTTATTCTCATAACTGAAAAAAACAGGTCGGAAAAATACTGTTACTAAAGTTGTTCCAGTATTCTATCTAAATCTGTATGGTAGCGTTGGGAGCGTCCAGCTTCCTCGAAAAATCACATAAAATAAATTCCCGATAGAATCGCGCCTATATAACCAAAACAGAGACCGGGAATAAAAAAGGAAAACGGAAACAAGTACGAAAACCCTCATTTCATCACAAATAGATCCGAGTTCAATGCCAAACAATATCTCGGCGGGACAGTCATAACAAGCCGCACTTACTACGTTATTGCTGACAGTTTGGAAATCATAAAACATAGCCAAGGAACAACACGGACCTAATATAGGAGATAATCTACAGAGAGACGGAGCTAAAAACTATCTTCTTGTGCTAGATGAAAGTATAATCCGCAATGTCGCGCTAAGCCCCGGATGGCCCCTAATGATTCGCCGCTCAAAGATAATCGGAATTGCCTAAGAAAATAACCATTGCGACGCAATTGCAACGGACTCTATATAAATGCAATCCCGCACAATCTATTTTTTTATCCGTTCAAATAATCGTTTTCCAGCGTAGCTTCAATGTAGCTTAGATTCAGCAATGCGACAAAAGCTTCTAAGCGTTTTATTCCGTCGGTAACAGCTACGCACATCTATAGGCAAGTAGGTAATTATTCATGATCATGAATAAAATTGTAGTGCCTACGGGTTTAAGAGAAAATCCCTGCGTAATAGCCAGTGAGTAAGCCACCTGGGTGTAGAATGCTGGTAAAAACTTGCGTGTAAATCACTCCTATACAAACCATAAGGAAAGAAAATCTAAGCCTCGACTGTTACGCATGTGGTTACGAAAAAGGACCGAATGCGATGTCGCAAAATACAGCGACAAAACTGACGAAAAACTGAACTAAGCTTGTCCACAAAAAAGTGAAAGATGAGTGGAAAAGATAGAATGGAACACGATTGTTTTGATTTCCATGTTATGTTGGAAGTGAAACAAAAGACAGTTCCATCCGCTGAGCATCGCGCAATATTCGAAAAAGCAACGTATAAAATAGATACGATTTTGTTCAAGGATGGCCTGGCAACTTATCAATAGTTACGTAGGGGAGACCGAGGGGATTTGCAACAAAGGTGATTTGAAACAGTACCGATTTCTCGAATCTTAAAACCATTAGCGAGTTGGCAATGTCGTTTTTCAACCACTTTCCTCCGCCTGCTGCCGTGTTAGTTCGCGTCGGTGGCGTAAGTCGCGAGGTTGTGGAGTTCTGCGTGCCATGTGACAAAAATCGTGAAAAGTAAGTTTTTAACGTTTTTTTACGATGCTTATATTTTGATAAGGGTTTTGTATTTTGTTTTAAGTTATATATGTTTCGAAAGCTCATTAACTAAAGATTTATTATAAATATTTGTTATAATTGATTTCTGTGTATTTGCTTCTTGAAGGTGGATTAAATAAAAATTGGGAGGTTTTTTCTTTCTGAGGAGATTTGAAACAGCTTGTTTCAACTCTCCTCGTTTTCAATTTTATATCAGACAGCAGTCAATAAATAACGCGCACAAAAAAAAGGTTGTCAAGAAACAAAGAGGAAACGAAGACAGTGAAGAAGAAGAAGAATCCTTTTGCCTTTGTTGTTTTCAGACATATTCAAATAGCAGCAGAGCCAAAGAAAAATGGGGGCAATGTCTGGAATACAAAAACTGGGTTCATGCTTGCACTGGTGGGGAACTTTCTCATGTTTGCCACAACTGCTTGTCAGATTGACAATTTTATTTTCGTAATATTTTTATTTTTCACATTTGTGAAATTATTGTAACTTAAATATTTGAAGAAATATTGATCAAGACTCATTGTAATACATAAGAAACGACTGAAAGTTAATAATTGTTTTATGTCAAAGATTTACAATAAAGAAGAATGTTTTTTTAAGAATGTAAGACATTTTGTTTACCTGACTGTTGTGTTAATGAATGTTACGTACAGGACGTTATGGTACTTTTAATTAATTTGAGTTGATTATTTGTATTAGATCTGTTGTTACCTACTTAACTGATATATCAGCACAAAATATTAATAAAAAAGTTTGTTTCCTACTTGAAAAGGATTATTTTAATAAATACCTTTAAATTATATCATCATTTTTATTTTATTGCCCATAATACTTGTCAAAAATCATATGTTTCAACTCTCCTCGACCCCTGTTTCATCTTACCTCGGTATGAGGGGAGTTGAAACAAGTTGACTTGTTACGGTTAAGTCGATTTTTCTCCACAATATTTAAAGCTTACAATTTCTTTATGTCAGTCATTCGCAAGTGTAAAGAATGACCTATCGATTGGTACTAATATCATACGATTACTGTCTATAGTATTTGGTGTATGAAGCAAAATGTGAAAATTGTTTCAACTCCCCTCGGTCTCCCCTATCATTTCGGATATTCACTTCGCTATTGGCTTGACACACAAGCTATAAAGCCGCAGCAAGTACGAGCTTATATAAAAATAGAATGTTGCTAAAAACTTGCAAAGCGCGGTTGTGTACAAAAGTTGGTTCGTTTTTATGGAACAACGCTTCTTTGTAATTAGTCCACACGGGCAACACAGCAGAATAACGTTGCGCAAAAATAAGAACAAATAAAACATTAATCACTTACATGCGGTACAATAACGATAAATATCACTCCACTTTACCCAAAGCTTTTACTATCCGACATTACGAGAAGAAAAAATATTTAATAAACGAAACATTGCCACATAACCACACGTCACACAAACGATTCCAATATTGGTTTTAGATACATATGAAGGTATTTTAGTATGTGCACAAAAAACATTGACGCAAGAACAATGTCAATATAACAGGAAGCGATTTGTAGCAATCTCAGGGTACAACACTTTACGTCAAGCGCCGTCAGTCACGCCGCTTGTTTCCCTGTAACGTTCAGTAATACCAGTTCCCCTTTGTTGATATTCACGAGAAATGTATTTATAAAATATATCAAGTTGTATATAAGTTCAGTATTACTATCATTTGCGTTAAACCTATTCATAAATGACAGGAAAAGACGTAAGTGCAAACGCTGCATCTTTTTTATGTGGTTATCCCGATAGATAATTATTTTCTTCCACCTGAGGAAAATTAAGTCAATGTTGACTCACGATGACCGTGTTAAGACAATATGGAAGACATTCCCAAATATTGACCGTATCGAAAGTATCGACCGGAAACGGAGTAACAAAATACCACGCACAAAACTTATTGGTGCTACAATGAAGTGCATAGATTCTCTGCAAGATTCGTTTAAGCACATTACTATCAAGTATGTAAGAGCTAAGCACATTCTACTCGTCATCGTGAACGCTTGGCAGAAAATAAGCTACGTGTCTCCTATAAACAATATGTACGTGTTTTGTTCACGTGAGTTTTCATTTTGAGCGGAAAGAGCTCTGCGATCGCAGCGCACCTGGAATTGATCCCACCGTGAGCTCCCTTCGAGGTGCACCGACAAAGTAACCAGATTAAAGAGTGCATCTGTGTATAAACTGCCACATATTGCGAGACATTCTCTGTGAAAGTCGATTTAACTCACTGAATAACCAGATTTCTACAGAAATGTAAAGGCAGGGAAATTATTTGTTGTAACAGATTGATACACTACGTAAACTCGCTTTTTATAGCCATTTCAGTCAACAATCAAATTTGTTAGTTGTGATTTGAATCTATGGACAAGCTTAATTTGCTCGGCAATCATATTCCATGAATAAGGGGAATCTAGTCACGGGCTCGAACTCACTGGTGGGCCTGGCTAAAAAGCACGCTGTCTCACCAGGCATCGTGTCCGACAGAGATAGTATCAGTGACGAGCAGTTAGATGCAAGTCTACACGCACAACGTTATCTAGTGAGATGTAGGATCATTTATAGTAAATTAAGAAAAGTCCTTCGGAAGATCGAGTTTTATGAAAAAACTACTGCATAAATCAATGCCCAATAAAGTTTATTGGACTTTTCGATAGTTGAGCTTTGTCGGTACCGACTTGGTTTTGGAGACTTTAAACTTCTTTTAGACTAAATTAGCAAGAAAAAATAAACTTTGTTGGCTCATCATTTTTAGTGGCTTTTTATTTTAGTATTCTCTTTCCGTACAGACAATATTAATAATGAGACAAAACCATACCATGTTTAATTTTTGTTGTACTTTGTCGACTAGTGGAGTAATACACTCCCGAAGTTTGTATGGAAAAAATGTCGACAAGATTAATCTTAAAGTGAACAGACAAGAACTCAATGCGTTATTTTCACTTTCAAAACCTCAGAAAAATTACTCTATAAATAGAATAAAAGTTAAAAAAAAACAGCATGAAATAAAGTTATATCATTTCCCCCAAGTCATTGTTGGGTAGTCACGCGCACATTAGCCGCGCTCCACACCTGTCGGCGGCATTTGCCACTAGGGACCTCACTACTAACTATTTCTTTGTATTTCTCCCCACAACAACTTTATTTTATTCTTCTCCCGGCACCAATAGAGCAAAACGAATCTCGTCGGACTGAAACCGGTTATAAGAAATTTATATTTACACAGCGAATATTTCAGCTGTAACAACTAAGCTGCGAATTACAAAAACAAAATATGGATCACTAATATTCGTGTCATGCTTCATAAAAAGTGACAGTGAGACAATTTTTTAGCATTTTTATGTTCAAACGTTGAATTCGTCCCCGTATGAACGTTCGACGCCAGCACCCGGCATAATTTATCATGATTGATTCGTTCACCTTCGTGTGCTTGTGCCCCGGAGATTCTCGCTTTGATTTATCACATATCTATAAATTACCACTTACATTGTGTACCTATTTATCATCAGGACGCCTACGTATAAATCACCTCTAACCTGACCTTCTTTTGGGTACGACAACAACTATTTTCAAATGTTTTAATAAGTATTCTTCAAAGTTGTTTATGATGTTTTCTCGTGCAACTGTAAACTTAGACGGAAGAGTTTCAGACATGTACACGTTCTAAGAATGGAGTTAAGAACAAAACATGTTACCGGGTGCTTTCACTGCGGAATGTGTGTGTACATCTGTACATTACACAGCTGAAATGAGCATTTTATGAAGTAGTATTTCTTTAAACAAAATGCAGCCTGATGAAACAGAAAACGTGCATCGTGATATGAAAACATACTTTAAGGCTCAATGCTGTTAAGCCCCGGAGCGAACCTATTTTACAAACAAATTGAAATTCACTCCGTGTAAAACAATAGGTACTTACCTAAATAAGTTAATCAAATATTATATCAAACTAGCTTTTGCAAGCGGCTTCGCCCGTATTGAGGTCGGAAATTATCCCGCGGGAACGTACTACCGGGATAAAAAGTATCCTGTGTGTTAATCTAGGTTATAATCGATCTGTGTGCCAAATTTCATCCAAATTCGTTCAGCCGTTTTTGCGTGAAAGAGTAACAAACATCCATCCATCCATCCATCCATCCATACTTACAAACTTTCGCGTTTATAACATTAGTAAAAATTAGGATATCGATCATTTATAGTGGGTAGACCTATTGTTTGCATATAAAATTCTGTGAAATTTAGGGCCCTCTAAACATTTAGGTACGTTTTATGGACATAGTGGACACTTTAGGAAACAATTAATGCCACAGCGACGGACTTAAATAACGTACCTACCAGATAGGATTATACAGATTTAGGAATCATAATAATATCTACTACGAATATTACGAAAAATGTTTACTCGCATAGACAATTGTAAAGGCAAAGCAGAAAATTCAGCAATTTAGTTGCGCAATTCATACACAAACCGCTCATATTTTACATGTTTAAGCGCTTTGAGTCTGTGAGGAGCTTAGAATTATATCAGCCTCTCCGTGGAGTCACGCCCGGCGTATGTAAGTCTCTACACACATTCTACTCAATACTAATTACGTATTCTGAAAAGAAACTTCCACTTATTTTCTAAACAGAAAGCACGTTTTAAAGACTTCAATTAATCTAACGTATCCCCGATCCACCCGATCCTAACAACCACATTACAGCGACCCATCCACTTTCGTTACCGACTTTACTCCCTAATTCTATATTATCTACAGTAGACAAGAAGAGAGTACGTGATCCCAGCAAAGGGAAAACGTTTCATTTGAAAATCGACCTTCATGTACACATCAAAGAACCTGACCGAATTACTAAAAAGCCGCTTTACAAACCGAAACTGAAATCACTATTAAAAGTAGCGAATATAACAAGATGACCACAAATCCAATGCTATTACCCGTACATATTTACTACATGCGACATAACATGCGTACTTACAATGTATTTTATGGTTACAACACGATAAAACCCGTCTTGGCAACAGAAAAACGTAGAAAAAAATATATAAATGTTCAGTATGGCGATCATATTCGTAGCAATAAGTAACCATAAAGACGGTATTTCATATAAGCGAAGTGCCTTGGTGTTACGACTTGCCAGGAACGTGAGCTGAAAGGCTTGCGAAGACAGCGTTTATTGGTACACCTGCTTACGGCGGACATTTCCACCAAGTGTTTTAAAAAGGTTGTCAAGAGCTAGAAGCGAATAGTTCCGCTACCCGGCCAAGTGCACTAGACTAGTCAAAATACAACACAGAATGAAAATAAAATTCCAGTACAAACAGCTCCATTAAGTGGTTACCCCTCCAAAAGACATGTGCGTTCAAATCCCTTTTTGTATTTTGCATAAAACATTTTATTATAATTACTGTATTGTTTTAGTGAATATGGTTAACATTTACGAGGAATCATTCAACGACGTTATACGGTCGAGATAGTCGACTTTTCATCTCCCTTCGTTAATATTTCAGCAAAAAAACATTAATCGGAAAAACGTTATGTGAGTTCTTCATAGATTTTTGCTTCGCGTCGGTCAAACATATGTCACAAACAGACTGACTGGCTGTCGATAGCATTCCGATTTTATTGTTCAGTCAAGTGAACATTGGAAAATCTAATAAAAGCAGGTCATTTTATATTCACGTAGGTAGGCGTTTATTTGATATCTAGCTTCAAAAGTGCTGGTTGCCAATATATTATTCTTCTTACTGAGTTTTTAGTTCTCATTTAACAGTTCTTTGTATTCTAGGAACAGTCCTGTAAAGTTCAACACAAAGAGAATAGTTTTCGTGCTAAAATATTACACCTTTGAAATTAAATTCAAAAAGCTTTTTCTCTTAAAAAAATATATATATTTTTAATCACGCAGTTTTCACGTTGTTTGTATGTATATGATATACAGCATTAAAGTAAAATAATGTACGGCATTCGTATATTACGTATCTCTTACGGTTTTTCATTTGCACCACGACCCGTCGCAGCGGTGTACGATTTATTACAACTGTATTTAAAATTGCAACACAGTATCCCATAATAGCAATATTAAATCATAACCTACAACTACCACAATATCTCTTTCCCCTCATTCAATGTTTTGTGCGACAATAAACAACGTATGTTTTTCTTTCATCATCCCAAGAGCTATTCTATTGAGAATTACAATAATAATTGTCCATTAGTATTTGTGGCCAGTTGGATAGCCGAAAGAATCTCTATATAAAAGTGTTTACTATGCGAGACAGGGCGCCTAAACAAAGTATTTTTATCGTATCAAAAACATTCCATGTTTTTCTGGTTTTGTTTTACGTCCGTCCGTTACTACAATATACAGCGCGGAATCTGTTGGGGAGCCGTTTTAACTTACGCCATATCAGTTACGTAGTACATTACAATTGCACGTGAGCTGAAAATACTAGTGGGGAAGGAAGTGGGGAAATTGAAGACACCCCAGTTGTGTTCTATATTTTAACACCTGCTGCGGTAGCAACGGAACTGCGAATTTCAACAAAATTAACTGAAATCTTCGAGAGATTGTGAGGTGTAAAATTTTACGTTCTGGATAAATTAATAAACCATTTTGCCTGCACAAATATTCCTTTTAAATTTAATTCCAACTGGTTTTGGAGATTCTTTGAATAGCCACACTGATTCAGCAGCCGGTCTGCTCTTATTTCATTCACAGGTTTTAATAATGAATCTACGAGATGCTCTTTGCAAGGGTCTGCCGCTGGCGTAGTGTGCCGCTTTATGAATGAATTGAAAAACCCGGGCTTTTATATTAATCTTGTCTTATTAAATGACAATTTGGATTTTTTCGCTTTGGCTTTGTAAAGTTGCAACGTTTATATGAATTATGATTATATTTCCATTGCCACCTTCGTTGTTGAGGTTCACACTCAAGAAGCTGTGTAATAGTCGCAGTAGAACAATAATATCGTCATTATTAGTATGCACACCGTACCGCCGCCGACGCAGCGCCGCGGTGCTCCTTCATTAATTAGCGTAGCTTCAACCACTTCAGCTTTGCGTTTACGTTGAAGTATTTAAACATTCCCCTAATTTCACTTCTGGAAATCTCATAAACCAACTCGCGAACAAGTTGGGACGTTAATTTATAAATATATTACAGGGAAAAGTGTATTTGCTAAAACGGACAGTATCCGACAGACAATATGAATAATTTAAAATAATAAAGAAGGAAATGCTACTTGGGACGGGTCGTAAAACTTTATTAAAAATATATTTTTATCACATCCTAAAATGTAGGTAGCCTCACTGATGTTTACCTAACACCTTTAAATGAAACGAGATTCATAATTTGACGGTACGCGGTGCGTACGCGGTAATTCCACGGAGATTATATTTGTATACTAGCTGTGCCCGCGACTTCGTCCGCGTGGAATAGTGACTTTTTGGGCAGCATATTTTGAATTACATAATAATATACCGTCGTTTGGGTAGCAAAAAATGTACTTTATAAATGAAATATGCAAACAGTCAGTATTCAAGTGAATCGCAATAATCGAATGAAACTATTCGCTTAAACTCTCCAGGATACGTGCGTTCGCTACGAATAACTGAATCCTTATGGCAGCGGCGCGTTTTTTTTTTTTTTTGTAGGGCATCTCGCAGTTGGCCTTGAGAGGCCGTGACTGCTCAACCGGGCTTTCCTGGGGCTGCCATTAAGAAGTTAATCTTAACGCCTCCAGCCAGGGCTTACAAACTAAATTTATAAACTAAGCGACTGCACGCTGAGGGCACCCCCTGTGGGGTACGGACCTCGGCTCAGGGCGTCACTGATAGGGGGACAGCTATCACTATTGGGGACAGGCTGGATCGAATTGGGGCAGCGGCGCGGCTCTCAGCGCGCTTTATATAGCCGCGGACGCGCAGGCGCGAGGCGTGTACGTACTCTGATAGAATACCTTAACAAATGTTCGCCGTGATTCTTTAAATTGACATAACTTTTTTATTTATGAACCGATTGACATGAAATAAACACTAAATGTTAAGTGAAGCTTACTACAATATATTAGTGAAAACCGCATCTAAATCGAATAAGCCGTTTCTGATATTAGCGTGCACAAACACACAGACAAACAGACAAACAGACAAAAAAAAAATTAATTACAATCTCGGGTTCGGCATCGATATAATAACAACCCCTGCTACTTTTTTTTTATATATTTCGATTGTACAGACACCACTTTTCTACAATTTTATTATATGTATAGATGGTATCATTTGAATAATAAATACATATGTTTAGAAGGGGAAGCAACCTTTACGGTATAGGTATTAGCTTTTATTTATATTATTTTGTGAATTAGCGCTATTTTTAATGATTCTTTATTTTACTAGTAGGTAGGCGCTTAAACTTAATTATTTCCAACACAAGGCCTAAAAATCTATATTCCAATAAGTTTTTCTAACTTTTTATTTTTAAAGTTCCCCAAAAGTTAAATACAGGGAACTACTAAGTATTAAATCTAAGTTAAAATCAGATACAGATCGGCCCGTGAACCCAGCTTCCCAGAGACAGTGGGATGAGCCGCTCTGCAGGTTGGTACGGAATAAACTTGTTAATACGTTCACCAATACTGCTGAGCGTGCTCGCCTTCTGGCTGTGAGTGGGAGTCGGGCCTCTGGCTGCAGGCACTACCGTCACCCAACATAGGCACCATGCTGGGTGACTCGACCTTGCGGCTCGCTACTTCTCTGCGTCTTGGCGCTCCTTGCGTGGCTTTGCATCACTGCCAATGCGTTGAAGATGTCGACCGCCTCGGACACCATGGCTCAACCTGTAGGAGGAGCGCATTCCGAATAGCACGGCATTCCAGCATCAATGACATAATCCGTCTTGCTCTTGTCACCGCCGGGGTGCCAGCTGTTCTAGAACCCAACGGCTTGGCACGCGACGATAGGAAGAGACCAGACGGGATTATCATAATGCCTTAGAAGTTAGGTCGGCCTTTGGTGTGAGATGCAACATGTATCGACACCCTTGCGCCATCCCATCTTCTTAGTACGGCGGGTTGTGCTGGGGCGGCTGCTGCAGGTGCGGAAAACCTCAAACGGCGCAAATATTCCAATTTTATTGGAACCTATATGTTCGAGCCGTTTGGGGTTGAAACTCTAGGGCTATGGGGTCCGAGTTTTCCGAGACATTTCCAAGCGGTTGGTTGACTCTTCACGTGACCAAAGGGCTGGCCTATTTTTCGGCCAAAGAATCAGCATTGCCATACAACGTGGCAATGCTGCCAGCCTTTTGGGCACTTTTCCCATTGACAACGATGCGGACGTATTATTTGATGCCTTTTTTATATACCTGTACATATCTTTTTGATTGTATCCAGATTAGTATATAATATATCATAAATAAAATCAAACCCAATAAAAAAAAAGTTAAAACCTCAAATTATGGATGAACCCAACGCAATAAACTCCAAGAATTTGCACCGCGGTCGTTTTGACAAACTCAATTTTGAAACAATAAAAGTACTTCCGCCGAGTTTATTTTCGCGACGAACACAACACAGAAAAGTTCGCCCCAAATGGTACAACAATAACTTTCGTCTTTCAACTTGACGAAACGCTGCATTTGTTCAAAAGTCGTATTTACTGCTGGCAACTTGTGTGTAACGGCATCTTACACCCTCCTTCACAAGCCATTACGTCGCCGCCCGCTCATCGGCGCGCACTGCTGGCCCCCTTAGAATCTCTCTCATTAACTAAGCCTTGAAAACTTTCAACATTAGCTAATTTACCCGACGGGACCGCAACCCTCCCTCCTTATTGGTTTCACACATACAACCTATACCCGCATTAAAAACGAATACCTCGTTTCGGTACAATTTATCGGAAAATTACAATCCCGCTCTCAATTATTCGAATATATTTCGAATTTACTATTTATTATTTCTCGGCCAAATACGTCACGCAGAGATCGAAGCGGGGCTCGTTACTGTACAAATATTTATCTATAAAATATATGAATGGCATCGTTACGCTACAAAAGAGCAGTGTTTTTACTTTAGGTAGTATTATCAATCATAGCATTTCTCGTGACATAAGTGGACCCTCCTCATGCGAGCTCAAAGCTCCATTACTCATGGCGCCACGCCCAATACTGATACGCTCTCCTCCAGCCCCAACCAGACTGACAATAACCAGTGAAACCGTTACTTAGTGCGGCGCAGACAAAGAAACATTGGACGGTTCGAATGAGATAGTTTAGTGAAAGAATATCTGAATTCAATCACTCAGCTGAATCAAGTTACGAGCGAGTTACACTGTATTTTTATTTCACTGAATAAAAGGTGATTTATATTACAAAAGTGACTTTCTAAATTCTCAATTTATCACCTGTCTGCCTCGTCTTGAATAGGCATTTAAAACACCAATTAAAATAACTAATGGTGCCTAGAAAGCGCAAACTTTAACGCTTCTAATTTTCAACTCCGTCGGTACTCCACAACCACCTTTTTGTAGATCTTTTGCGTAGTCAAGTTTTAAACTCACCTATCTGTATAAAACGATGCGATCAGTTCGCACAAGTTCCTTGAAACAAGTGCCCGATAACTGCGGAAAAGTTAAACCTTTTAACTTTTAAAGGATTTGCACTAAATTCGAAACAACTATTAAAGTTGGTTCGTTTGGCAGTAGTTCAAGATATTATTTATTCCACTCAAAGACATAATATCGCTACGCTAGATATCTCGCAACTTGTATACGTAAGCAGTGAAAGGTGACGACATAACATTTAACAAGGCACTTTCACCATAAAAGCAAATGTTTCGAATTAATTATTATAGTGTTTTTAATTAGAATCGCTTAGAGCGTGTCTCGGTAGGCAGTATTGGAGCGCTCCGCTCGTCCGCCCTGAGCGCTCGGCCGCCGAGCGATGCTCTGTTTTAATTAAACTTACACCCGGCCGGCGATAGCTTTCTGTATCTCCCTTTTATAGCCTACAAATTCAACTCGAATATTTCTGCACAATCAAAAAATCATTAGAATGTAATCAGGCGAGTAATGAACGTCACCACACGAGTTACGTTAAGAGCAGACGAGCTTAATATACACAAACGAGATGGGGTGAAGTGATTTTTATGACGGCCGAGGCGAGTGATTCCTGGAACTTATGACGCCCATAAACCCGCTCGTGTCGCCTTGACGATTTAGCAAAAATTTCCCTTCTCGTCCCGCGTCGCCGCATCGTCTGTAGAAATCTTTCAAATTACCCGAATTCGTCTCGTGAATGGCCGTAAACGACAAGGAAAATTGTAGAAACGTTGTGATAATACAAATACAATGATATAACGAAGCTGCAATAACTGTTGTTTTACACAATTTAACATCAGTTCAATTTATAGAATCAACATTTAATTTGTAAATCGTTTCCTGCAATGGCGAATTTGGTAAATACATAGTTATAGAGCCTTTATGTTTGTGCATCCAAATAGCAGCTCAAACAAGGGTACAAAAAGTGAAAAAACTTAGAAGAAACTATGCCAAAAACGTTTGTATAACATCCAGTTTGCAGCATATTTCCAGCTAATTACAACTCAAATGCAATCAGAGCGTAGCAGTTGGCACAAATTGTTTAGTAAAGGGCAATATTTAATAGAAGCTGACAGTAATCCTCGGCAGGCAGTGCACTCGGGCGCGTCCTCATCACGAATTCCCGAGGGCGCAACGTTAAATGTAGGCCACCAAGTTCCCGCCGCCCGCCAAGCGGAATATTGCTTTGTCACTTGGCGACATCGCACAGCTTCTCTAAGCCCAAGTAATTGGAAATAGTTGAAATAGACGACTTATAGCAACAAAGCTCCGCCCAGTGCCGGCACTGCCTCGAACATCTCAGTCCGGACTGGCATTGTCGCCAGTAACTAAACTCCGCGGAGGCAATTTATGTCTCCGTGATGTTACGCCCAAACTAACGAGCGTCCTATTCCACGAAAAAACAAAAACATCGGCTTTATTTAATTAAGACTCTAATTCCAAATATACCTAACAGTAAACAAACAATCAGGAAGTCTAATTAAAACAGTCGCATAAATAAACGATAACAGTCACCTAGGGAACTAGAGGTCGAATGAAAACACCGCAAAATACGGACCCAAGGAAACCCGACCGGGTTAAAAAATAAAATTTGATGGTGGTTGGTTTGTTCGTTCAAAAAATAAAATTTTATATAGATCGTAACATAGCTGCTTTTCTGAATAAGGTGAAGGTTTAAAAATGTGTCGAATCGAATTGGTAAATCATAAAATACTTCCATATAAAATCCAGTAAAATAAAATTGAATGTAGGTACTGGAAGAGGATCCTGGGCAAGTTATCCACTTTTTACAATTTCCTAAGAACTAAGTAAGCTTTAGTGATGTTACTCACAAAACTAAATAATCTTTTAGTACATCCAATTTTGTTTAGTAAAAGAAAATTGCCTAATGTTGGCAATGTTGTTTCATAAATGTTGAGATAATAGAATCCACTCAACGTGCATGTAAAGGTACATAAAACAAATAATATAATATACCATACCTTTCAAGCTCTACTATCAAAGGTAGCCTAGGTAATTATTCAAAGCACGTCTATTCCATAAAATGAAATATTGCACTGCTATAATGACGAGGTCCTATTTACTTATTTTCTCAGTGGAAAAGGAAAAAAGCTCTTGCCCATCGAACAGTTCGTCCGCATCGCTGTCATTGCGAAAAATGCCCAAAAGGCGAGCCAAAATCCAATACTGTTATCAAAAAACAAGATAACAAAAATACTTTTGAAATAGGGTATTAATAATTTTAAAGGTGCGTATTATATCAGCTTTGAGATGCGGCTTATCCATGGAGATAATATATGTTAATAACATTATCGGATGATTATCAGGTACTGCATAATAATGAGATTAGGATCACAACATCAAGTGTCTGGTGTTGATTGATACCAGGCTTACGCCACAGCCAATCAATTAACCATGAGCTAAAACCGAGTACCCGAGTACCTAATTACATTTCGACGGGTACTTACGTTATATTTCAGTATCTATGAACACAGGCTTCGGCTAATTGATTTATTGGGAAAAGCTAGATATTTTCTAGTTAGGCTAGACTTCGCCTATATTCACAAAACACATAGGTATCTATTTTTAAAATGATCGCTTCCAGAACGGACTGCCCCTTTCAGGGACACTGTGTCGACAGTCATAGGACTAAATAAAGAATTAGTTTGTGAAAACTAACAACATTATCCTATCTATCTAAGCTCTATTGTTACTAACACCAAAATAGTTTCTATCAAAAAGATGGACTTTAGTCTGAAATAATAATAATCATCATCATCATCATCATTTCAGCCGAAGGACGTCCACTGCTGGACATAGGCCTCCCCCAAACTCCTCGTAATTTTTGGGGAGCGATCGCAGTATGGTGGTAAAATGCTTAGAGAACGCTGCTGCCCATTCTCTGGTAAGTCCCTTAGTGGCCTTCTACGACACCCACGGGAAGAAATGAGATGGTGCTATTCTTTTTACGTTCGGCACCACACGGAACGTAAATAAAAGTTTGAAATAAAGTTAAACATATTTTACCAGTGGTAGAAATTTAACCATATCTCATTTAAATTTTAATCAACGATAGTCAAAAATATTAACTTTCTGCATTTCTTGTCCATATAAACTTTAACTGTGCCCTCCGTTCGCGTAATTTTCGTAAAAAGGGGTACAACATTTTTGCTTCACGAATAATATTATGGTAGATTTAATGAATTGTCTAATCAGCAATTGCAGAGTAACAAAAGGCAAAAGATCTTACCATTATTTGCGTGGTCGCAATTCTTGTTATAGAATTGCGACCACGCAAATACTGGTAAGATCTTTTGCCTAGCCTAGGCTAAGGACTACCTTATGCCCGGGTGTTTCCACTGCGAAGATCGCCCTGAGGACACCGTGGAGCATACGGTGGAGGTCTGCCCAGCTTGGGCGGAGCCCCGCCGTGTCCTTGTGGAGGCGATTGGCGGCGGCGATCTCTCGCGTCCGGCCCTGGGGGCCTACTTCGTAAGCACGAAGTCCGTCGTTTCGGTCGAAGTAACGGGCGTTTCCAACTCCGTATCACTTATGAACAGAAGATTAGTTTGGAGCCCGAACTAAGAATGAATGACAACACGATTGGACAGCTGTCCCTACTCCCGATATGTTTTAGCTCGTCAAAAAAAGTTAGTTAATTGGGTGTAGGATTCATTAAGAAGTTTCGAACTACTTTCGGATGGGCCCGTATCTTCGTTGACGGAGTTAGAGAGTAGGCCCCCTGGTCCAGGCCATGGTACGGAGCGAGAGTGCATGGGTAGCCGTCACCTCCTTCTGCGAAGCAGTAATGCTCGCGAAGATGGAGGCGGCGCACGTGAAGGAGAGGCAGTATATGTGTCCTTACGGCCTTAGTCACCGCGGGAGACGCCCTGGGCGTCAGGAATCCCAGGCCGATTCCCGGCAACCGTAGGCGCGGGCTTGCAGACGACGAGTAATGGGTAGCTCGCTGTCCGATAAGGACCAAGCCTAGGTCGACGGCGCGTTGTATTCCACGCGCGCCTCAAAGAGATGTCAGCACCAATTGGGGGGGTCCGCAAGGGTCGATGCTTGCCAGGGACGCGAGTTGTTCGAAAGAGATACCGCGGCCCCTGGTACACAGGCAACTGAGGGGCAACACGGGTGGGTTTTGGTCAGTAATAGTCTGACACGCCCTCCTGCTCCACCCAGAGCGGGAGAACTTATTTGATGATGATTTGCCACCCAAAAAAGAAAAATAAGTACTGCCTTATACTGAAAATATCCACAATATCCATTTCCCCGGCTTGACCAGCGAACCTAGGACCTCACGCTCGGCCGCCATCAGACCAAAGACGCAGTAGATAATAGACTATTCTAGATTAACTCCAGTCTTGCGAGCGATAGAACTCGGGAATCAATATTAATGCAATAGTAGCGACGGTAATATGTTTAATGCTGAGCTCTCGTTTGATATAGCAGCTGCATATTACGTACTCAGAACAGTGCTTAAGATCTAAGCAACTGAAGCCATTACCGGAGCTACAGGATTACAGCTAAGACGCACCAAAATCGTTGTTAAAACACGCATAAGCCTCCGTATCACTCGTAAGTTTAATCAAGATTTTCTTGCTCTTAAGATTTTACACACTTTTGATGATAATAAACGGCAAAGTGACGCCAATTTAGTACGACATCGTTATTCCAAACACCGAACACGTTTTAGCTAAATGCACCCCAAAAGGCCTGCCAAAAATTGCTATTCTGAGTACCCGCAATGGAGGATAATATGGAAATACACGTTTACAGTGGTATCGACGTTTTCGACTACGACAAAGCCCATTATGCGTGACAAAATTGATCATGACTTTTGACCACGAGTGCGTCGTTCAACAAAATTAGAATCGTCTCCATTTAGATTTGCATACTTATATCCTGTTATACTTAAACACGATTTGTGAATTCAATTTCAGCAAAAAACATGCAAAAGCTTTTTGTGTTTTATATTTCGGAGCTTTCTGAGTGTCAGATTTTAATTCTGTCCGACTATGGATGTGAAAAAATATGACGTAGAAGTTTATATGTAATTTTTTACAAATTGACAAGCGGTTGGTCGAATCTTCACGTGACCAAAAGGCTGGCCAATACATAGCTCAAAGAATTAGCATTGCCATCCAACGTGACAACGCTGCCAGCCTTTTGGGCACTTTTCCCACTGACAGCGATGCGGACGAATTCTTTGATGCCCAGTGAGCTTTCCCTTTTTAACCGACTTCAAAAAGGAGGAGGTTATCAATTCGTCGGAACCTTTTTTTTTTTTTTTTTTTTTTTTTTTTTTTTTTTTTTTTTTTTATGTATGTTCCCCGATTACTCGAAGATGGCTGGACCGATTTGGATTTTGTTTTTTTTGTTTGAAAGGGTATACTTCCCAGGTGGTCCCATGATCATCAAGTCAGGATCTGATGATGGGAACCTGGAGAAATAGAGAGAACTCTTCAAATTTTATAGGCACACGAAGCGATTTAGCTATTTTTTGGAAGAGTACTTTCTCGTAGTGGTCTCATTTCAATTTGGTGAAGATCTGATGAAGAACTTTGGAGATAGGCAACGGAAGTCCTCAATAAATGATAGCAAATGGACTGGGATTGCTGAAATCTCATGTCTGTCTATTGCTTACACCAGTTCATAACATAACATCACGCCGGTATGCTGTGAAGGGGTAAGCACATGTGAACCACTAAAAAGTGAAAAATAAAAACTTTTTCCAAAAAAAAAACAACCGACTTCCAAAAAAACACTATAAAGTGAAAAATAACTTCAATTTCGGAAGGCGGTGACAAAAAATTCAAATACAGCTCCAAAGACACCGACTTCCGAAATTGAAGTTATTTTTCACTTTATAGTGTTTTTTTGGAAGTCGGTTGTTTTTTTTTTGGAAAAAGTTTTTTTACTTTATATATTTGTTCATAATTCTAATATTATTATAAGTTTTAGCGCACGATGTTACTGGCAATACACAATAAAGATTCCCTATATTTTTTTTTAGCTTAGTGTCCTAGTAGATAACAATAAAGTCGGCTTCAATTCTAATATCGTAACATTATTCGATAGTAAGTAAGAAGTGCCTACTACAATACTATGTTCTAATATATAAGTTACTACAGAACGTTCTGCCTGTAAATAAAGTGGACAGACAAAGCCGCAACAAAAATGTATTGAGCTTTAAATAAAATAACTGTATGAAAACACATAAACTTGCTAAGTGTCCCATTGTATATTTTATTAACGGGTTTATTTACGTACTTCAGTGTTCTACTCTTAGGAATAAAATATAAAGGTACAAACCGTAAAAAAATATTTTGGTCGGCGCTAGATAAACCTAAATAAAAAAACGAACTATGTTTCAAACATTCAAAAGTTTCATGCGAACCCATCAATCGTTGTTCTGGTATCAAAGTGATTTAGAGAAATGAAAGAGTGACATTTTTTTAATATTTATGTACCTTCGTAGAATATAAAAACTAACATGAATTCATACAACAGAAAATGAAATTATTGACGCTTAAGGCGATGTTCCGAGTTGTCCATGATTAATTGGTTGTCCTATTACAGTAAGATGAGAAAATCCTAATCTTAACAGCACGTGGTCGCACGCTGATCAGTAAGCTTGTCACGCGTGTAAGTACCGCGCCACGTCTCACCACCACCAGCTGCAATATGCTGAAATTGGTACGTGGCCGGAGACACAATATTCTAGCTCGTACCTAAATATCGACCTCACGTTTTATCATTACTGATAATATAATCCATCTCACATTTCAGCAGTTACAACACGCACTATTTCATCGAACATAAATACCGAGAATTAGTATTCAGAGCGTGTGAACTAACACAACGCTGCGATTGTAAGCCGGTTACTTTAACATTTATTGCATCGCATGAATTCTATTACGGATTATATGTGTAATATTAGAACCTAAAGCGAGCTATTGTCTCCGCGAGACGGCGATAGGAATGAGTAGCTTAAACGGATTATGGCCCCTGGCGACGCCTGATTATTCTACTGCTTGATTTACGATGACGCGATACGGGAACACGACGCCGACGACCTCCTTACCTAATAGACGGAATACACTCAAAATGGACAATTTATAGACGCCACGTGTCTATACAATCAATTTCCAACGAATCCCGGCGACAGAGACAGGGAAACATTGTGATATATGAGACCCACGTGTCAGCGCAGAGAAGGGTTTGACCCCACTACGAACACAACACTACGCAAGTGCGCACGTCGGGCAGTCGGCGAAGTTTCCACATTACGTATATTTACAAGAGAGAAAAAGACATTTAAATGCGGGTCGCGGCTGTGATTAGCCCAAGGACCGGATCGCCTGTGACCCTACATCTGCGCACGTGAATTGAACGATTCCTTCAGCTGCCGACGTTTTCACAGTATGTGCCTTTTTCTAAGTCGTTTAGGATAATAAAATAACTTCCGAGGGCCCTTACCTCGATATAGGCTGGGGATCCATTTCAAATCTACATAATGCTTTATGCTACATGGTCGGCTGACAGGTGGATTCATGATACGTTTCGAGCCATAAACGCTTACGCATTTATCGCATATGCGTTGTTAAGTCAACGCCATTAATATCTGCCATGCCCGAATAAAGTTTAAAGAGCCTATATTTTTATGACGTTGACCCGCGTTCATATATAATTTTTTATACTGTAATATCCTGACAACCTTTCGGCTCAAGTTCATAGAAGGTAGAATATTTGTGCTTCGTTTGTAAGTCATGTCTGTGTAACCCTTTCGGGTTCGGGTCAAAGAGACAATCTCTACATACAATGTAGTTTAAGGACAGTATCAACCACTCTAACTTTGAGACTGCGGTTAATTACAGACATATCAAACAGTTACACACGAATAACCTACATAGGTGCCTAAAGATGAGACTTTGAAATCATAGCGATTATATATCAAGCATTACTTACGTCTTCGGAAAATTACCCAATAGTTTACCAAAATAAATATACATAATATTGAGGAGTATAAACTGTTTTCCTTCGGTAAATAAATCGCCTTTTAAGATCGTTGACCGGTGCTTCAGATCAACAAATTATTTTCCTTTTTCGGAACCATAAAAATATTATTTCTCTTTGCGCTTAAAATAAATCGAGATAGCTTCCTCCGTCTCATTATAATCCTTAAACTTTTTCCCCTCGGTTTGTTAGAATAAATAAAAATCGTTTTACGTAAATCTGGAGAAAAACCAGAGGCTTTATTTGTGCGGGTTTTTAGAGTCCTTTAACTTTCGTTTGGATGTTTGTCTTATGTCTAACAGAATTAGGAAAACGTCTGTGCTAGCAGCTACGCTGTAAAATACGACTAGGGTATCTGGAATTTTGAAAGTATTAATTGCTGCCAATGTGAGAATATACTTAACAGTCAAAACCGCTGCAAAGCAAAGCGTATGTAAGCCGACATGTCGATTCCCTGCAACCGCAGCCCTATTCCCCTAGCCCTGCCCTGCAGCCGTTCGTTTTTCGGACGTCCATTTTCGAATTAATTTAAATGCAATATTTCCAGTATAACTTTCGTCGCAGTCCCCCGAGTGATCATCTCTCAATCCCTGGCTACGATTGAAAACATCGTGCCGCTTGTAAATCATGGTTTTAACAGGGATCTTTTGACATAAATGGGCCCATTTCATTTATTGAAATAGAAGAAGCTTTATTTAGGCTTGGCTAGTATTAAATCGGATTAATTATAACCAGAGATCGGATATTCGGATGCATATTCACCTAAAGTTGAGATGTTGGCTAACATGGAATGCGCTTTTGTATCGAAAAAGTCTTAATTTAGGTAAGCAATCTGTTATTTTTATGTTTTAATTAATTCAAACCACCCCTCCTCCAGAACATATACATATTTGTATCGGGTTAAACATTAATTTTAAATTAATACACATCTGAATAGTATGCAATCAAGAATCCCGGGGTTTTTAATAAATAATATTACTAATAATTTATAAAGCCGCTTCCATACTTTCATAGCTAAAAATTATTTTTAGGTAAATATGCATCCGAATATCCGATCTCTGATAATAACAATGGTGGCAATTTTACTATAGGTTTTTTCGGATATTATTTTCAATAAACGATCGCTGTCCGCTAGATCTATAAATAATGTATCTGTACGTAACTCAAGTTTTAATATTACTTTCATAAATGTACTGATATCACTCTTCTCTATAATTTCACAAACCTTACCAATTTGAGTTTCTTCTCGTAAGTTCTCTAATTGTACCCAATTCCGCTCGTATTAACTTTAATTTAATATAGGGCTACGATATTACGTACGCTCGAAGTAATGAGTCGTTATTTAATAATGACAAAACATACCTGAGTTAGGTTGGTTGTCGGAGTTGGGCCGCGCCGAGGGTGCTCCGTCACGGGCCTCCACCTCCAGGGCGTACGCCCCCTGCTTCTCTCGATCGAACACCACCTTCGTGAAGATTTCGCCCGTCTGCATGCTGATCTCGAAGAAGTCCTTCCCCTCGTTTCGCGGCGAGTCAACTATGTAGTAGTACACCTAAAAAGAACAAGTGATTTATTCATAAAGGCCGATACTCGTTCCGCATATCTTAAGACTTCCGGGTCTTTTGTTTACTCCCACAAACAGAAGTAGCGAACCCTTCATAAAAACACGTACGGACAGGCAAATTCGAAAATCCTTTCTACATGGGCCCGTAATAAAACATACCGCGCTGGCATGTCACAAACTCGAGCTATAAGTAATAATATTACACACACGCGGTTATGATGAAACCCATTCACGAAATTACAGTTAATTTTGTGTAATGTGACGTTTCAATATCCGCAAATGTTATGTATAACTACCCGCAAGGGACAGAACACGCTGTCATGTACATATACATTCAAGTAAAATGATTTAAAAAAATCTGTGAGACAGATTTCCGAATTCTCCGAATACCATATATATACCTCGGTAGGTATATAAAGTATCACTCATCATATACATTTCGTTGGTAGCGAACCCTGCCACCGTTATATTTGACACGCGTCCAATTAGATTCTCTAACTTTTTATTCACGGAAAAAAACAGGTGAAAATTATGTTAAAGGAAAAAAAAATGGTGGAAACGCGTGTTGATTTCAAAATGATTTGAAATGAAAAAATTGTTTGAGCAACTCTGACAGGTGAAGTTTTTGTTCAATAAAATGAAAATGTTTTGATCATTTTAATTTGCTTCGCGTATTTGCAGAACACCTGGAAACGCCGGGGTAGGTATAAGCTGCAAAAGCAAAGCCCGATTGATCAGGGCACTAGTTTTCCCGATTTTCCTCTATGGAGTTGAGACCTGGACAATCCGAGCAAGAGAAAGACAGAGAATAGACGCATTTGAAATGTGGTGCTAGAGGCAAATGCTCCGAATACCATGGACAGCCAAACGCACAAATTTGTCTGTCCTATCTCAGCTCGATATCAAAACCCGACTGTCTACAATTTGCCTACAGCGTATTTTGAGCTACTTCGGCCACATAATGCGAAGGGGAGATAGCAGCCTTGAAAAGCTGGTAATTGTTGGCAATACCGAAGGAAAGAGCGCACGGGGCCGGTCGCCAACACGATGGTCTAACCAAATATAGAAAGCTACCTCCTCCAGCAAATTTCAGCAGGTGGTGATGGCAACTTCAGACCGGAGTCGCTGGAGGCAGATTGTCCGCTTAAAGGCGAGTTAGAGAAGAAGATTTGTTTGATTAGTTAATAGATGTTTCGCTGTGTTCGAAACCGACTATAGACCGACTACAAAGATGTCTTACTAACCGAGCTGTGCTACACTAAACGCATCAGGTTAAATAATAGATAGGTTTCAGTTCAGCTTGCTGCAAGAACTAACTGCCGAACAAGCCATTATGTATACATAGGTACCTAGCTACATTATACGCTTTAGTTTAACATGGAGTAGATGTTAAACACAGACTTTAGGTAGCTACCCTAATGACGGCTGTAATACGTGCATGCAGCTCAGAACTATAACGAAACAGGTTATTAGACTTTGAATGCCGTATTTCCGAACACGGTTCCTAATAAGTGAAATATAATGTGAAACTAGACAGATGCATACTGCTTTTGAGTACAGAACATCTTAGATTTCCTGTTCAGTCCTATTCTAGGAATCGTACAAAAGCGTTTAGTGCATCCATGTGTGTATAATCCAATTTATATTATTCACGTATGAGCATTTCAAAAAGATAATTCCGGCACATGAAAAAACCGAACTAACATTTTGAAGAAAATTAGGGGACACATTTATTTTAATCGCTCTTAAAGGTTGCTTTACAACTTTACGGCACTGAATACAGCTTTCTAGCATCTGAACCTAGCATGGTAAAGTTGTAGGTTAAGTAAATCTTGCTAACCCTCCGATCTAGACCAGGTGTTCTACAACTGAAAGATGGAACGTCTACGAACTGTACCTGAAACTTAGGAATAGCAACTCCAACCCAATTAGTGAATCGAATAACAGAATACTTGGCAAGTTTCAAACATTGTGGGTTGAAAAAAAAATACTAAGGGCGATCGTTATTTTCTTAAAATTGACTTTTTCAATACAAAAGCATACTAGTACGTAAATATATCTTCTGCTACCCATAATTAAAACTTTAAAGAGGGCTTAAAATAAATTCTCGTACTTTATAATTTGCACCAATGGGATTACTTAAAAACTTTTCTATTCAAACACCGTCCAATACAGCCAGCGCTGGGGCCACGTGTAAGAAATTACGTCCATGAAAGTATTCACAATCAATAATATCTAAAACAAAAGCTGATATCAGGGGCGGTGGATATTTTAATCAGTTATGACACCGTTGACGGGCGTGGGCAGGCCAGTGATGGTACTTCTAATATCGTTCGACTTTCAATGAAACTGAATAGACAGAGTATCGCCGCGAGACTTTAGAAAACGATGAAAATAAATCGCCTCAACTCTATTGCCGCCCACACACAACTCTTCTTTCTTACGATAACTTTAAGGTCTTCAGTAAAACTTTAGTTAACAACAATAATTATTTTGTAAGTAATTAAAGTATTTAGGAGAGCTCGTAAAAACACCCTGATTTATGGAGGAACAAACAGGTTAACCGTTAACACCCATTAAGAAAGTAATTACTATTTACAACAGAGCGAATATTATGACAATAACAAGAAATTTTCATTTTCAGGCCGTTACTACCACTTCCGCTGAAATTAATTGAAAATTCACGAAATTGGTGAATATTTGCAGAAATATTTTAAATGGCATTTAATAATGAGCAGTGGAATTCAATGCCAGATTCTCGTAGAAAATAATTATGGCGGTAGGTAGGGACCGACTTTGTCCCTATACCAATATACTAATATACCAATCTAATGTTCTCACTGCTGGGACACATACCTCCTCTCGGTGAGAGGAAATGCATGCCGGTTTCGGCGGTTTCCATAGGATGCTTCCCTTGACCAAGTAAAGTCTGGGTTCGAACCTACGATCTACAACTAATAAGTGGAGGCCGTCACCACTGGGCCACAACTGCTCTGCAATCGGAGACACACGTACTGACTTTTGGGCGCGGTTTAACAGATGAAGTTTTCATATGAAAACATAAAAAAATGCAAAGACTGTCCAATTTCATTTTCATTGCCTTTGTGCCTAGTTTCGTAACTCAATGGCTGCGAAACGCAATTCACATATTTTCATATGACAGCACAGTGCCGCGGCAAGTTACATTGTACACACATATACTAAACGAAGGCAATGTATTTAATTATTCACGATTGCGCAACAATCCAAAGCGCAATCACAACGAGTGAAAATTGCATTTTTATTCCCTGGCGTTCCCGAAAATTATAGGCACAGTAAATTGTAGCAGTTGCATATTTGTACAAAAATATATAACGTGCTGAACGGCCGCGCCGTGTCTCCGCATGTTATCGTGGATTAATTAAAATTGTAGGTTTTAATATACAGAAATACTTTACGCAGTGAATGTACGCTAGTAGAGCACGTATAACGATGAATAAAGAACAACCAATCCCTACTAATATTATAAATGCGAAAGTAACTCTGTCTATCTGTTACGCTTTCATGCCTAAACCCCTGAACCGATCGACATGAAATTTGGCAGAGATATAGCCTGGGATATGGAGAAGGACATAGGCTACTTTTTTACGCGATAACCGACATCCACGTGGGCGGGGCCGCGGGCAAAAGCTAGTAATATTATAAGTGAACATCGATCGTAACCATTTTGAGGGACTGGACTGTTTATATAGCAGAGGGCGGCAGCCAGCAATAAGATGTTTTACTATCGCATAATTGTATAACGTGAGAGGATTCAAAGGATTTATGTAGGAGACGAAACAGAAAAGGCTATAAAATATAAAACGTATGAAAGTAAGTATCATTGAGCTTGAATGCTGATATCAAACCGGCTTTAGTTTACATAGTACATTTGACATTAAAGTTACAAGTACCGACCCGGCCTTATCGGCACTGTTAGGACGAAAGGTCAACACGGCTTTTATGATACATAACAACAAGTCACGCATCAGTAAGTATGTATAATAAGCTCATAAATAGCCCTTTCGTGTATTTTGTAGCGAACCGCTCCCACACGTGTCGAAAATTTACCTTTCGTGTACGTATTGGTAACCGTTGAATATTGAGAACTTGGTAGGGGAGCCCAGAGGGTTTTTAAGCGAGCAGTAGGGCCTAAAGTTGATAGCTAAGTCGGTCCGGCACGATTAGAGAACATCGAAAATATATTTGAAAAGTTTCAGATGTGTGTGGTCAGGAAGGAGGTCCATTTTCAGCTTTTTTTTTCATTTATCATTTGGTTCATTTTCATTTCGAAAATGGACCAAGAATAAAGTGATTCAAAGCCGTTTGTTTTGGTATGATCGTGAGCGGTCTAACTCATAACGACTTAAAAAAAGCTACTCGGTTCGTTGATTTAAAGATTTATAAATGCAAAATTATAACCACTTTTGGGTACTTTTGTGAATCTGTGAAATTTCGCCATATGGCTCCATCAATCCGTCAAATAATTATTTTATAGATTCACTATCATGGCACGTAATACTATACACTATTGCGTAGCATAACTTCTATTCGCCCTGAATATCCTTTTAAAAATTGCCCAAATCTGAGTTTTCAAAATCATCAGATTTCGAAAACGAGATTTTGAAGCCTAAAACTTCTTCATCCGATTTGCTTATCGTCGCTTATGGGTTAGGTTAGATTTAGGTTAGATTAGATATGGTTTAGGCCGCACACGATCATACTAAAACGAACGGCTCTGAATATCACTTTATTGTTGGTCCATTTTTTAAACCTTAAGGTGGACTCCAGTCCACGGGGCTCCTATTTGAAGCTTTACAAATATATTTTTCGGTGTTCTCTCATCATGCCACTCGTAATCAGCTTCCAACTTTTCGCCCTACATATGGTTGTTTAAAAACCCTCAGGGCTCCCCTACCAACTCCTCTGATAGCTCCGTTTAATATAAATTTTGCTCTCGGCTTTAAACGTGCGGTGAACCAACTAATAGCAAACTAAGTAAGTTTCTTTGAAAGTACATTATTTTTCAGAAGATAACTTTCCAGATCGAATATTAACATCAGAATCAAAACTTCGTACAAAGACAACAAAATTACTTGTTGGAAGTTGAAAACTTGTAGGTGTAAACAACGCCAACACTCGAACTATATTAAAAGTGATTTTCGTTTAAAATTAATTCCGGGTAGCTTCTATGAAAGCTAAACTACCCTATAAATAATATATTAGGTGCTTCTGGTTACTGCCAGCGCTAAAGGAGAAGCTCTTCCTAAACCGATTAAACAAGAAAATTGATTACACTCTAGTCAAGCTAATACATACAATGCTCTGTAGAGTTGGGAGCTTAGCATTACCTTTTTGCTCTAATTTACAGTCAGCTAAAAGGCTAAAATAAACCGAATACGAGTAAATTAGACATCATGTAAACTCATTTCTCATACAGAGTGTAAGGGAAACGCTTACGAAAACGAAGAAATGTGATAGGACTAGTGATTCTCGATACAGTAGGTACCATTAAAAATCTACATTTTTTTTTTCAACTTTTATCTACACTGTGCTGTGAGAACAGTTAAATGAACCATTATTTGAGATTAAACACATTTAAAACGACCCCCGGTCCAGGCGGCGACTTTAGGTTTAAGCATCCTTTGTAAAGCGTCGCCAAAATAAAATAAGTAGAAACATTACAGAAGCGTCAAATGTTTTAAATTGATGCAAAATAATCAATTAAAGGCAAAAGGTTATTGGTATCCGTTTGCATTTAGGTTGTATATAACCTACTTTCTGGCTTCGGAAGCGTTCCCCTTTCACCCTGTGTAATACATTACATGTGAGAGATGCTTAATTACATATTTAGAGGTCATCATCATCATTTCAGCCGAAAGACGTCCACTGCTGGACATAAGCCTCCTCCAAAAGGGGGCTTTTGCCATAATCGCCACGTTTAGCAGGCGAGTTGGCGATCGCAGTATGGTGGTAAAATGCATAGAGAATGCTGCTACCCATTCTGTAGTAAGTCCCTTAGTCGCCTTCTACGACACCCACGGGAAGAAATGGATGGATTAGATGTATCTTAGGGTAATTCTAAACCTAGATTCATTTTGAAAAGACATACATATTTCAGCCTTCAAGACCCAAATTAATATACCTAGCTTTTTCCCAACTATCATGGGGTCGGTTTCCAGTCTAACCTAATGCAGCTGAATAGCAGTATTTTGGAGCGACTGCCTATCTGACCTTCACAACCCAGTATCTGGGTAACACTGTACCCCTAGGTAAGACTAGTTGTCAGACTTTCGCGCTTCTCACGACTCGTAACGACTGCCAAAATGTACAAATAACAGTCAGACCAACATCTTAACGTGCTTTCTGTGGCACGGAGGAGTCGGGATATGTTATGAATGGTCACTCATCCTCGAACCAACCGCGACAAGCGTAGCACACATGCGGTTGATATAATTTTGCCACAAGCTCCTCTCGGCCTTCTAGAGTCTACATAGACTAAGACAATGAATCTCGACCGGAGCCGCGGGCACGGATGTAATTTTATAGAGTAGGTAAGTAGTGAGTATCGTACCTAGATTATTTAGTTATCATATTCATATAACATGATCTTTACACTCTGTTCTGTTCTGTCCTACAATAACTAATTAGTAGAATCCATACAAAATATGTATGTTACACAGGGAATTTTGATCGAAGCAGAGAATTCATTATGGTACATGTACAAAGATAAGTGAACACAGTCAATATTATTATTAGCAGACAGGACACACTGCTGCCAATGCTCTCGACGTAATCCCTCAGACGACCCCTTTTACTACCCTCACAGACAAGGTAAGGAAGATATATCGCTACACGGAGTATATTCTACGCTGTGTACTACAAACTGTGCCCGCGACTTCGTTCGCATGCGTGTTGCATAAGATATGAATTTCATGGAGTTTAATTTTTTTGCGCGGAACCTATTTTATCTAAAATCAAAGTTTCCTAAGTTACAACATCAGCTATCTGCCAGTGAAACTCCTGTCAAAATTGCTACAGAGGTTATGGAGATAAGTATTTCTGCTGGGGAATTTGTTGCGCCACTTCTTCTTCCTAGCTAAAGCTCTAGAAAGTAGTGAAGGCGGGTTTTTTGGGATTTTGGCGTGGAGTTCTGTAAATATGACGTGTTATAGTCGCGAATCATATTTTGTTGGGGCTACCCTGGCGGTTCTCCCTTAAGTCAAACAACTTTACCAACCCCACAAAAATAATTATATTTTATCGAGAAATATTTTTTTAAGCTCCCAATTTAAGCGTACCTTTGTGTATAGGACTAACCTTAAGTGTGAGGTTAATAGGGTAATAAAAAGGAGTTTAATGAATAATAAACAAACAGGCGAATGGTTTTAGTTAATTTTAACCTTGGAAAAAGAGATAACCGCGATATTTCTCTTTCTACCCTTTTATAAGCACTTGCGTACAGTATTTGAGAACATTATACCTACCAAAATAATTACCTTAAGTAATCGAAAACAGAATCACCAGACACGTATAAATAAATGTTTTATACTAATTGTTTGAATATAGGTAAGTATAAAAACATTCATCATGGACAACTAAATGAAAGGAAATTTAAAGCTCACATTAGAAGTAAACTTTGTAAACTAGCGTATTACAAATTAGAGGATTATATCCAAGATAAGAATGCTTGGAAACATGCTGGTCCTGCTCCATAGGACAATCTAGAGTCTAGACAAAATCAAACTGGTTGCTAATTGAATTGTATAATTAATTATATTTATGACATTGATTTAAACTCAGTGATTACTTTAACTCACACACTGACTCATTACTTGTTAATATTGTAGGAAAATCGTACCTATACTTACTTTTACAATGTTTGTAAATGTGTGAACACCATGTATCTATCACAGAATGAATTTATCTGTATTGCTTCAATTTGATTCTGTTTTGGTATGGTAATTTTATTCTGGGTGCATCGTTTTCACACATAATCATATAATGAATGTAAATATTGTACTTGAAACATTTTAAAAGAGTAACGGTGGAGTTTCTTGCCCATTCTTCTCCATACGAAACTACATTTTGGAAGGGGCGAATAGAATCAATTCTATTTTAATGTAAATGTTGACGTTCAAAAGTGCCTTTTAAGTGCCTATTTGAAATAAATGCTTTGACTTTGACTTTGACAACAGTAAGAAAACAAGACAATTACCAAACTTTTTTGGCATTTATGTGGCTTTCCTCATTTTGAAGAGAGTGGTACGTATACTGTAATGGTTGTCTGCTAAAAATAACCTTACGTTGTAGAGGCTGGCTATAAAATAACTTTAATCACATTCAAACTTTCAAGCTAATTTAGAATAAGCTGTCAAATATATTAGCATAGAATTTTTTTGTTTTCGGAAAGAGGAACTAACATAGCAGGTGCGTTGATGTAAATACGAAAGTTTGGAACCATTTAAAACGTACTACAAAGGTGTTTCATTATTCAATCCCGGTAAAGAGAGGCCTGAGATCCACCTGAGGATCTCACAGAACACACAGGTATTAAGAAATGCATAAACTGGAAATAATGAAATAGCTTCCCCTAATGCAAGACGGTAGTTTGTAAACTTGCAAAAACTATGGCAAATCAATCTGTTAGTTTTTTCTAATATGTTGAGGTCGGCTTTCAATCTGACCAGATGCAGCTGAATACCAGTATTTTACATGGAACGACTATGATAAACGACAATACACTAAAATCCGTGCATAGTGGGGACAAAAGTCACAGAAATTGCGTGAATGAAATGTATGCACGTTACAAATACGCAAATACGAAAATGCCAATGATACGACGTTGACCTATGTTCTAAGTTTATTAGACTTGACCTCCAGTCACCTTTTATCAGACCCACGGTCGGGCTATTCATAGGGTTGTTTAAATATTTAAAGTTCAATTTAAAATGTTTTGCTTTCTATTTAGGTTCTGGCACATTTGGTTTGGTACATGACGTCAATGGCATGACATATTTGATGTGCCTTTGTGTTCCAGCGTTTCATATTTAATTGGTACAAATTCGAATCTATGGTAACTAGAAATGAAAACAAAAGCTAGCAGACAGTTGGCAGCCGAAATATTGGTGATGCTAAAAACTAAATAGCCTACCTAAGTATGTGCTGATGTAGGTACAGTCCCGGACTTTAATTGATGAGCCACTTTCAAACTTTCCAATTTTACAGTTTTATACATTCACGAGATTACACGACTAAACACGAACTTAAACCGCATGCTCGTAAACAAGATGACAAATTACTTATAATCGGAAATAGTCATATCCACAGAGGTTGAACGTTGACTAATAAATTGTCAATTATAAATCAATACACTGTTGCATAAGTTTATCCAATATAATTGTTACTGACCTCCTTTGAATTTTAATCTTATTAAATACTCGTTATTTCTGAAAACCTATCCGAAGACAGTGACAGTTGAAATGTCAGAGTCGATAATTTCGAATTTTGGTGAATCGTAGCCGTAGCTATTTATGTTTATGTGCAACAGTTATCATAATTGTTATGAACGGTATCTTGGACGCTACGCGTTCGGATACAATCGTGGGTACGTGTTTTTCCGATTACGCAATGACTAATCATAACGTTACTATCGCTTCGCTAAAACAATTGTCGCTAGGTTACGGTTGCTAGCCCTGCAATCGGTTGACTTTGGGTCGTCACTCTGGACTATGTACGAGTAAAACCGACTAAACCCGATTTGCATTACACGGCTAAAATAGGAACTGTGGCAAGTGGCTTATCAATTAAAGTCCGTGACTGTACCTGTAGCGTCACTGTCAGTATGAACATTATACACAGCTTGTGACCTGCTGGCTTTTATTCATTCTCCCGTAGGTACGTACCCACTTCATACCCAAGAAGACCAAAAACTTCGTCTGCAAAATGTACTTAATAATTTTCGTGTTTACTTTGCATGTCATTTTGTCCGGACAATATGGACAAAACTAATTTCCTTCGAGGTTTCGATTAATTTAAATTATATTTTTACATGGTTCCTACTCAATTACGAGTTTATGTAGTTTAAGTCTAATGAACAAAAGATGATTAATAAAACTAAAGGTCGATTGTAACTATGTTAATCTATGCTAATATTATAAAGCTGAAGAGTTTGTTTGGTTGGTTGAACGCGCTAATCTCAGGAACTACTGGTTCGAATTGAAATATTATTTTAATGTTGGATGGCCCATTTATCGAGGTAGGCTATAGGCTATATAACATCACGCTAAGACCCTTAGTAGCCGAGCTAAGAGAAAAAAAACACAAATACGAAGTACTCGCACGGGCAGGCAATTCGAAGCAACGGGGTGGGTCGGGGGAGCAAGAAATTTGTACAATATAAATGTGAAAGTTTTTGAGTTTAATACTCTTTCACGCAAAAACTTTTGAACGGATTTGGATTAAATTTGGCACACCGATAGTTTATAGCATGCATTAACACAGAATACTTTTTATACGGCAAAAGCTAGTTATCAAAACCGTATGTAATTTTGGACGTACTTCCCCTACTAGACTGTGTCGTGAAGTCCCACGTCTAAGTGTGCCTCAAGCACGAACTTGCAGGTTCAACTCTGGCAAGTACCAAAGTGATTTTTTCAGTGTTATCATAATATGCCGTACAGATTTGTGAAACGTAAAATGAAATGTAAACGAAACGAACTCATCTAGTGTTTGTGTTATATTGGTGGCTAATTTGTGATATATAGTGCATATTACCTGACACGGAAACCTGTCTTACGGAAACCTAGACGTTAGACAGTCTTTAATTGAGAACACGAATTGGGCAAGCCCGGTGCTAAATGCTCTGTTCTGTTTGTGTTTGAATCGGCTTTTACAGAAGTATGGTTTCCGGTTGTTTTTATTAATTTAAACCAAATTCAATCTTACTTGATTGTTCGGGAAGGTTCCATCCTTATCGATAGCGTTGACCTGCGTCACCTTGGTCCCGATGGGTTCCCCCTCCAGAACCGTCTCCTGTTCCCTCTCTGTGAAGAGCGGGATCTCATCGTTCACGTCTTCAAGCATGATGTACACCGTCGCTTCTGAAGCCAGTTGCTGAGCCCCGTTGTTCTGGACATAGAATTGAAGATGTAGAACGGTGTTTTCCGAGAAGTACCTAAGGGTTTTCTGCAGATGGGAAGCTGATTGCAAATAGTAGGAACTATACTTAAGAGCTCTAAAATATAAGTATGTAAGGGATGGAATAGATTTTGGATGAAAACGTTAATTGAAATGCTCGTTAAACTTTATTTTAGAAAGTTAAATAGCAATTTGCTTATTCTATCTTGAAACGTACCCTAGAACCTTTCGCTTGGTAGACTTGCGAGTTTTTCATGAATGAGGCAGTGAAATTGAAAAACTTTCATAATTAAACTCCAATTTCACAGAATCGTTCCCAATTATGTGCGTTAGCAAGACAAATTGAATTTATGTTTTCAAAATTAAATATTACTTCCAAGTTCCGACCACAGAATAATGTTGCAAGCAATAAGTACATAGATACGAACGTTAAACAAAACAAATATTTGAACAATAACTCGAAAATATAGTTTACAGATACATTGTTATAAAATTATAGGTACGAAATGGAAAATTCAATTACCTAAATTAGACAAAATACCAATTTCAGGAAGTCGTTATGGTTTATGTACCTACTGTTTCATTATTCACACAAAGGCATGGCTTTTTAATTCCATAACGTAAATATAAACGTTCAAAGCTCACCTCAACTCGGATCGTAAGATTATATTCCTTAATACTCTCATAGTCGAGTGGATGATTAACTTTTATATCGGCCCAAGTAAATCCGTTGTCGGCCCTTTGTTGTAAATAGAATGTGTGGAATTTGTTAGTCTGGGCCGTGGATCCGGGCATCAGCCGGTAAAAAACGGTCGGGTTGTTCTCAATACCCGAACTGAAAATACACAACACGTTATAATAACCGCTTTCTATAACTAACAACATTAATAACATAATCACGGAAAAAAACAACTACTTTATGCACATGACGACATCAAATATTGCAATTAATGTTATTAAATTATTGATTTGAAATAAAAACTAAATAATGAATGCTTTATAGGGACAAACAGTTAAAGACTATTTCTTTAACTGAACTAGAGAACACAAAAATTAAAATAAACAGCTGATAATTCTGGTAACTCCTTTACAGTTTGGTAGATCAGAATTTTCTTGAGTAAATCCCAGGGAATACTAAAATAACTGTAGATTATATAAACTCCGTAAACTAACTTTTCATTCGATGAGTTGGTAAATAGTTGAAAAGCCGGGCTTGCTTCCAAATTGTTTGGATACTTTAAAAGATTGCTTAAATATTTCGGAGCAATATTTGCGTAGAGCTTAAGTAGAGGCTATTTTTCTTAACCTCCATTGCTGATTTATTTGATTGGATGTACCTTTAATGATTGTGAGAATAAACAATAATAACCTGATTTACCTTTAGGGGGGCTACGGAAAGCACAGACGATGTGTTTAAATATAAAGGGTGGCATTGAAATCGTCGCGCAAAATGTATGACCATGTTTTCAGAATCATGTAGGTACCTACCTACATGATTCTGAAAACCCCTACCTGGGTTAAAAATTTGGGTCCAAAATTAAGATTTTTTCTTTTGTAGAGTCTTACATTTTGACCACATACAGGATAAATTTTTAACCAATGCGCAAACTGTAACAGTGAACAATGTATGGAACAGCTGATTTTTTTTTTGTATAACCGATAAAAACTTTCTACGCTAGGGGGTCTAAAATTATATGCTGAATTCATGGTCACAGTTAGCGCACTGGTTAAAAATGTATCCTGTATAGCTAATAAAAGTACACGTACACCACATATATCAGATAATTTCATGAATGGCCCGTCAAACCATTAACAAAGTATTAATTGAGACACTAATTAATCAAAAGCGGGATGAAATCTGTACAATATTCGAACCAAAATATCCATAAAAGCGCAACAAGGTATTCATATTGTTTCCGACAAAATTGAAACCTATTTGAACGAAGCGAGCTAAATTGATTTTCGTAATCATATCTAATTGATCAAATCGAGGCACAATTGCGCTCTGTTGAATTCACTATCGAATGAAATTGATAGTTAACTTTAATAACTTGCAATCAACATTACCAAACTGTAAATGAATTACCTAAAGCTTCTGTACCTACTATTTGAGACTGTTGTAGATTAATGGACGGTCTCAAAGGCAAAAAAACATAACATTTAGAATGGCTCCCATTCATGCCTCAATGCGAGGTGCAATTTGACGTTTCGCGCACTCAATTCAAGGCGCACCCGGTCGAGGCTGCCTCGACTTGAGGCGACTTTTAAAATTAGTAAGGTGAGTTAGTAATGGTTTCGTCTTCGTGTATTATAATATTGTGAGTTTGAAATGTGTGTTGTTTAGGACGAACAGATAGACCATAGAGATGTGAACCAAACTTGCCATCGACCAGCACTCAGTGATTGATGCACTATGAATTGAACTAATATTGCATAACAGTTACATTATATAATTAATAGCCCGTGGCACATAAGTGATGCACATACAATTAGGTATTTATTTGGAACACAAAGTTTTCTACCTGAAATAGGTACTTACTTGAAACGCAATCAGGTTTCAATATTTTTCTACCTATCACGATTATTATTTTGTTATTGATACAGAACTAATTTAATGGAAACAATAATTATGAGTTGATGATGATTGCAACGAATTTCAGAAATAGAAAAATAATCATTACGTTAGTAGTTTACCTAAGCCAATCAGTAGGTAGATATTAAGTTTTAATCGCTCAAAATATTTCGAATTTATAATTTACCATTCAAAAGATTTTCGTAAATCTCATTGTATCAATTGAATTGACCTCTAGCTGAGCATGATAGGATTTTTGGTTATGTAAATTAAACAAAAACATCATAAAAATGTTTTTTAGCAATTGATTATATTCCTTTGACATTTATCATTGCTAACAGTTGAAAATGAGGTTTAAATATTTAAATAAACTGGTAACTATGTAGTAAAGTCCAACCCTAGGTCAACAACACCAAAAAATTAAAATTGTCAAGCACTATTTCAATCCATTGAAATGAACTTTAGACAAATAAAAGTAAATGAATGAACAACTGCCTACAGTCAATCTACGAACTAAAACATTTTAAAATATTTTTGGGCATGCTACTTCGACCCATAGGTACATTAAAATTTCGTATTTTTTGTAAAAACTTTGATATTACTCATAATGCACTGATGCCTCAGCCTACATGCAATACGATACAGACTTCAATAATTAGATGAGTACCCATTCGATACCTCGCACAATATTGTCCAAAAAAATCTATTTAAATGAAATAAACCGTCTTAAGTAGCGCGTCTTACGTCAAAGCTTTTAGGTCAGAAATTAAATATATGTATCTAAGGTTTTTTTACCCGACTGCGGCAAAGCCCAAAAACAAGAAGAAAAATAAAGCGTTCTTTAATCGATGTGCTGCTAATAGATGTTCTTGAACAATACAACAACACAGTGTTCCCCGTTCCACGTAAGCAGTGAGCCCTTCTATATGCACGCTGGTGAATCACGACAGTCCGCGTGTGCCATAACGATGCATGTGATGTTAACGGACAATTTCAGTAACATCGTAGTCAGATCACCAAGTGAGAGGCAAACGATACTGAGACGCGCGCGGCGCACCTGCTTACTGCACGAAGAAAACCTTCTGGCCTTGCCGTATCAGAATAAACCTCCTTTTCCGCACAAACCACCACAACGAACAACAGTAAACAAGGTTTAAAACTCATGCGACAATTTGAAAGGGTCACTGTAAGAAAGTAACGTTCATCTACGCGTTCTCTTAAGTTTCAAACATAAAAGCTCAGTCAGCACCTCGTTTCGATGTTTGAAATCAAAAGCGTCGGCGCCAACAGACATCACCATCTACGATTTTTTTTAAAGTGTCGTACCCTACTGATCACCCGACGACTTAGCTTGTCACTACTGGTACAGGAGCCCAAATATTCTGTCGGGTTCTAGTATCAGCATTAAAAGGCAAAGTGTGGCAAGCAGAGGGTACGACAGCAGTCGTGCGCGGGTGTGCGCGCGGCGTCGCACACTGCGTGCAGGTGACGGGGCTGCGTGCGGTGCCCGTGCCGAACAGTTACCCACGCACCTTGCTTTCACGGACACCACTTTGGCACCCACGGGCAAATTCTCTCGAATGTAGATCGGGCCGTACACCGTGTGGTCCCACACGGGGGGATTGTTCGCGCGATCCACTACGTCTATCTGGACCTCCACGGTTCTGGACAAGGGCGGGAAACCCTTGTCTTGAGCCATAGCCTCCAACTTGTACGTTTCTCGCTATCGGGGAAAGAGTCGATGGAAACAGACAAAACCACGTCGTTAGTAGTGTTAAGTAGTGGAGGTGCGGCGGGCCCGTGGGCCCGCTGCGCCTTATACCAACCTGGCTTTCACACTGGTCACTACGGTACCCACTGTGACATTCTCTTTGATGTGAACGGGGCCATACGTGGTCATGTCCCAGATGGGGGGCTTATTGTTCCTGTCTACCACGTCTAATTCAACGTCCACGTCTGCGGAGGAAGGCGGGTCGCCTCTGTCGGAGGCGCGCACGCGCAGTCGGTACCTGTCCCGCTACAGATACACGGGTCAGAGGTCAGCGGGGAGAAACAAAACATAACACAACTAAAATATAAACACATAAGTACTCATCGCTAATAAACAATTAAAATAATTAAAAAATAAACTGAAGTACGGTTCACTTCCACATTATAGGCTGTTTGCAAATGTTTTATTTCACAGTATAATGTGCTAAAAAAGTAAAAGCTTACACTCATCTTCTCACATTCAGTAAGCCAAAATAAAATATAGAGGAATTAGGTTCTATAGAGAATAAACTTGTAACATTACGTTCGCTCACGTCGTCTGCTCCCACTCACAGCACAGGCACTGTCGTACTTACAGTAGAGAATATTCCTTACTGTTGTAGCCAATAATTAGATGGTGCAAGAAATAAATTGGAAATAAAATGTTTCATATTTTACAAGTTTCGTCTGTACAATAAGGAGAAAGTCAAACTGTACATTATAGGTATTAGGTACTTTTTACAGTAATCAAACTAAACTAATTTTAAAAATAAAAGAAAACGTAACGAAAAGCAGGCAAATGCATGCAGCTCTGCATACAAGACATGGCGGAAAGGTCAGGTTGTCATATGAATGGTTTGGTGACCTCTTAGTTCTACAACGAAACGACACTCATTGAAATGAATATATTACAAACGATGGACGTTACGTTAAACTGTACAATTTGGAATCGCGAACGTTGCCCCTTTCACAGAAGGAATATGTCACAACTGGCCAGATGGCCAAACTGCCTTGTGGGCAATCTGACCATCTCAAATATTAAACTAATATTATACAAATTATATTAATAGCACTGCTGCCCTGGAAAAAATCACAATTATCATGATATCACTATTGCATATGATCTATATTGCATGAGTAGTCGTCTACAGCGATGAACAGGGCTGGGCTCGAACCGGCCGCGGCGAGAAGTATCGCTCCGCAAAATAAAATCAGATTAGTAACAAAACATGTACATAATACATATAATACTGATAGGTATGTTAAAAGCATAAGCTTCTCAAATCAATTAATCGATTAATTACAATAAAAAAAAACTTTGAAACTAATTTGTGCGAAATATACAGAAGTGCTGTTACAGAAACTGTACATGTTTTAGAACTAAACATAGGTTCAACGGTGAAATATTTACAGCAGTATAATTTCTGGTACAAGGTAAGTATTATACACAAGTTGTATTCATCTGTAAGATAGTTAATGCAAGACGGTGCTGCGGAAATAAATCTTAACGAAGATTTAGTGCAGAGCCGACGTTGGCGGCAACTCAAACTAATTGTGCTGCAAGAAGAACAAGCCCCCGACGGCTGCGGGGCCCTCAGGCCCCGCACTGCCGTTCAATGGACAACTACTCCTCACAGCCAGGATTAACCCCTCTCCACAGCAATTTACAGCAGCGGTTAATAATTTAGAACTATTTACAGTTAAATGAACTTAAAGTAAGTGCCAATTGAATCCTAAGGCCTGTAGGTAGCACTCATCCACCAAACTTTGTTTTAAAGTTGATCCCTTTCATTCATCAATCTTATCAAATGCTCTCACCACGTGATCAGTGTGAAGTTATAAATGTAAAGGCATACTTACGTCGAGTGGCTTCTTTAGAACGATCCAGCCCGATTCGGGCTGGATCTCAAAATACTCTATATCAGCAGGATTATAGGGTGCGCTCAAAGTATAAACAATGGCCCCGTTATTATCGGCATCCTCGTCAGATGCGGACACTCTCAATATATTCGTGCCTATACTGGCGTCTTGTTTTACGTTCTCCACATATTTCTGCAAGACACATTATAATGACAGTCAACAATCGCGATCGATCGCTGAAATTCATGCAAACAAAAATCTAGTTGTGATATCATGCAATTTTGTGCTTAATTCTACTATTATGTACACTATGCGCTTACTTGTCTGTCGAATAGCGGTGGGTTGTCGTTTACATCGGTGATCTCAACAGTAAATGAGCAGACACCTTCAAGAGAAGGTTCTCCTTGATCTGTTGCCTTTACCGTCACTGATACGAATTTTCCGTCGTCACCTTCCCTGTCGAACACTTTGTTAGTCGATACTTCACCAGTTTCCTCATCTACGGTGAATTTAGTTCCTTTCTGATTTGGTTGTTGTACTATTGAATATTTCACTTGACCATTGACTCCTTTATCTTCGTCCGTAGCGTGAACCTTTATAACAGGACTACCGTTTGGAGCACCTTCTTCCACCTTTGGGAAGTAAGTAGGACAGTCTTTGAAAATGGGTTTATTGTCGTTTACGTCTGTGATAAACACGACGACTACGGCGGTCGACGTATGAATTGTTGCATCTCCATTGACGCAGCAGGCGCCGTCGTCCATAGCCGTGACATTGAGTTCGTATTTATCTCTGTCGAGTGATATTGCCTTGTTGTGTAGTCGGATGACACCAGTGATTTCTTCAATTACAAATTGGCCGGAGCTGGTGCCTCCGCCAACGAAACCGAAGCGTACGTTGTCGCCGTCTTTGTCAGAAGCGACAACCGTCGTCACTAGAGTGTTAGGCCCAGCATTTTCATCAACGTTAGGAGTATACACTTGCTGTGAGAACTTAGGTTCCTCGTCATTTTTGTTCTTAGTATAAACTCTGACGGTAGCTGTTCCAGTTTTCGATGGCTCTCCCTTGTCTTTGGCTGTGACTACAAACTCATAATAGGCGTTATTATTGTCAGCGTCCAATTGCTTGTTGTTTGTGATGATACCGTTCGAATCCACGCTGAAGTGGTCGTCTGAAATGAGGTGCAAATCAATTCGTTAATAAATAACAAAAAAATATGGCTGATGTTTTCAGTTACCCAAGTATATGCAAATACCCACGTGTACCTACTTTGTATCTGTTAATCACGGACCTAAAAAAGGACGGATGTAACCTCGTCTTATCATGAGAGAAGCATGCAAATGGCCGCCCATTTACCTATGTGTGTATGGGGTGCGTTTATTATCGATTTTCCCACTTTTTAGATTCAGCACATTTAAATCATGTTAGCATTTATGTACTACCTACTTAAGCATTGGGTTCGATTCTGTCATGCTACCGTTATAATTGAATAAAAATTGCGTTTGTCAATTTCTAATCGCTTAATGTTTTAAGGAAATTGAATTAGTAACATTATTTCTTAGAATGCTTAGAATGCTTTCTTACCAATGCTTAGACTATAAAGTATGGGTGAGGTCGTATGATTATGTTATGGTCTTAAGATTAGGTACTCAATGGTATCATCACATTCCGCCAAGCGTGGCGTGCAAATATTAGTTACTTACATATATTTATTACAGGTCAGAGATTATTATGTTAGTATTAATTGACATATTATGAATTAAAATTACGATTTGAGGTATATTGGTTAAAAATATTGTATAAATATCTACCAGACATATTTTTAATTCTTTTTTTATTTTTTGTAATGTATTGGCAAGCCACCTTTTAATTGTAATTGCTTGTTTGTGTTAATTTTGTGCGCCAGATATTATAAACAATAAAGTTACAAAACACGAATGTTCATGTTCTACGAATATTTGGAAACATGATAGGTAGTTGCGTAATGCATTACTGGAGGTGTTCGTCAGTGAAAACATGTGATGTGTTCAAATTAAAAGTATTCGCATTTCTACTTGTTCCTACATTGCCTAAAAGTTTCTATAAATCATTAATTTCACACCTGTGCGAACCGTACAAAGGTCAATAACATTTAGTCATCTTTACTGACAACGCCATCTATTAACTTGTTAACGTTTCATGCGGTTCACTAAAACACACCAGATGGCGCTAATAGTCGTATCGCATGAACTTTCGAGGGAGAAATTTTTAGAGCTACAATATTTACCTGAAACTAAGTATTCAATTTCGGCGTTCTTTCCGGAGTCAGCGTCCATGGCTTTGACCTTGAGTATGCTGGTCCCTAGTGGAATGTCCTCGTCAACGTTGTGCGCCTGGTAGTCGGGCAGCTCAAACTTCGGCGCGTTATCGTTTACGTCAGTCACGCGAATTGTCAGCTGTGGAAAGTTAAAAATAAAATGACTTCACTGCATTTCCGTGTATCGCAAGTCTATTATTAGAATTTCCATATGTAGGTACATAATTAATAACTTATTAGACTCGTTATTTTTTTGAAATGCTCAAGATTTTAATTATAATATATTTTTAAGATTTTAATTTAACTCTCATCCAATGATCATAAAGAGCGTTCCACCCGTGCGCGCTGCCAACGTCGCATTTATAGTGTTTTTTTGTGATTATTTCAAATATGAATCAAATTACTATATTTTTCACCAAAATACTAGATAGTTCGTATTTAGAACAATTTACTCTTAAATAAAAACATTTAATCGTAATAACTACTACAAATAAAAATAATGGACGGTATGTCGGTTTTTATAAGTAAACACTAAAACAACTGTTAAAAAAATAGCATACAAAGTTATAAGTGTACAAACAATCTAGTGCTTGGCTGAAGAAAAAGAAATTGTACTTTAATTTAAACTTAATAAGATAATCTCGAAAAACCACTTGAAATGCGACATTGCCAGCCCAATAGTATCAAAAGCAAAAAGATTCTACACATACCTCAACAGATGTAGAGAAACCTCCAGAATCTTCAGTAGCCGTCACCACGAGCGAGTACACGTGGGGTTGCCTCAGGTCTTCGAAATCCAGTTCCTTGGCCAGCTTCACGATGCCTGATGTCGGCCCAATGTTGAAGGTGCCTGCTCCTTGACCCTGAGCCTTTAGGGTGTAGCGGATCTCGCGGTCAGCGAACGACTTGGCTTTCACTGATATTATGCTGGAAAATAGAAGAAATATGTAATCAGTAAGAGGAAAATATAGCTTTATAACTAGCTCACATTTTATCTAAAGTAAAATCAGTCCCACTACTGTTGCTGTCTGTTCCCACTGCTGGGACAAAGGCCTCCAGTCTGATCGAGTGGGCCATAATCCACCACGCATTGTTCTAGGACATGCCGGTTTGCCCACTATGTTTTCCTACACCGTTTTAAGAGCGGTGGTGATGAAATAATTGTAAAGTGCCTGGTTGGGGACAAACCCACGGCAAACAACACGTAGGTAAGTCGCTGTCGTTACTACTAGGGTTAGGCCATGCTCTGCATCTCTTTTATCTATAAGGCATGGCTAAAAGAGACTAAATCACCTCATAATCGGTAGCATAATCAGAACCTACGAGAAACCTATACGCCATAACACCGATGAATACCTCATCTCTTTGAATCCATATTGATGTAATTAACGCGCAGAATATACACTCAAAATCCATTATCATCATTTTCATCATCATATCAGCCGAAAGACATCAACTGCTGGACATAGGCCTCCCCCAAAAGGGGGGTTTTGCCAAAATCGCCACGCTTGGCAGGCGAGTTGGCGATCGCAGTATGGTGATAAAATACATAGAGAACGCTGCTGCCCATTCTCTAGTAAGTCCCTTAGTCGCCTTCTACGACACCTACGGCAATAAATGGAATGGTGCTATTCTTTTACGTCCGGCACGACACGGCAAAATTCATTATAAATATTTACTTCATTACCGGATAGTCTGATATCGAATTCAATAGCTCAACCTGAGCCTCATAACAGTAGTAATTAAACATAAAATGACTGAACAATTAAGTAATAAAACACCAAATTTGTTTATTCCAATCATATCGCGAGATGAACATCGGACTGACCCAGTTTCTGTTTATAAACGGGCATGTGGCCGTTAGTGAAATTTCAACAATTGAATGTGTCAACATATTCACTGCAGTAATTTGGGACGAATCAAAGAGCAACATGTTGTGCCCAGAGATAGTCGTGAATCTTCCGCGTGATTGTTACAAGACTTCAATTATAATGGAAGATTGGCCCTTTCTTCCGCCTCATGAATTAAATTGTGTGTTCAAAACGATGTCTGAGGATACTTTATGAATAGTATAGTCCCACAGTAAGTATACGGATAAAATCTAGAACAAATAGTTTCTTTACTAGAATAAATCATCCCAAAAAACAGGGTTGTTGACAGTACACTAAATCTGTTTATTGAAACTAACAAATAACAAGAAGGGACAAACTGTAACCCATCCACTACAAGGCCGAGTAATCTATTACACTCAACTCACAACTTGCCGGAAAAATAAACAAATACAAGTGATTTGTTTTCGCTCTCTAGTTATGGCTCTGGCGGAATCTACATCTGTAAATCTGATCTTAATACTCTTATTTTATTCTTTCTCATTCTTTCGTCAGAACAACTGATAAACTTTATAAAACCCCTAGGAGAAAACTAGCGTTTTTTGGTTTTCGTTTTTGAAGAAGTACACATTTCTATGAAATAAATACAGTCGGTCCTATTTTACTAACTAAAATAGGACCGCTATTTTACTTTTGCAAGGTTTATATTAAATAAAATGTTTTTAATTCAATAAGCACTAAGATAATGTTTAAATTAAATACATGTTTTAGTTTAGTTTGGCCACATTCAAAGCGACCCCATTTTCGGGGTTCCGTACCCAAAGGGCAAAAACGGAACCCTATTGCTGTTGTGAACAAAATGAGGAATATTTATATTATTATTTTTATCTTTGAAAATAAAGGAAAAGGTTTCTTTTATTAAGTCCAACAATGTCACTTTGCACCATTTTTTTTTCTAGGTCTATTTCAAAAACGAAACTAGTTAGAAGGATTCGCATGTTTTTATATATCATGCTCCATAAACTGTGTTATAACAAGAAATACTGAAAACGCCGATTCATAATGCAGTTTGTCTGCTGTGAGCAAAATACCCAAGCTTTTTTTTCATTCACTGGTTTTTGCGATACAACTTTAAGTTATTGGGTAATACACTCTCCTCAACAACTATAGGTAAAATAAGCATTATATGGTTAAATATCAAGAAAAAAAAAGGTATTTGGCCACATGTCCGGAACCCTAAAAAAGCGAGGCCCGAGACACGTGTTTAACTGGTTTTTACAGCGCTACGACATCAATGATCGGTTGTCCCTGTTTATTCAGCAGAATACTTGGAAGTCGGCAGGAAACACTATAGTAAAACGGTACTAATAAAAATAATAGACAGAATTGTGATCTTACTCTGAATCCTTCTTCTGGTTCTCAGCAATTTCAGCTTCGTAGCTAGGCAGGTAGAACTGGGGAGCTCGCTTGCCGCCGACAATGCTGAGCCGCTCCTCAGGCGTAGACTGGAACCTTCTCTCATCAACACGACCGTTCTGGAAATTGCAGAAAATAGCATTGGATTAGTGTCAAATGTCAAACAAAGAAATCCTCCGAAATTGTAGAAGCCACAGGGAGAAAAATACCTTTATCTTATATTAATTTTGATTTCATTGTATTATAATTTAATTTAAATTTATTTTTTAATTTAGTTTTGATCTGATTTTATATGTTACGTGTATTAACATAGTGTCAAATACCTACTGTACCTGTTAACAAAATATGGATTGTTATTGTCCGAAATAAACGTTTTGAATTGAATTGAATGGGGATGCACCAGGGTATCCCGCGAAATTCTAATGTTTATTTTTGCAATTTGAAGGTCAGTGTCAATTTAAAATGTTCAATACAGGTTGTATTGATAATTTACACAACAACAACATAAAAACTGACCTGCTAATTGCAAAAAAAAATATCGCTGTCTTCCCTGATGCTTCGCCCTCAGGTAATAAAAATGTATATTTGAAAACATTTTCATTTTTATGCCAATTATGTGAGAAGGAAAGATTATAATAGGTAGTGACTATTTTTGCCACAAGACTTAATTAATAAGGTTAACGTCGTTAAATTCAAATTAAAGTGTCGTTGTCGCTGTTTCATCTGTTCAGAATTATTCCGCCTCTGGGGACCTACTCTATAAATCCGTCAACCAAAATACGGGCAAGTCCGAAAGTAATTCGAAACATCTTAGTGAATCCTACAGCCAATTAACGAACTTTTTTGGACGGGCAAAAACATATCAGGAGTAGGGATACCTGTCAAAACGTGTTGTCATTCATTCTTAGTTCGGGCTCCAAACTATCTATCTATCTATCTATATATTCTGTCCGTAAGTGATACGGAGCTGGAAACGCCTGTTACTTCGACCGAAACGACGCCGACGGATTTCGTGCTTAGGCAGTAGGCCCCCTGATCCTAAATAAAGGTTCGTTGCGAAGATTAAAATTCGAGTACCTAAATGTGCAAAGTGACGAACCGACTAATACTCATATTACTTTTCAATGATTATAGTATGTGTAGGTCTAAACATAAAATCTACAAGATATTTATTCTCAGTATTTATTTGTTATCCACGGAAATTCACTGAACCTACGCAGCGCGATACCTCGAGGGATTTCTACCTGTCCGATATTACGAAAAATACCGAAATGTATTTGGGGATAGAATTGTAATTATACCAATTACAATTATATCCTCAATACAAATTACTTAGATTTGAACTGCGACCTAACTTTTAATCAAGTACCAGTATTGCAGATAACTTATGTTACGCAGCTATTAAAAGCGTTCGTATCGTGTAATATAAATAGCAACTTTGAGAAAAGGCCTAGTTCATAATATGTTTCAACTTTTCAAGAATGTTCCATAGACCACAAATTATCTTTCAATAATTCAGGAGAAAATAGTCTTTGAATCTTGCGTAAATGTAAGGCATTTATGCTCGCAACTGTAGGTATCCACATCGTGTTACGAAGCCCATAATGAAAGTCGAGTTGCTATGCCCCTTAAGAACCTCTCAAAATTATTAGTAGGTATAATGTTTCCTTCACTTTGTCTTACAGTGACGATAAAATTACTTTCTGGTTGATATTTTAAAAACTGATAAAACCGTTTCTTATTCAGTAAAGTTTATCAGAGGGGTAATTGCGTAACACGCTTACGGTAACAATGGCTTTCATTTTGACAGTTCAACAACATTCATTGCGTTATTTACGTTGTTGGGTAAACGCATTTTTCAAACATAAACATGAATATTCATGAAGCAATGGATAATTATCAATAGCCTTCAAAATTATTCAGATTTTGACTGGGGGCCGCCCATAAATTACGTCACACTTCCTAGAGAAATTCCTAGTGTGAGGCAACATATTAAAAAAAAATATAGGACGTCACACAAGGGGGAGGGGGTTTCTTAAGGGTGACCACCTGTGACAAGGACGGGGGTGGTCAAAAATCCATAAAATTTGTGTGACGTAATTTATGGATGGCCCCTTGTTAGTGTTTTACGCAATAAAGGTGCTTTTAAGTAGAAACATTTAGATTATCTTTAAACAAAAAGCGAAAAAGGTCACGTGGTTCACTTAACATACTGTACCTCATTAACCATGAAGTAGGATGGTGAGTGCATGACTCATATATGTTGTGCCATGTGCATAAAATATTAAATTACTTAATTAGGTCAAAGTGTGGTTTCTTTCTGCGAAGAAGCGGCAGTAACGTCTACTCGTATTTTTGCTACATTTAGGGCCGATTTTTCAATCCTCAGTTAAAAGTACCAATAGCAAACTAGAGAATAAAGTTATTAGACTCTTTATTCGTCGGTTAAGTGGTTGTCAATTTTTCAAATGATATTTAACCAAGGTTTATCTATCCGACCGAATATCGCATCTGTGAAAACGCTAACTTCAGGGAGGTGAAACAAATATACAGAATAAGCGAATGTTAGAACGGGACGGACTAAACGTGATTCAAACAGATGGCAGCGTCGTCATTTCACTTTTCAAAATGTTACGAGGTTGTAAGTTTGACTGTGTGGTCTTTTTATTTGTGATTTCTGAATTGATAATAATGGAAAACAAAAAGAGGGATCGTTCAGCAAACTTTAATAATGCTGAGGTTCAATTATTTGTGAGTTTAGTAGCGAGGTTTAAGAAAATAATATAAAATTAAAAGACAACACAAATACACTGGTTTCTGAAACAAAATGTATTTTTTTAGTAGGTAAGGTACCGTGCTTAATTCATTACGTTGTGCAAGTCAATACCAATAAACATATGTGTTCGAGCTTATAAAAACTCATCTTTGTGTCTTGCTCTTTATTTTATCTTTTACCAACAACAGCAAATATTGCACTGATTCTTTGGTAAGTCTGAATCGACGATGGAATTCTGTTTAATCCCACGCGATAAACTGTTCGACCCTCGGTCTTACAATTCTTTCTTTTCTTTCACTTGGATTAACATATTAATTTATTATGGCTTCTTCCTCAATTGCCATGTCGTCAATACTATCGAAAATATCTATTTCTTATTATTTATTATAAACCACGAAGACTAACCTCAAATTTAGTAACGTCAATGTAATTTAACAATGGAATAAGCGGTTAACTGGCCGTCAAAGAGGCAAATAGATTTATTCCTCAGTTAAGTGAATTATTCGACCAATAAAGCCTATCTGACGATTGAACAACAGACTTTTTTGCTATCTATCGAATAAACCCTATCTGTCTGTTTAACTGAGGATTGAAAAATCGGCCCTTAGGAACCTTATTTAAATTAGTAGACGAGTTGGAATAGTTAATTGTAATGGAAAGATTACAATTTAATTAATTAGTAGGTATAGTTAACAGAAACAGACCCAGGCAGTTTTTGGCAGTACCAACCCAGTTTAACCACAGCTGAATGCAATTCGAAGTAATTTCCAACTAATAAATAAAGAAATCATCACACCATTTAAATTTTAATGAGTCCGCAGCATCACTGCGAATATTAATTGGATTTAATATAATCACCAATGTTTGGCCAATATGTTTTAATTAACGGAAAGTTCGCAATCATTAAATAACTATATGAAAAATGTGTGAGCACTGACCTGATCTTCAGCCTTGACGTACAGCACGTATTCCATATCGAGCTGGAAGGGGTCAGTTCCCCTCGTGCGCACCACGCCGGACCGCTCATCGACCTCGAATCTTCCCCCGGTTCTGTCTCTGACGATGAAGTAATGGATGTTGTGGTCTGTGTCAGGGTCCCGAGCCTGGAGAGTGAAGACTGGCGTGTTTGGAGCTGCGTTGAGCTGCACGACCGTCTGCATCGGCAGCGGGCGGTTGATGAAGTAAGGAGGCTCATCATTAACGTCCTTCACATGAATTATCACTCGCTGATTGTCCGTGTCTGAAAAACCACAATGTCAATGTCAAAGAGACTCCAAATACGCATTACCAAGTCAAGTAGTGTTTGTCTGAAGGCCTCTTGGCAAAACTATCAAATTATTGAGCTATCCGAAGTGTACTTGAGGGGTATTAAACCGCAAGAATTAATTAAGCACGCAAATGTGAAATGGGTGAGTTTCTAGTCGAATTTTGAACTCACAGCCGAGAAAATCATCATAAATTTTCATGTAAAATACAGACATATCTTGGTTAATCCGGTTAAAACATGGGCATACATAATATTAAATGCATGAATCAACACGAGCGGTTTTCATTTTCAGAAAAAACTTTGTGTAGTTAAAAGTATTGTTGAGTTTTCCGCAAAAACCGCTTGATAAACGGTAGCAGGGGGTTGCTGCAACCAGTATGCCCTAGCGGCTGTGTTTGTTTAAGGATAGTGCACACTTTTTCTCTCGTGTGCGGGACGATTCACTAGTTTGCACGGACTACACGGCAGAGAATCCGCTTATCACGTCGTAGGAACAGTTTCATGCGGTTTGGAGCGAGTTTTACGTTGTGATTTTATAGCTGTGTAGACTGGGGTAGCTGATACATATTTTATGGTATGCACCAGCATATTTAAATTCTACAGTAGAGCGTCTGGTCTAGTAAATATAGGAATGCATAGGACATCTAGAAACGGGAAACAGCCTCTCAAAATGCGCATTTAAATTTGTACATCCTTGAATAAAGTGTTAAACACAGTTATCACAAAGTAAACTAGACATATCATTATTATAATAGGTTATACTTACATTTGAGCGCAACTGTTTGGTTAGCATGAAAAATAAATAAAATATTACATTAGTAACCTTCACCGTTCAGTTAGTAGGAACACAAATATTGTACCTATCGACACAACAAGTAGGTAAGCATTAAATAATAAATTAAGAATCGCCACTTCACACTTTACTCAAAATTAACCCAAATTTAAGAGTTCGAGAGTAGTTCACAAATCGGGTTGATAAGGCGCTAGTTTATAATACCTCCTGCTTTTTGGTTAGGAAAAGCCATTTACTTTAAAACTTAATATTTTTATTGTGTTTGTGTTTCAAAATTAAAATTAAAACAAGTGGGGTCGAGGGGACCCCCGTCAGGAACGAAGTTTGTTACGCTTTTTCTTCAACACCGAATGTAACGTGTTTTACTCTATCTTTGAAATACTTATACTTTATTTTCATTTTTAACCTCATTGTCGGCTTCAGCTCAGCACCTTCGAAAACCATTAAAACGACATCCAAGACAAAAAAAAATGGTTTTTTTTACAGCCGCCATCTCGGATTTTAATTTTGCCCTCACCTACGGGTTTAGCACTCTCGAAAACCATGAAAACTATCTCACTCTCTCTGACCCTTTCTATTTTGTGTTTTTAATCGCACGACCCCTTGGTGCGTTCGACAAAACGCACAAGGTTTTTTCTTTACGTAACGCTTTTTTTGTGACGTGACGATTTCTACAATTTTACTCCTACCTGCATTAATGCATTAATGAACTTCGTTCCAATAATTTTAGTGGAAAATGCACCCTGTATTCTTTTATTTACAAGCATCCACTTTAACCCTACAGTATAATAGAATTATTCACAGAGGGCGCCACTCTTGTCAGTTGTCTAATAAAACATAAAGAGTAGGGTTATAACGGAAGCTACCAACAGCAGAATACAAACTGCGCATATTATCAAACATTGCCTCTAATGCTACTGTGGCCATGCGGTATCCTTTTTGTCCTTTGGGATTCAGCTAAAGCCTCGGTATAAATCCGCAGTTAGATGTAATCCCATTCTGCTGCCCATTTAGGGTATAGTTTCACACACAACTGAACATTACAATACATTTACCTTATCGTCGTCTTATTAAGATTTTATCCTTGCGATAACAACCCTATTTATGCCTACATAATGTATAGATAATAAGTTTTACAAAAGTAGGTTTTTAATTTGTTATTTAAATATATCAAGGAACCTTCCACCTACTCGCTGACCTTTCAATATTGAGTAGGTGGCTGTATATTTCATGACAGATTAGGGAAACGAACCCGATACCTATCGATCTTATTAAAATAATTACATCAGGTAGATATACCTATCGTATATCTCGTAAATGTATTTATTCTAATGTTACTTTTATATAATTATATATTTTTAAGTGGGTACTTACTTTGAATATTGGGTGGCAGAGACACGCGTAAACTGTATACCATGAATGCAGCACATGATCCCAGACCCCCATTGCGAAAAAAATGTTCGTCCGTTATAAAAAAAAAAACTATTGTTTCATACAATACGTAGGCGGTCAAAACTTATGCAACAGCAATTTTTTTTAAGCCCGATGTTATTGTTCAACTCTTGGGGTTCCCAAATCAGGTACTTACTGAATCCATGGCAGCAGGTTACGCGTCGTACCCTGTATAATATTTATTATACTTGTAAGTTGTTGTCTCGTCCTCGATGATCAAGAATTTTACTAATGTAATATATTTCCTGGCTACTGGAGGAAATATACTACATTGGTAAAATTCTTCATCATCTTCGGACGAGACAACAACAAGAATAATCTCAATCGAACGGCGCTTACAGGTAAGCTGGTTTGATTGTTCAATTATAGCGTAAAAAGACTTTTAGTAAATAATAAAATTGAATACTCCACAGTACCTACTCCACAACATTTATACAGCGACGATTTTATCTCTAAAAGAACGCGATGTTACACGTATGGTGGGTGTCGGCTAGTCGTCATCCCTCAAATGTAGGACCTGACAACGACAAAAGCACGATCTGCTAGGGACAACGTAATTTTACTACCTTTTGCGACACATTTCTTTTACTTGTGTCAAAAACAAAAGGCCAATTTAATCCAACGCAGGTGACATCTAACACTACAATATGTTTCGTTCATTGTAATGCCAAACATAACAAATAGAGCGTAAAAGAGCGACACCACCGGAAAACAACCGGGCTATTCAGAAACTAAGTACCGAAAATCAACATAGCCCTTTGAAGCAGAATCAGATTAATCAAAGGCATTTATTATAACGCCATTCCTCTAATACCGCAGCATACAAAACCAAAACACTATCACATAATTTAAGTAACTCTTGACAACAGGAGGGAATAACCAACTAAGGAACGTTTGTTCTCCCCACAAACCCTGGAGCATTGCCAAATATCTCAAGCATATGCAGTATACGAGACTATTGATATATAGCTAGGTGGTATTTGTTTTGAATGTGTGCCACCTCAAATCTATTCGCTTTTTATTTACTCTCCAAACGTGCGGTCCGAACGAACAAACCAATACTGTGGTTTGTTCCGTTTGTTCACCCGCTACGTTTACGTTCACTGGATAAACAAAGCTGTTATTAATTTAGTAACTAGAACAATATATATTTTAGCCTTTGCTTGATAGAATTTCCTATAACTATTCAGAAATCAAAATACTAAGTTATCGAAGACGACTTGACAGTAAGTGCCTAAAACTCGGAATCAAACTCCGTTGACCCAACCCCTACCCTTAGACTTGGCGTCTCGCCAATCGCTGATAATAACAGTCCATGCCAAGATAAAAACCGCTTTTCAAAAGACAGTTTAGTCAACTTGGAAGCAATTTGCTTAAACTGCGAAAACGTTACAATTCAGAGCTTGAAGACAACCGACAGACAGAGTCAATAAAGCTTTCAATTGCACGGCTGAAATAATATCGAACATTCAATTTTCATTCCTTGATTGTTGAGAGAACAGAGGCATAAATGACACTCGTCGGAAACCGTGAAATATAGCAGGTTTTAACACGGCGGAGTGCAGGTGTGGGGCAGGCGTAGGCGAGCAGGTGGCGGGCGGGGCGGCGGCCCGGGCCCCAACCCCGGGCCCGCCAGCCACGCACGGCGCATGCGTACACTACGCCAGCGTGTTTTCCTCGTGACCATGCACAACTCGGCTACAACTCAACTCTCAGTCTACACTACCTTGCAACGGCGAAGTTCTTTCATAACAATAGGCTGCAACTGCTACTATAACGTAAAACAGAGTCGGACCTCACTAACCAATACGGTTTACGTTTCCATAGCAACCAAACAAGCAAATAATTTTTAAAACATTACACGATACGGCAATCCATAACGGTATTACAGACTTTAATGGAAATGAAAGGTTCATAACGAAAGTGCGGATCGATTTAATAGGTATACTAAGTACACTTTTATAAAAACCAGTCGAATCGGTGTGCACTATAAACAAAATTTATTCAGTCTGAGCAGAAATGCGCATGCAAAGTGGGTATTACTTGTAAAGCGCTCAATATGAGCGCAATGCTGCACGACTGCACGAGCAGACAATGAACCGCTGAAACTTTAATAAGTTGAACGAGGTGTGAGAGCTACGTAGTAATGACAACCTTGATCAACGTGCATTATTATTTCATTAACTCATTGTCTACCGGGACTCGTTAGCCCGCCGTGCCGAACGAAACGAACTTTTTTCAGTTTACACCGGTCGACATTTTTTTTAATTGATAAGCAAAATGCATATGTCACTCCATGTTTTCTATTTTAAAACAGTTACGTGTTTTTGCGCTACCAACAAAATACGTGTCAGCGAAGCTTAAACCTGGATTTATGTATCGGGATTAAATATTGTAATGTGTGTTATAATTGAAATACAATACACACCAATTGTGTCTGTACGTGAGATTTACAAATAAATATTGTTCCATCGTTTATGAAAACTTGTCTCTATTCTGTAATAGCCTGGTATTAATTGTTCAAAGGAATATGTTCGTAGTTTCGCATTACAGCTTGTGAAAGGTTTGACAACACAACGCTAGACACATTCATACCACTTAGAGGGTAGAGCCACGCCTCTATTGAGTTTGAAGCTTCAATACTAAATCGAGACAATACTTAAGTCAATTGAGAGTACGATACTCACTCAATTGAGTGAACCAAGCCACAAGTAATAGATGGTTAATGCAACACAAATCTTATCATTATTGGCTCAAAACAATGTCGTCTTTTGGCAGTAAATGTGGTCACAAAGAATATTTATGCGGAGAATGTAATGTATTGTAATGTAATGCACCGATCCCCGCGTGGCTTGACCAGACTCGATTAATCGAATGAACCCCAAGATTCGCACTAGCCCCTGTAGCCTCATGCTTCATGGTGTTACAGAGCCCATTGCATATCAAGAAGTAGACCGGGGGGCGCGGTAATGGTCAGGTAGACGTGCCCTTAGGATAGGAAAGGATTGCGAGCCTACCGGATATGCATCCTTGAGTAAGCATTGGACTAGTGGAGAGACGGGTGGTATTTATTTATAGGACGGATCTTTTCACGACGTCGCCGGCATGTTGATTCAGGTCGAGCTTCTTGGGCAGGTTTAACTGTTTTCTTAGCTCTTTTCTATGCAGTTGCTTCACTATGTTCTGTGTTGTTGTTTTCATAGTCGTCTTCTGAATTCTCGCTGCTATCAGTTTCTGGTTTTTTGTAGATATCGCTACCCGCTTTCTTGATCTTGTTTCTGTCTCCAGCCATGTCCTTCCAATACGTGATTCCCATGTTGAAGTATTTCATGTCCTGTTTTAGGTTGTCGGTTCATGTGTAAATAGGTCGTCCGACCTTCTTAGATTTAGCCTTATACTGCATTGCTGCATGCAATAGGTGTGGTTTATCCCGTCTGAAGACGTGTGCCAAGTAGCACATCCTGTGGTTCTTGATGCGTTTTGTTACGGTTTTTCCGTCTAAGATTTGGTGCATCTTCTTAGTTCTTGGTTTATTCCTGGCGTGGTTAATCAAGTCTCTCATGATAACTCGTTCATATTTTCGGAGTCTTGATCTGTTCGCCTTGGTGAGGGTCGATACTTTTAAGCCATATATCATACAAGGTACGATAACCATTCGGTACAATAAGTCTAGCTAATTTCCAGTCCATCTTTGAGTTTAGTATGAATAGTAGTAATGATTTGGCGTTTCTCGTGGCCTGTTGGCATCGTTTTCTAATTGTGCTTTTCCTGTATATTGCGGATGTTATGTATGTGCCTAGGTATTTGATTACGTCCACTGTTGGTATACTTATTCCGTTGAGGGTCACGTTGGTCGTTTGCTGTGATGTTATGGGATTCCTAATTAGAATTCTTGTTTTTGTTTCGTTTATATTGGAGGCCTACGATATTTAGTAAGGGTTTAATGTGGTATAAGATGCGCTCTAGACCTTCTAGATCATCTGTAATAAGGATAAGGTCGTCCGCAAATGATAATATCATGGGAAGTGAAATTTCGCGGTCCTGATCTAGTTGGATTAAATGAGTTTCGTCTTCTAGGGTTCTAAGGACTTCGTCAATGACCAATGTAAAAAGGCGAGGGGACAGGGGGCACCCTTGTTTAACTCCTTTTCCTTTGTCTATCCAACTGCTTTGTTGACCGCACCATTTGATGCATGTTCTTTCATTCAAGCATGCCCTGATTATCCTGTTGGTCATCGATTTGTTGGTTCGTTCCAATAATATATCTCTTAATGCGTTGAAGCCAACGCTGTCAAAGGCTTTTTCTATGTCGAGGGCGAGTACGTAAATTCGTTTACCTGCGCGCCATTCTTCGTCTAGAACCCTTTTGAGTCATCTGTTGATCTATTGTTTAAGAACGCTGCTTGGTAATTTCCCAGCTGCGTTATTGTATCGTCTAGTTTTTTTAGAAAGTATGAGGCGTAAATTCTGTAGCCTGTGTTACAAATCGTTAAGCGGCGAAAATCGTCCGCGTCTTTAGGTATTTTTTTTTGGGATTGGGACTTGTACGGTCTCAAGCCACGTGTCGGATATAGTGTTCTGTGTCCAGGCTTTATTCATGTGTTTAGTAACAGCTTCCTGTAGTATTTGGGGCATCGCTTTGTACAGCTCGATTACCACTTGGTCCGTTCCGGGGGTTGTCCCGTTTCGCATTTTATTGATGATTCCCGTTATTTCGTCCACCGTCGGTCCTTCGCAGTGTGGTTCGATTATCGGTTTTGTTATATTAACCGTTGGTATCTGAAAGCCCTCGGATTTTTTTAGTATTTCTTCCCATTTGGACATCGGTATGCAAGTGGTTCTTGTTCAGCGTTTTGTTTGCTGTTTGCTTTTACTGTAGAATGAGTAGAGCATTTGCATGCGTTTTGCAGGGTGAATTTTCCCAAGTCCGGTGAAGCAGGCTCTGCATGTGTTTTGTTCTTCCACATATTTAACCCTTTAGAGTGTTGTCTGGCATTCTTTTACTTGGTCATGCCTATTGGGATTATCCGGTTGTCTATTATGTAGGAATTTGGCTTTTTGTAAGTTAGCAAGGGCTAATGGATGATCCCTTGAGTACATTGACTGAAAAGTCAGAGTTTCCTGGGCAGCGGCTTTTAACACCTCCGTAATGGTGTTCCAGGGTATTTCCATGTTTTCGTCTATTGGGGTGATTCCCATATTTGCTAGTTCTTTTTGTTATGCATTCTTGGTATTTTGTTTTGGTAGAATTTCTATTGAGCGCAGCATTGTTGTATTGTTTATGATTGAAAAGCTTGACCTCAATGGTTGTTTTATTCTTACATTGCCGTTGCTTTTGGGTATTGTGATTAGTTTTTTGGTTTTTGTTTACAATTCTGTTTTGTCTTACCAGTCCCCAGATAATTTTATATATTTTATTTACAAATAACTCTTCTAACACAATATAACAGACAGAAATATGCTAATAGAAAAGACAGATGACATAAACATTTACAAGAGTTATATTATTGACAGAATATAGGTAAATAAGATTATCACTATGGCGACTTTATACCGCAGGACAATGTTTTAAAATATGCAAGAAAATAACATTTTTACTGTAGACGATGAAAACGAAAGCCGGAACGAAAGCCTCAAACAGCTTTTGTTAAACGCTTTCAAAGCACTGAAGCTGAAAAGAGGCGTGCGCTCGTCAAATTGTGATTGATAATAATTCTTTTTTTCATGAAAATTCAGATCAAAAAGACAAAATCTAGCTAATAATCTCTGTCGGTTTAGCCAAAGTTCAATGAAAGCCACAAGATTTCTTAAAAACCACGATTAGAATTATAAATGTAAGGATTAAGAGTTGATGGATTGTATTTTGCAGTTTGGTGCACAATTTAAACCTTATTGCCGTTGACTTTTATACGATATTAGCTAGATCAAACCCACGTTTTAAATTCCTTCCCACCCACTTTTGTTTTATCTCCCAGATTAGCCTGAAATAGCCTAGAAGTTGGTAGTCGTCATCATTTCTATTTTGTAAGGCACCTTGTATAATTTAGGGTCGCTCTGTGTCAACTTTGGCCACAGAATACATAATACTTGCTTTAGCTTAAAACCACGAAATGAAGTTGAAATGCCTTTGTTCAGCAGTGGGATGTATCAAGCTAACAACCACAGTAAATAATCCAATTGTTGAAAATTTGATTTTAAGTGTAGAAGTCCCCTATCACAATGTTTTCCAACAATATTTATGAGGCGATCTATAACTGCTGATAAGGTGGATATTACAATAATTTAGGCACGTAATGACTTAATGGACACCCATTGTTTCATATTTCCACAATTTTCACATTGAGGTAAATTAACTCGAATTTTGTTACAAACTACGAACACCCGACCGCTCAACGAAACATCATGTTTCAAAAATGTGAAGCGGTAAATGCACACTATTCAATATTTCCTGAAATTCTGGTGAGCATTTTCACAAAGTAGTTCAACGTCGCATGTCGTTATACTTTGTCGTATATTTAAATACAATTTACACGGAAGTTTTAAATATTAAATTCCTGCATATTTGTATTGTAACCTAAGTATAACACGTCACATCCATATTTAATGTCAGAAAATCAATGCATTTGAAATCAGTTTGATAAAATACTTTATATGTGGAAGTGGCGATTCCTTTACCAGTCATAGTTCCCACTTCCCATTCATTACCAATAGGAGAAACCAATTCGACGTTTACCTGAAAGAAGAAAATTGAAAGCATTAGTAATCAGTTAAAGTAACGTTCCGTTGGATATTTTCCTGTTTTCAAAGAGACTGTATAACATTTTCAGTACATTTGCGTAATAAGTCGCTACGTTAGCATAATTTAAATCAGCGTCTTAGTGTCAACTTGGCTACGCTACGGGTGGTACGCTACCTGAATTATTTTCTAGGACAGAAGAAATTAAATGTGTTTAAACTTTAAACTTTTAATTAATCAAACTCTTAGTAATGAAAGTATCATTATTGCCATTGAAACAGTTTAACCATTCGATCGTTCTAAAATCTTCATGGATTTGTCGGTTTTCCACACTTTGAAAGCGATAAAATTATTTATAACTATGTCCGGCCAACACGCATAGTTGTGCCATATGTCATAATTGGGCTACACATCTCATTTAACTAATATGACACGGTTTTGTTGAGTTTCACGAGAATGTAATGTCCCTCCACCAATTTGTCTACCCTAGAGTGTTCATTCGTTATTAATACACAGCAAAAATAATGCCGGGGCCCTGTTTAAAATTCCGCCTACCTTTCTATCGTCCTATTTTCTCGAAAATTCATATGTCAAAGAGAAGCAAGACAGCATATTGCATTCAACGTCCTTCCTGGGTGATGAATATTCAAGGATATTCGTCTTTTATTGTGTGTGCCAGCAGCCGGGTCCCATAACCGGCTCTCTCTTGTAATATCCTGGTAAAGGGGAACCCTAACACTAGCTATAAGTTTCCGGTCTGATAAATTGCAAGGTGTGAAAGGTAAGTATATTTCTGCGAGTTAAGAGGACAAAATGGATATTGAATATGAATGTCCGCAAATGACACATTTTTCGCAGATGTAGTGTAGATATTTATAACCGATGCTACGACACTGCAATTGTGCTAATAGGTTAAAAATTATAGCGTGTGTCGCAACCGCTGTTAAATTGCACATTGCACGGTCACTGAACTAAAACATTGTACGACCGAGTGGTCGTTCCATCCACAATTATGAATGTGGCACATGCCATGCTGGAGCAATAGAACGGAATCCTAGCTAAAATTGGCACCGTCGACAATGCTGCTAATTAATGTTTAGCCTATTGGAAACGTGTGAGTGAATGATCGGAAAGACTAGGTAATTGCGAAGACTCGCGTAATTCTAGAGTTGCTTGTTTATGTAGAACTAGCTTTTGCCAGCGGCTTCATCCCTATTTAAGTCCCTTAGGGGTTGAATTTCGAATAATCCTTCCTTATTCCTTGTCTACATTATAAAGAGAACCTCTGTGCATAATTTCAGCTTTCTAGGTCCAAGGGTTTGGGCTGGGCGTTGATGAGTCAGTCAGTCAGTCAGAACTTTTCTTTTTATTTAAGTATATAGATGTAGATGGCCGGTATTTGATAGACAACAGCTGCGAATTATGGACATTTTAAAACAAACGTAGGTACCTATTTTGAATATAACTTCTGGCTTGAAAGCGAAAATACCTTAAATGGCTAGTTTATTTTCTTATGTCACTATTAAGCCCCGTAACCTTTTTAACCGACTTCAAAAAGGAGGAGGTTATCAATTCGTCGGAACCTTTTTTTTTTTTTTTTTTTTTTTTTTTTTTTTTTTTTTTTTTTTTTTTTATGTATGTTCCCCGATTACTCGAAGATGGCTGGACCGATTTGGATTTTGTTTTTTTTGTTTGAAAGGGTATACTTCCCAGGTGGTCCCATGATCATCAAGTCAGGATCTGATGATGGGAACCTGGAGAAATAGAGAGAACTCTTCAAATTTTATAGGCACACGAAGCGATTTAGCTATTTTTTGGAAGAGTACTTTCTCGGAGTGGTCTCATTTCAATTTGGTGAAGATCTGATCAAGAACTTTGGAGATAAGCAACGGAACTCCTCAATAAATGATAGCAAATGGACTGGGATTGCTGAAATCTCATGTCTGTCTATTGCTTACACCAGTTCATAACATAACATCACGCCGGTATGCTGTGAAGGGGTAAGCACATGTGGACCACTAAAAAGTGAAAAATAAAAACTTTTTCCAAAAAAAAAACAACCGACTTCCAAAAAAACACTACAAAGTGAAAAATAACTTTAATTTGGGAAGGCGGTGACAAAAAATTAAAATACAGCTCCAAAGACACCGACTTCCGAAATTAAAGTTATTTTTCACTTTGTAGTGTTTTTTTGGAAGTCGGTTGTTTTTTTTTTTGGAAAAAGTTTTTTTAAATACAGGATACGAAAAACACGAATCAGTAGCAAACTAAATAATGGAAAACGTAACCATAAACAATCACTCTTTATGTTTCGTATCGTGAACAAATCAGCGCTGAAACAACATTTGTGTAACTTTTCTATTGATTTACGAATAAAATTCCTAATTTGTACAGTCATTATTGGAAATGCCTATAATATAAGTTAAGCATTGCGTGAGGCGGTCAATTTGTTGGGTCATTTGAGGGCGCCACTGTGGAATACGGGCTGGCTATAAGGGCAATTAAAACTGCTTTGTAGGGCTTCATTAACCCACGTTACGAGCCTCCATAGCTTTCAAAATTGACGAATTAATATCGTACTACACTTTCGACATGAATTCGTGCGCTTTTTTTCTAATTATAGGTTTGTACTAAAAGTCCTCTAATTTATATAGTAAATAAATAATGGCTGAGTGCTATGCGGTGGCTTTAATTCGAACACTTACTTACATAAACAATTGAATCCGTAATCAATCTTGGTAATCAATTAAGATCATAAATACCTATTTACGAATCGCTCCGAACTTCTCAAGTGGGCGATAAACTGTGATTAGTAGAATCGATTTTTACCTTGAACGTGGTCTTATTAATACAAAAAAAATATCAGCTGTGTTAAAGACCGGTCACCTTAAAATACTCTTTATTTTAATTTGATTTTGACTCATTTTTATATGTCTAGACATATTAACTCTTTCGTCTGACGTCATTCAGAATATCCCATTCTAATTACCCCATTAACCTGAATTCAGGATTCTTTCATAAAAGTACTGTCTTGTTGGTCTAGTGGTAGTAAGCGCTACTGCTGAGCATGAGGTCCTGGGTTCGATTCCCAGGTCGGGCAAAGCGTTAATGAGTTTTTTTTTATCAGGAATTTCTCAGTAGCAGCCCGGAGTCTGGGTTTGTGCCTGGTTGATGGCAATAGGCTCGCCCCCTTACATGGAACTTAAACATAACTGGCGAAATGTGGGTGTACGACAGGTACACCTCTGCCCTTCGAAGAAGCAATGCGTCAAAGTCAAAGCATTTATTTCAAATAGGCACTTTGAACGTCAACATTTACAGTAAAATAGAATTGATTCTAGTCACCCCTTCCAAAATGTAGTTTCGTATGGAGAAGAATGGGCAGGAAACTCCACCGTTACTCTTTTAAAATGTTTTAAATACAATATTGAACATAATGTGTGAAAACGATGCACCCAGATAAAAAATTACTATACCAAAATAGATATAAAAAGAATTAAATTGAAGCAATACGGATAAATTAATTTTATGATAGATACATGGTGCTCACATATTTACAAACATTGTAAAAGTAAGTATACGATTTTTCTAGAATATTAACAAGTAATAAGTCAGTGTGTGAACTGTGTGAGTTGTGATATGTTATTTGATTAAAGCAAGAGTACTGCATATCTATTAGACTAACAATATCAAGCAATCTGCGAGGGTGGCCTATATTTAGCAGTTAGTAACCGCTGAAGGGCTGAATATAAACATTAAGGGGAACCTAGTCGCGGGCTCGAACTCACTGGTGGGCCTGGCTAAAAATCACGCTGTCTCACCAGGCTTCGTGTTCGACAGAGATACTAGTATCAGTGATGAGCAGTTAGACGCTAGTCTACACGCACAACGTTATTGAGTGAGATGCAGGATCATTTATAGTAAAAAAAATTAAGAAAAGTCCTTTGGAAGATCGGGTTTTTAAAAAAAGCCAATGCATAAATCAATGACCAATAAAGTTTATTGAAGTTTTCGATAATTGAACTTTGTCGGTACCGACTTGGTTTTGGAGATTTTATACTTCTTTTATTAGTTAAACACGCACAAAGTAAAATTAGCAAGAAAAACGAGTCTTTGTTGGCTCCTAACTCTATAATGGGTTTTTATTTTAGTATTCTGTTTCCGTGCAGACAATATTAATAATGAGACAAAACGATATCATATTTTACTTTGGATGTGCCATGTCAGACAGTGGAGTAAAACACTCCCGAAGTTTGTATACAAAAAATGTGGACTGGGTTCGCCTTAATGCGCTGCTGCGGAATTAACATACTTAATTTGATTATTTCGCCTGATCTAAATAGCTGTACATTACCGTATGAGACTCCCTGATCTTAAACCAGTGGAGCTACTGCTAAACATTACCTCAAGCGCCTCTTTCATGTTGTTATCCCAATTTCCCAAATATATCAGTCGACGATATTCGGAAATAAGGAATCATTGGTCCGGAGTTGAAAGCTTTCGATTCAAAGACTAAACGAAAACGGACAGTAATGTGTCTTTCCAGGTTCTATTCGAGGTGCGGGAGGGATTTCACATCGCATTAAAGCAATAAAGCTTAAGTCACTATGTTCATAACCTCAACTTTAACGCGCAATTCCTTATTATTATTTGATTTAGTTAGCACCTAAATAAAAACGGTGAAGGAAAACATCGTGAGGAAAACGGTATGTCCTAGAACCAAAAAAATTTAAGGCATGTGACATCTACCAACCCGCACTGGGCCCGCGTGGTGGATTACGGCCCACTCCCTTTCAGAGAGAAGGCCTGTGTCCCAGCAGTACGAACATTATAAGTTGATTATTTAACACCTAAGTAAGGCTGCCGAGTCTGCCGACCAACGAGGCTTACTTATAATTTGTTATGTAAAAAATAATTTAATGAAACACCGAGCTTATAATACCAGCAGAATAAATCTTCATGGAATCTCCGTTCAAACCTTCGCTGAAATTAAAGCCTTATTGAGAATAAACGAGAAAATGGCCGAGATTGTTGCCAAAGGCTACGAACGAGTCGAGAGGACCGCACCACCCAATTTTGTGAAAATGAAGCGAAGTTAGGAGAGGGAGTAAGTCAGTACACATCCCCTAAATGAAAGATCGAGCAGCGAAATCTTATTTATTCGCTAAACGACACGTAATTGACAAGTCGATCCAAACCAAAGACGGGTCTTAACACAATAATATCGCGGAGCCACGACCCACCAGGGAGCTGCACCGCTTTAGTCATAGAGAAACTTTAATGTGCTGGTATAACTTAGTTTCCATATTCCTAAATGTAACTAAAATTGAACCAACCTGACTCACATTCAGCGGGGCGAACGAACTTTACAACTTATACAAGCCACAAAAAGTAATGCTTCCCAGTAAACAGTAACATTGTGAGAGCGCGCCAAGGGTATCGTGCATGCAGATCTTATTATATTGATTTACAAGAGATGTCGTCGGATACCCTTCGGTCGTAGAGAGCTTTGTAATATCGTAGCGCGGACGTGGAGCTTACTTCTTAGATAAGGACCCGCGCTGAGTTCATTTCATTTGATACCTTTTGTTATGTAAGGACTACATCATCGTCAGCGTATCTCCTCGAGTATTGCGACAGGCAGGTATAACAAATAAACAAACAGTGTGATAATGGAAAAATTTCGGTATGAAACGTCAGTTACGACTGAAGCACACGCCATTATGTGAAAGGGCACAAAACAGCGATTCCGGACAATGGGCAGGCCCACGCACGTCACATCAAACAAAAAGGTTCCCGTAGAAAATATTTACAGAAGAGTTACACATTGTGTTGGCCGCTGTAACAAAGAGCACATTAGTTCGAGATGAGCTATCGTAAAAACCTATGTAGCTGAGTAATGAGTACCCTGAGTATTAATTGAACACCGACACCTTACCGTCTGGTCCATTTATCGTAACTGGTGCGTCTCTTTAAGTGGTCTAGCGGCCCAGACCAGTGGAAAAGTCAAACAAAGACTAATTATATTGGTCTGGATGTAGCCTATCATAACAAATATTTGAACTGTAGTAGCTAGCAATAACTATAAACCCCTCCGAGCGTCTAGTAAGACAAACTTTTCTCCAACATCGCCAATTTTTTGTTACTACGCCAAAAACTTATTTCCCTCAACTTACCACATAGTAATAGCTAGATTATATTCATGCTAAAATATACCCAAAAATATTATAACCGCTGGAGCGAACCCACTAACAGTGACTAGGTAATATAACGTCCTTAATAAGGGGAAAATTACTCCAGTATGCGGGAGAGCAAACTAACGCTTTCCATTTGCCACCACTTAGTGTTGACAAACTTTGTGGCGATGAGCACACACGATAGGGCTTCTGGCACTCTATTAGGTACGTCGCTATCGATATGTCCTCAACAGACAATGGAAGAGAAACATTCAGATCCACACTATCGATAACGTATCGATAGGAGCGGTGCAATTCAATATTTCAGTTACAATAGTGTCGGAGCAAGAATGTATCGAGAGTGCAATTTCAGCAGTACAGTGTGAATAGCCACTTACAGAGTAATGTAGTGTACACGCTGCAGATATCTCTATTGGTGGGTAGTTATCATACTTGCAACTCATAGTGTGTGACATAATCTGGAAGAAAAACTTTCAACCACGTTTGTGCGAAAAGCTCTTTGCTATTTTAATTTAGGGAACCTAAGTTCTCTTTTAAGCCAAGGAAGACCTCTAAAGTGGGAAGTTGACAAAAACTAAGTGAACATCAAAGGGCTAAGAACTAGAAAAGCTGACCTCGTCCATCGTCGTATTATGAGTCTAACGAAGGCTAAGGATTTAAGAAGTATTTTATCGTACCTATAGGTTTGCTCTTTCGGCACCCTAAAAGCGTATCACACTATTACTCAGAATCTGAATCATTTTGAAGGATATTGCTGATCCAATGCTTCATATGTTCGAAAAATTTATCTGCATGCTTAGCAACGTAAATAACGCAATTAATGTTGTTGAACTGTCAAAATGAAAGCTATTCCTACTGATAGTATGTGAAGGATCCTTCAGACATGCGCGACGCGACGACGCCACGCGACTTCGTTAGAACAATTTCTACGTAATTTTCATACAAATTGTTCCACAAGAATCGCATCGCGCCGTCGCGTCGCGCCTGTCTGCCGGAGCCTTTATGCAATAACCCTTCTGGAACGAATTTTCCACCACGCTTGTGCGATAGTGCGCATACTCATATACTTAATTACCTACTCAATAAACTCTGCGATTTTATTTTAGGGAACCTAGGTTCCCTTCTATGCCAAGAAAGACTTCTAAAGTTGGAAGTTGCCGAAATATAAGTGAACACCAAAAGGGCTAAAAACGAGAAAACTTGACGTCGTCCATCACCGAATTATGAGTCTAACGAAGGCTAAAGATTTAAGAAGAATTTCATCCCATATAGGTATCGGGTCGGAAGGAGCACACTGTACTGCACAGAGCCGTACGACGACGTCGCGGCTGCCGCATGCCGTGACGGCACGTGCCGACGGCGCGCGACTAATGATACACACCGGTCTGCTAATACCAGCAGCCGTTTATTATCCCCTAGTACCTGTACCTACGATATGCCTGTAATAACGGTCTTCGTGGAACTTCCTCCGCTACTTCAAACTAATAGCTTTAAATTATTGTGCTATGAATACGGGAAGCAAGTGCACTAGTTTGCGTTTTGTTGACATTTCTGATGTGGTTGATTGACTGATCCAGTTTATTTATTTATAAGCCATCGTATTGTATCAAATTGAAAATGTAGTTCATAGTCTGCTCTGTTAAATATACAGGGCTAGAAATAGATGTCTCCAAAGATACACAGCTAACATTACTAATCTAAATCGTGTATAGTCTAGACTTTGTAACTTCATCCTAATCATAAACATCGAATAGAACCTTTATTTAAAAAAAAAAACTACGCGAACTGTAACACGAAAAATTCGAAACCCATTCGGACATTCGGTATTGGTAAATAGTTGGGATAGCAGAATGTGAATTATTTCGAGCTGCGGGAAATTGGTTCACTCGCGAAAACTCGCGCTGTACACGATGGGACACTTTCATTACTGCGATGTCCGGGGCCACCGGTTCAATGTCCGGTCCACTCTATTTTTAACACACCCTACCCTAACTGGACGGTACACTACACTGCACATGTGTTTGTACGAACAATGCGCTCATTCCGATACTAAACTTTGACCTTTCGCGAGAAGAAAATCTCGTTAGCATAAACATCACGCTTGTATTCGCCGAAGGGATGGGCAGAGGTACCTATTGTTAAAGTCAAGCCAAGTAAGACATCTAAAGTGTGAAGTTGCCGAAATCGAAGTGAATATCAAAGAGCTAAGACCTAGAAAAGGTGACCTCGTCCATCATCGTATTATGACTATGAGTCTAACAAAGCCTAAGGATTTAACAAGCATTTCATAGGATATAATAATAATAATAGGGGCGAGACTTTTGCCATCAACCGGACACAAATCCAAACTCCGAGCTGTTACTGAGAAATAAAAGCCCAATATCACTTAGCACTAGACATGGGCGTAATAGCTCACTGAAAAAAAGAGCGAATAGCTCTTTCACTCTAAAGAGCTATATCACTTTTCTAGCTCACTAGCTCTTCTATAGCTCAGTGACTCATACGCCGACTGTTAGCTCATTCGACTCACGCCGCACGCGCGTCGATGGAGACGGCTCGTTTCGCTCAATAGTGAGTAGCTCTTTGGATGTTTAGACTCTTTATTAGATACTCACTAGCTTTTCTATAGCTCAGTGATTCAAACGTCGACTGTTAGCAAATCCGACTCACGCTGCACGCGCGTCGAAGGAAACGGCTCGGCTCGCTCAATAGCTCTTTGGAAGTTTGGAATGAAGTTAAATAAGTTTTTCTGTTTGTTAATATAATGTTATGACTTTACGTAAACAATACGCAAAAAAATAAACAATGCAGAAAATACTTTGGCACATTATAAAAAGAAACCTTTTATAATGTGCCAAAGTATTTTCTACTTTAAAGCAATGGCCAATGACGTATTGTACCGGAGAGCTATTGTTGGAAGAACAAACGATGCGATCCGAAGGGAACCGAATGACCCGTTCGGCCGGTAACATCGGTCGGTCATCGGTGTCTCGCTGAAGTACTGAGCTAGTGAGTCTGACTGAGCTAACTGAGCTAGTGAGCTATTTAGCGAGGCTAGCTCTTTTCTATCACTCGCTCACGAGCTACCCATGTCTACTTAGCACGACCTGGAGATCGAACCCAGAACCTAATGCTAAACCGTACCGCTTGCGCCCACTACACCAACGATTTAGTAAACAAACAAAAGAACTCCTTTCAATCCGAATAAAACATTTACGAGAAAAAAACAAGGTTCACACGATCCCCTCCGCTGACTAAACTAATTAGCATTTGCAGTCACGTATCGGAGTAACTCTGTTAATGAAGCCATTCAAGTCATTAGCAAGAAGCTCGCTACACCCTGTAGCCTGTACTGTCCACTTAAGCTTAAGTTACTCATGAAAAATGTACCTAATGCGTCTTTAAAGTTTCTATTCTCTTCTACATAAAAGTTACGGCAGCCTTGCAGGAGTGCAGGAGAAAAGCGCAACGGTGGAACGAGTTACTTAAACTCTTTTAAAGTCATTATGCGATTAAACGTTAAGATGAAAGAAAAATAAGAAATTATTATTTAGAAGACAGCTTGTCAGTCTTCGCAACCTAGCAAATTGTCCACCATTATTATGATGTTCATACGTAACGCACATGGCAGGAATTAACAACCTATTGTTTACTTATAGGACCCCGTAATCCTGATACTTACATCATTATTTTTGAGGTCGGTTTCCTGTCTAACCGGATGCAACTGAACACCAGTATTTTATATGGAGTGTCTACCTATCTGACCCTCACAACCTTCTTACAGGTTAATACGATACCTCTTGCCAAGACTGTTTGGGCTTTCGGGCTTCTGACGACCCGTAACGTCTGTCAAACATCCACGAATGGCAGCTGGGACCAACATAAAGTACTTTCCGAGGCACAGAGGGATCTCAGTATGGGAAGATGCTCGTCCATCCACGGACAACCGCGGCACCCGTAGCCTGACCTGATCGACCAGTCCCGTTGTTATTACTTAACCAAGAGCCCCTTAATCCTGATATATTATAGTATATTTATAAAGTGTAAATTAATTATTTTACCGCATTTGCCTCGTGTCATGAGAGGCGACCAAGGGATTATGCCAGGAGGCCGCGTTTACCTGAGGGATAATAACATCATACTGTGATGATCACCAATCTGCTTACCTAACGAGGCGATTAGGGTATTATCCTTCAAAATTGCTATAATATCTTTAGCCGGTATCATTTTTACCGTAAAGTAAATTAATTAAACATACAGAACAAAACATTCAAAACTCGAAAAACAAACGCGTATTTCACAGCGTATTTATTATTCATATATTCCACATTTCCAGAATTTAATTTAAGGATGTAGGAGTAAGAAGAAATTATAAGAGCGTAAATAATAGTGTAAGATAAGCAATTTGTCTAGTAAGGGAGGCGAATGCAAAAGTTCGCCCCCGCTCGCGCCTCGCTGAAATCAATAATTTCGTCTCCGCGCCCTCGCCTTCGCTCCCGCCGAGCATTCTTCAGTTTTTCTTCGAAATCGAATTTAATAAATAAGTAAACGGTTTTTTATTAACCGATGACTTTATTAAATTTATATTTTGATTTTAACACTCCGATATTTTCGTTACTTAATCATAATGTTTAATACTATAAACAAGACGACACATCCAGAAAATCTACGAATATAATTATTTAGACTTATTACTTATTCCAAAACGAATTCACAGAATTGCTTTTAGCGATCATATTATTTGGTATTAAGCAATGTCCACAGAGAATAGCTGGACATTTTTTGTTCAATTTTGATAGTCGACAATCGACAATTGTGTCAAAAAAGTACAACCGTTACTTATTTACGCTCAGATCAATTTCTCATTGCCGTGTTCAAGAAAGCGACATTTCAATACATTACGTAGCTTTTACTTCGAACATTATTCACAAAGTTAGGTAGTACCTACATATAATGGCTGTTTAAATTATGTAGGTTAGTAATAAGATCTTCTTGTAAAATAATTTCTCTATTTAATAGGTACTATTTCATTGTAGAGAAACCCACAATTACATTTTCAGACATTTTTATATTCTCTTACACGGTTTTCTTTATACAATGTCTCAGACATTACCTAGATATTTACATTTGTAGACGGTATCTTCCCAGTAACTGTTTGTCTTTAACTATCTCTCTCATAACGCGGACCCAGCTCATTCAGCGCAAACAAATAATTTATACAAAGTTATAATTAACGTTGGTCCAATAGCAATACGTAATTCATCAAAAGTTTAATTATATGTTTGTGTTTACAATAATTACAATTAGCAAACTGACGCACAACAAACAGCCAGTGAAATATTGCCTGCTAAAACAGCTATTTTCTTTCTTTCAGTTTTCTAAGTTTTCAGCGTCCGTGAAACGTTTGCGCCAATATTTTTTCAAATATTTATATTCCAATCGATGTAGTTCCAGTTCCAGAGTATTTTGCCACAAGGTAGGTAAACACTAATTTACTGGCGGTGTCATAAATCGGTAGCCGTCTGTGCGCCGTCACACGTACCATTTAGCGTTCGGAACACGCCCGCAACGGGTAACAAAACACACGACCAACGAGAAACTTAGTAAACTCATCAGATGGGCCCCCGAGCACGCGCGCTAGCTTTACTTGTGAGAAAAGTTTCTTATATTGCACCAACTTGCTGGTACCTATCATAGCCAGAGTTTGGAGCAGCTTGCTAACATGTATTTGCGCTAGGAACAGCTTTTTACTCATTCCAAAACCACTAATGCTTTAATTATTCCGCTCCAAAAGTTAAACGCCTTACGCTAAGCCATAACGATAACGCGACAAAACTCGACAAATACGTAAAATATAAAACGCAAACAGACGTTCCTAAATAAATGTGTATCTTGCACAAGGCCCATACATCGCGGTACTTGTGTCGAGTTCCCGTCCCTCGCAGACGAGACGTCTCAAAAGGGTGTTTTAAAAGAATGCGTGCACTGACGCCGAGGGATACCGTTCCAACCTCTCTTACACTACAAAATCACTCCCCATTTTCATACACCGTACCCTTTCAGGTACCAACTCACACCACTTCAAAATATTAACATGAATACGTAACCAAAGAAATAGGTAGAAGCAACATTTTCACATTTCGGTCTTTAGTGTCTCGTAGCCTTAATATTATAAGACGTTATCAACATAATTTGTTTAATAACAGCGAAAAATGAGCACGGCAAAATAAAGGTGCATTTTCACCCACTTTGCCGGTGAGATGGAGGCAATTTACTTGGAAAGGATTTTACATGGGCGCACAGCACAGCCGAGGACAAAGCGGAGGTAATAAACTTTGTTTCAACGGAACGAAAATATAAACAAAGGTTTACTTATGTATGCGTTTCAGTTTCAACAGATACGCGTATTTCAGTCACAGAGGTTACAAATGTATTGAAAAACGGCTGAAACATCGACAATCGAAATCAATGTTCCTGAAGAGTAAACAGAAACGATGAAAAACAGGACGATGCTTTCAACTTAATATCTGCTATTACTATCTAAAACTAAAAATATTGCTTTGAAAGAACCGTAAAAGGACGTTATAAAAAATGTGATAGTATTTTCACTTTAGCGTATAACATACAAAGAACTCGTGCATTTACTTTTACGATCACCTAAGGCTAAAATGGAAGGTGCCTTTCGCACAAAAGAATATCAAATTATATTTAAGCTAGGTAGGTACGGCAGGAGAATTGTTTGAGATACAAATTGCAGCTAGATTCGCCAGGGACTGTACCACAAAGTATCGTATTAAGTTTATATAGCTCTTATCACGGCTACCAAACTTTATTGCGAAAACCCAGTTCCAAATTATTATAGCTGAACTTTTATAACGCGGTCATTTTGAATGTTATACTTACAATTTCTGCAAAATGAACTCAATTATGCAACAAAGAATAACATGTATTTTCATATTACGTATAGGTACTGCTTTGTTAAGTACCGAAGGTTAATGAACGTAATGAAGAACAAGCAAACCTTATGAACTTTTAATGGAATAGTTAATTATGTTTTGTAAACTTTATTTTTATATGTCCTTCGTGATCAATCTAATAAGATATACAGAAATACTTTGTTTTTTCAGGACATTTCTGTCAAAAAAAGGGAGCAACCAAATGTCTTCAAAGCTCTGGATGTGATACAAACTTCACAAAACGCAATACGCCATACACATAGTCTAACACTCAAGCTCACGAAATGGTCACCGAGCTAAGCGAGTCCGAAATAAACTAATTTACTAAGATAACAATGGTCGCCAATCAAAACTCTGCTACTTGTAAACCGCTAACGAAATTTTAACTTACCGCCGCTAACTACAAAGTTCTACAAATGAGCAAAATAACAAGTGGCTTTTACAATAGCTAACAATGTAACAAGAATAAGATAAACCTTCGGACTCGACAAAGGTTCTCTTTAAGCACTTGCTTAAATATTACATTACTGAAACTATGCTCAGACTTTTCACGAAATGTATAATCCATTATAAAGCCGTCTTTGACCTGACAAAAACTGAACTAAATGTCCTTTCTAAAAATTGATGGACCATTATAATAATCCATATTGTATATGTTTTGGTTGCTTTATCTCTACATCTGACAATAATGTACAAAACATACAATCTGTACGGATTCAATCAACAAGGAGACACGAACAGAATAGTAACCACAATTTAATAAGGACAATGGCCATTATTTCATCTCTTCTGGCAAAGTTGCCACCGCTTTAGCTACGCGTCGAGTGAAAGGGTCCAACTGTTTCATACCAAAATTCAGTTTATAGAATTCATAATTAAAACGTAATTGTCGATATAAAAAGCTCACAATGGGTGTTCTAGCGTTCTGATTCAGTGCGATATTGTTGACGGGATACTAGGTACGATTTGGTGACCCTTTTCCCCTCACAATACAACCTGCCCCGAGCGCAAGCTTCCTACAACAAAACGAGGGTCGCGACCGCCAATAATAAAATCGTTATTATTGATTTTACTGTCGAGAACAATCAATTCGTAAACAGTGCCGCCGTCACGGGTAAATCGACGGTATCCGGCCGGCTCCCCGGACTATCTGTACTAATAAAGACACAAGCCTGTACAGTCACGATAATCCCCAAAACTCCTGAGCCAACTTTAATTAAAAGCTACACTGCCGTTGTTTCCTTGTATTCTTTGTCTACGTGTAATTGCATACAGATTAGAACGTAAAAGTATATTATCAGACAGAATAACATGTTATGATACTTACAGCGAAGTGAAACGGATTTTTGCAAAGATATATATTCTAAAAAGGGACAACTACACTCTCCTTTCCAGTGGAACTCTGTCCATGTGTCGCCTCCCTACCGTGGCCGCGTGGCAGCAACCAGGACTGTTACAGGCTACCCCATGCAGGACTGCAATGCGGAACCAGAACTATATTTCATTTTTAGAATGCGAAACGGTCGCATTAAACCGTTCCTATTGTTAAAATAGTATTTTATGACAAGCTTAACGAAGCGTGATGTCGTATAAACCAATTTGGTAAAGTAAATGGCGGATTATAAAGTGGTTTTCTAACAAAACCGGTAAGATTATTAAAATTATCGCTATTAAAAATGTGAAGGGAGGTAAGTATTTGCTATAAGAGATAAATTTAAAGGGTGGTTCCGAAACCAAAACACATCAAAAAAAATGTTTCTGTTGCCATTCTATTGTATGTTTATACTGTATTGTATTCAACACCCAGACAATAAATAGTCTGGTTTCTCCAAATTGCTTTACTACACACACATTACCACATGGAGGGATAAAAGTAATCGCGATACGTATTATTACTGTTCTTTTATGGTATTATTTCACATACGGATGAGTTTCCGCAAAGGCTTTCAGAATATAAAAGTCCGCCCTTCACGGCCTTACCGCCACTCGCATACGAGATACGCTACTTAGATCGCGTGCGTTCGACAATATTTCTTGAGGAATGCGTCAATATATCACCACGGGCCGCCCCTCGATAACGTGCCTCCTAGTTTCCGCTGAATGGACGAAACAGGGGTTAACATCTCAGAACATTCGTTAGAAAGACTTCGTTTTGGCAATACGCCTGATGGACTTACGACAACTACCAAATAATACATGTCTTTGTACATAACTGTGTACCCACTTCAAGAGACTTTTTCAAGGAATATTAATTTATACTCAGTTTAATGAAGCAAATGAGAAAATATTTAAATTGAAACCAATCCACCACGCAAATGTTTAACTCTGTTTTTTTCTTTAAGTTTTTGTTAACGCAAAAATAAGTAAACAACTGATTATAACATCTGTGGTAGGATGCGCTTGCAGTCGCTGTGGAAAAAGAAAGCTCTCCCTGTCAGTAAATCCCACCCCAAACCCCAATTGATGCGAGTAAGATGGAGCCACCCCCCCTCCCGTGCACATTATTGTTTGAAATGTTTGTCACACTTTATGCGTCATATTTGCACATGTCTTTTTTTTAAACCAACCTTTGTAATACCCCCCCCCCCTCGAGGGGGTTTTCTCAACAAACTAGTGGGAGGAGCAAAAAAAAATATCACTCATTTCCTCAAAACATTGCAAATTTTTAACGTCCAAACTTGGGCAATTGCAAAACCAGTATAAAACAGTTTGAGAATTTATGTATATTCAAACTTATTTCATTAATGTTTCAAAATAAGTTCAATCTAAGTTGAAAGAAAGTAGGAAGCTTACAAAAAGCTTTAGGTAATATATTTGGGCCCCCGTCTAGATCTTCCGATAGGCTATCCTAAGTTATCCTGCCCAAATCAAGTACCATTTAAAGGGATAGGGTTCCGTGCAATGGGAACATTCTGCAAATCCTCGTGCTAGATTAACTGCCTTTGTGCATGGGATTCGGTACTATCTAGCCTGACTATTGGAATCTAAGTAAAATTGAATACCTATACTACATCCTATTTCGACTATATTTATATCTTTTCTCTATTTTGTTAAGTCTAAGTATAAAAAATAGAGACGCTCAGAAATCATTGTTTTTTCACGAATTTGCGATCCAAAACATAACAAGTATATTTTGATTAATGACTTAAGCTAAATCCCTTGGATATGTTACTTATCCCTTAAATGAGATGAACATAATCTATAATAACAAATGTAATTTTCGATACAAAGTTTAGCACCCTTCCAAACGGGATGTTTGCGATCAGATCCATCTTAGGGGGTGAATCGGCAGTGAATCTCAAAGTAGCACCATTAATCCAAGGATTTAGAGAATCTAGAACATACTATAATGGAAATAAGTTGTATGTACTTGTAGTAATGGATGATTGAGCAAAAATTCTAGTGGGCCACAGAACTGTTTCAAAACGTGGTTTTCTTTAAATAGGAGGAAAAGAGTGTAAGGAACTAACCAATAAGTTAATAGACTTGGTATCGCAACTGCAAGATCGATCGCCTCGAGTCCTCGAGTCCGATTGAACTGAGGGCGCCTCTCCAAGTCTCCACTTGCAGACACCCGAAGCAAAAAGGAACGGTATCAATCAACCAATGAGCCGCTAATCTTATAAAGATGTAAACATAGAGCTGTTTCATTGGTGGATGTGTACACAGCGCCTCTCATTTCATCCCCGCTTTGATGTGGAAACACCCTAAAACCGGTTTGTTATGTCTTATTTGATTCGCGTCACGAGCGGTGCGCTACATTCGCCATTCGAGATAAAACTTATATTAGGAGTTACTATCTTCCTACGTTACGTTTTGATGGCTCCATTTACGTCCAAGTTATGGTTTGCCTGAAAGGATGTTTTCAATGGCCGAATGTGCTTTAGTTTTCTACGGGGGAAGATAAAAACGGAAATCCCATAAAATGAAATCTGTTTGAGAAACGTAGATTTTAAGGGGAACCTAGTCGCGGGCTCGAACTCACTGGTGGGCCTGGCTAAAAATCACGCTGTCTCACCAGGTTTCGTGTCCGACAGAGATAGTATCAGTGATAAGCAGTTAGACGCTAGTCTACACGCACAACGTTATTAAGTGAGATGCAGGATCATTTATAGTAAAAAAAATCGCGAAAAAATTAAGAAAAGCTCTTTGGAAGATCGGGTTTTATGAAAAAGCCAATGCATAAATCAATGACCAATTAAGTTTATTGAACTTTCCGATAATTGAACTTTGTCGGTACCGACTTGGTTTTGGAGATTCTACACTTCTTTTATTACCTACCTAAACACGCCCAAAGTTAAGTAAAATTGGCAAGAAAAACGAATCTTTGTTGGCTCCTAACTTTTTAAAGGGTGTTTATTTTAGTATTCTGTTTCCGTACAGACTATATTAATACTGAGACAAAACGATATCATATTTTACTTTGGATGTGCCATGGGCCATGTCAGACAGTGGAGTAAAATACTCCCGAAGTTTGTATGCAAAAACTGTGGACAAGGTTCACCTTAAACAAAAAAAATGAACGAGAGTGACTCGCCTTTTCGCAGTGTTTCGTATATGTAAATATTAAACTAACTTTATTTTTAACCACTTTTAACATTCGTGAGTATTGATATTTCTAGTTATACTTAAATGCTTTAAGTAAAAGTTCGGAACACTGGACTCGTTAACTTTGCATTAGCGATATTTTTTCATTGAACAATGAAATGCGAATTTAAATTCCACAACAAAACATTTAAAGGGTTCCTCGCTCCATTCAAGGCCATTATTAATTAGGGCATCCATAAATTTTGCATTCAAAAACGTACAAAAGCAATCAACTTAATAAAGCCGTCGCGTAAGATCTTAATGAAAACGGGACGTGATAAAAGATAAAGATACTGGAGTTGATGTGTCTCAGTCTCAGAAGTCTTCGATACTCCATCGATGAACGGGAGGAAATATTGTAGCTAGCCAAGCCACCCTTGAAATCGCTTCCCCATCGCGTGGACGGCTAAGGGGAGGGGGCACGGGAACGGGGGGGCACAATGCCGCGGCCGTTGACACGAATCTCCCGCACTATGTTTATGTATCCCATTGGATTTTTTCCCTACGCGTTTACCGTGAACGGCTGCTCACGAATGGACCGTTTTGTTTTTGAATTTGAACACAAACAAACCTATCAAATTGGTTGCAGCAGCGTTCGAATTTGTATAGTTACTTTTTTACACGGTTCAGGAATCGGGAATGATTGGGTGTATCCCTAGTAAAATTATTATCTTTACGAAAATTACGCCGACAGAGGAGTATGAAATTTGGCACATTTGTAAAGTTTATACGAGTATAGAGAAGGCGTGTTTAAATAAATTGACGAGTTTATAAATAATGACCGAAAATCGATCAATCTTTAGAGTAGAGGTTATAAAAAACTAAGTAATTAATATTAAAGTTAAATAAAATAAAATAATTAAGTAATTACTGTTAAGTATAGACTAGGACTAGGTACCTACAGCTTATTAATTTCTCATCTCCTTTCTGTTTCGATCGGAAAGGCGATACCTAAGATCAATATCATTAACAGATGTTCACACTTTCCAAAAGAAAACAGAAAATGCAAGCACGTCGGTCATGGGTAATTGATGCGTAAATATGCTGAGAGCAAATGAGCGTAACTTGGAGATGGCAAACATACAAAATGTTACAGGCACACCGCACATTAAGCTCTTCTACAATGCTGTCGAGTCATAACTATTCACTGGAAGTCATTATTATGATAAGTTAATAACATCAAACGCGTTGAGTGGCGGACGCCGTCCGACGTCTGCCGACGGCGCACAGTGGGCTGGGATTACAAGGTTGGGTCTTAAGAGATCAAATGTATTTTTTTGGTATCTAGGCATAAATTTAAAACGTTTTTATTCTTTGACTTTTTTTAATTTAACGAGTACTTTCGGAGATATAGCCATATCAAATTTGTATGAAGAGTCATGTTATTTTAGTTAAGCAATTTATTCCAATTAAATTGAAATTGAAAATAATGTATACTAAACGGCATGAAAACCTCAATACCTACTTAGTTCTTTAAAAAAAAAACAATGTTCGACATTTTCGACCACCATAGGTAGGTATGACGTAATTTGTTTTGAGACTTATTTCCGGGAATCAAGGGATAAGAGTGCGCGAGCGCAACAACAAGTTATGACGTGTCTTAACGTGATTGGTGCAACGATAGGGTATCTACGGAATGTTCGGTTGCATTCAAACGTACTTCAGTGTTCTATTACCCACCATAATAGACGCACTACCCCCACACATTCATTACTTACTTATTTGTTATTTTGTATTTGTGAAAATGTTTGATTTAGTGACAAACCTTGATCTTTTCGTTATTTTAAAAAACAGTGGCAGTATTAAAAATAATGACAGTTTGAGTAGTGAGATAAGGTCTAAATTTTTAGTCGAATTAAGTGATGATCACGAAAAGACCTTAAAGTTGTTTTGTGCAAAATTTTGTTATAATTTAAATAGAAGATGGGAAAACGCTTATCGTAAAGAAAATATATTCAGAACTAAAAATAGTGAATGGTTACAAGAAAACATAATATGGCCAGACTTTATTAAGTGTTTAATAGGCAGTAATGAAGATCAACCAGCACCGAGTACATCAACTCAGTATGTATCACCATCAAAAGTTTCTGTCGGTGTCTCCACCGAACAAAGTCCAAGAAAATCTTTTTGTGAATTAGCGCCTAAACAGAAAAAAAGACGTGCAGAAAACTTTCATTTATCTTCGGACGAAATAAAATATGCATATTTTGAGCAGTTGAAATATGCATATTTTGAGCAGTTGTGGGAATGAGGAGGTTGCTAAAATACTAGAACATTTACTAAAGAATCCCCAAGATGTAAAAAAAGTTAAAAAGTGCATATCTGTTAAAGAAACAAAACCTGTGTTTTCTCCGGATGAGGCTTTAGGGTTATTTTTATCACTTAAGCTGACCAAGTGGCAATACAATACTTTAAGAAAAAGTGTTAACGAAAAAGACAGTAATATATTTCCATCTTATTATCAAGTGCAACATGCGAAACAGAAATGCTATCCACCAATAGATGCTATTACAGTGACAGAAACCTCAGCTAAAATAAAGTTACAAGCTCTATTGGATATAACGACAACAAGAATAATGACGTCACTCGTCATAGATAGTGGTTGTAAAGAATTTACACTAATCAGTAAGTGGGGATTTGACGGTGCTTCTAATCAAGCCAATTACAAACAAAAAATGCAAACAGACATTTTGCATTCGTTAATGTGGATACCCTTGACAGTGATTAAATTAAAACAGTGCAGTGGCCAGTAGTGATTGTGATTTTTACTTATTTATTTATTTATTTTATTAGTCCTTAGTGGATTAGGCCTAAAGGGGAGACCACTACATAAAAAAAAACGCGCCTAGTTCTTAACCTCTATGGTGGTGTGGAATAGAGAACAAAATTTGAAATTGCGACCAAATCGCAGAAAATCGCAACCCGAGAATAGGCGCTAAAATAGGACAAATATACGTACTATGCATACGTAGAGTCAATTCTTTGAGAAAATTTGAGAATTTCGAGATTTTCACATTTTTTTCTTTTGCTTCATACAAAAATTACTTTGGATATTTATAACTCCGAAAATACTAAGTTATCTGAACGACCCTCATAGAAATAATTACTTATAATCGATAGATAAATCCAGCACAATATTTAAAATTTCAGAAAAAGAAACTTTTTTTTTTTAAATGCTAAGTCCTTTACCGGCCCGTTTCAGCCCACTGTGCGGCGACGGCCGACTTCAGTCAGCCAAACGTCGTCATCAGACGTTGTTTATTTTTAATCCCGCAATAACAGCACTCGCAATAAATGCCTCTCTCGCTATTTAATAAACATACGGATACGCTACTAAGAATTGAGAGCTATCGTTCATTTTATCATTAAAATACAAACATGTCAAAGTGTCATATCTACTGTGATTATAATAACAATAATAAATCATGTTCACTTTACAATCAGTCTTTTGAATCGACGACGTCCACACCGAAGTAGTAATACATCGCGGTGGGATTTTTTCGCGCACTGGATATTCCACGCACTGCTTAGCGCCGAAAGTTGAAAATCGAACAGTGGGTATTTTCGATGCCCTGGGATGCACTCTGTGCACTTTTCTCATCCCCGAAAATCCTGTCGCGATTTTATTTCGTCCATGTGGACCTCGCGCGTCGATTAACAGTACAATAATGAAATTAAAATAAAAACAGTGGCACTCCGTGTGTGCTGACAGAAGTGAAAACTTTTTCGAACTAATTTGAATTATACTTATTAAACCTATATAATTATATTTTCATTTAATGCGCTATTGTACATGCATGTGTATCTATGTACGTACATACACAATATATGTACTGTATACTTATACATATATATATATTTATAAAAACAATATCTCTGCATCTAAGTTAAATATTATTTAACTTAGATGCAGAGATATTGTTTTTCAAAATTGCTATTCCAAATATCGCCGATTTGGGGCTTTTTAAAATCGACATAATCTTAACTTCGTTTTCGCCTCTATTTGGAGCTGTATCAATTTAAACAGGTCTTGTGATATTTGGACCAACAGAAGGGTATAGGGTCTTTCATTATATTTATAACATGTTTTTAGTTACATTTTAAATAAAAAGCCAAGTATTTAGTATCGTAACGTTTTTATGAAAAAAGCGAAGGGGCTATTTGGACACTTAAATAATTGCATTCAAACAATATGAATTAAAGGCAATATTTGGAATAATTAAGGGTAAGCTAAATATGAAATCTTTATAATAATATTAAATACCTAGGTAAAAACATGAAATCAACAAACATTGAAAATTGAATATTTGGGAAGGAATAAACCAAAATACAAATCTACTGCTTTGACAAACATTTAGGTTTTACTTACGACATTATTAAAAGTCAATCAAAAATATAATAAATCTTCTTCATTGAACAAGGTAAATTAATAATTTTCATTAATTTGCAACAAATCTACTTGCTTTACAATTAAATCATTTTTTTTTTTTGGGTGGGAAATCATCAAATAACTTCTCCCGCTCTGGGAGGAGCGGGAGGGCGTGTCAGACTTTTACTGACTAAAACCCACCCGTGTTCCCTCAGTTGCCTGTGTGCCAGGGGCCGCGGTATCTCTTTCGAACAACCCGCACCCCTGGCAGACAATTATATCATCAGGTATATAATCTACATCTGAACGTTTTGGTTTTTAAACTGCAACTGAACTGTAATATAAATTATAAAAAGAAATTAAAAACTTCCCCTTAAATGTATACTTGATTTATACATAATGGACATTTGGAGCTATTTGAGACAGCGATCTTAAACTTAGTAAAACTAAAACACAACAAAACAAGGGTTATTTGGAATCTTGTTCCTCCTGTTTTTTACAAAACACAAAAAATATGGCGTCTAAAACAAGTTACAATACAATGGAAAACACGAATAGAATCCTAAGAAAACATAAATATGTTTACATGAACCAACTCATTTTCTACTTACCTTTAGAATGTAGATATACAACTGGAAGTAACCTACGTACAAATTAACTCGATTTATCAAGTTTTTTTTTAATCTAATCATTTGCATACATTTTGATAACCTCCAAATTTCGCCGGTGACTCTAATATTAGTTGTAGTATTGGCATTTTGTAAAAAAAATAATTGTACTGTTACTAGAAGAAAAAATATATTCGATCAAATCTTTTATTACAAAAGTTCTGAATACAGTCTCAAAAAGCCCCATTTTACCGGTATCCCAAAAACGCGTGACAGTGGTTTGAAACTCAGGTACCCAACATACCTACATACGTTGATTCTATCTACGTTCGGACGAACGGACCGTAACAATCCAATATCGATGGAGATCTAGGGCAACTAAAAATGCCTAGCCCTAATTCTTTTCGGTGAATGCGGGTGTCGGACTCGTAAACAAAAATCGCACTCTCAAATTGACATGGTTCAATTTATCCTTTCATACTATCCACGGTTACGATAACGCTGTTATTTCATGAATGTTGTAGAATAAGGAACCAAAAATTACAGAATACTGACAAAAAAACATACGGTATTTTAATAAAAAAACAAGTGAAATATCAAAAATTCGTTTGATTCGTCATAGAATAAAGCAATAATTGCAGAAGTTCCAGCAAAAAGGTTTATTAGTCAACTCGCACAGAAAATTCGCCCGCGTTCGTGTCGCCACTTTTAAATAATATATTATTTTTTGTAGGCGATTTCATCATTTCAGCCGAAAGACGTCCACAGCTGGACATAGGCCTCCCCCAAACTCCGCCACTTCGACCGATTCTGTGCTTGCCATCGGCAATCTTGCATCTTGCAGGTCATCGGTCAAGGATTTGCACGCAGTTAATTTATTTGTGTGCGTATCGACAATTCCAAAAAAAATGTATTAAGGAACTGGTCAGTTTTTTCGTGCGAATTGGCTAGTAAGCCAGCAAAAGCAGTTCCCATCGTAAAGCAGCACTTAATGAAATAAACACCATTTAAGGGTCACTTAAACAAAAGGGTTCGTGGTCCCCATGATTAATTAGTAAGAGTTAAACAATTGAACTCGACGTAGGTATTTGCGGTATGGACAGCAGAGCGGCGCCCGACCTATTAAAATGTAACATCAGTCATCAGTTCATCACTGCATTTACTCTATTTATAGCAACAATTGTTACGTCCCAACCAAATGAATAATACCTAACCTAAGTATAATTACGTAACTGTTTATTTGTAAAGGCGCCATGAAAGCCTCCGAATAGAGTACCCACGTTACCTAGTAGGTATACTTTGCCCACGCATCTTGTGCTTTTGTTCACAACTTGATACAGAACTTCTGAGTTTCCAACCGCCACCCTTCCTTGAGTGTCATTCATGTTTAATTATCTATAACGTAATTGTACACTGTACACGTATATCCTTTCTACGCAGTCTGAACTACGCCGAACGAGCTTATACTTGGAAGGGAAAATTATATTTCAACTAAAACTTTGCCTTTACACGAGAGTAGGAATCCTTTTCATTGAATGTACTCAGTTAATAAATAAGACGCAGATATAAAGGGACGCCGTTGATTTTCTTTTTTTAATTTCAAGTGCTTTTGTAAAGTTCTCTTGTCGACGACTTGCTTTGTTTTCATTTGCGAAATTGTAATCCATTGTTTTGTTTTTAATTTTTTATTGTAAGTACCAAATTCAATTTTTATACAGCACTGGTATTTAGAATTAAGGATTTCATTTTGTTAATTGCGTATACTTATCAAAAGACTCAACAAAAGTAATTAATAGAAACAGTCTCCCTTATCACCCTCATCAAACGGTATTGCATGGATAATTCATCCATTCATAGTCATGAAAAGCCAGTAAACACAGGTGCAATACAACCTCTTCATAGGAGTTATGTACATACATAGACCATAGATTACTGGAGGCGTGAAATGTATAACCTATACGTAGGAGGCACATCTATTATAAAGATAATCTCTAAAGTTTTACACTTTGCTACATCTTCCAATATCTACCTAAACTATGAAGTAACCGGATATTGAAAGATATTAAGATACATAATGTACATTATTAAGTATGTACTCGAATGTGTGTCATCTAAATAGGAGCAACGTTTTAAGATTCACAGATAGATCATCTCGGCTACAATTTACAATTAAATGCCCTCACGATGTAAGTCTTAATTCTGAACAAAGCGGAGTGGCGAGTTATCACAGCTCCTGATCGCCTAGGCGGTCACGATCTTACTATTGTGGGAACTAAACAACATCGGGCCTAATACGTCACGAAAATACGTTTCTTTTACTGGGAAACAGTGAAAGACCCGCAATGAATTGAGTTATTTACAACGATAAGTTCTTTATACCTTTTTCTAAATCTGACGTTTCTCTGCCAGACAAGAACCGAAGCCACTTTCTATGATAATCACGACATGCCAGCAGGCTGGCCATCAATTCCACACTATAGTTGACTTCTAACGTCAAATTAATCGAAACTGACACAATCTAGAACCTCACTCATCAGAAACGTCCCTTTCCTGTACCGATTGTGCGTTTAACACTGAATTTGCGCCGTGTAAATCACCACAACAGTTAATATCGATCGCAGTGAGTTTCCATGTGACCACACCGTTACACACGCCCGGCCGCGCATGGTAATTGAGCCGCTCACTTCCTTCCGGAGACCTGCCCGCTCTGATGACCATTGATACGCACAAAACGGGAATTTATAAACAATCATTTTTTGTACTTGCAATTTATGGTTATGAAATGGTGCTGTCGTGTTTCGTTTACAATTTTATATATGCTTTTGCACATTCATAATAACAAACGTTGAAGTTAAACTACAGTTCCACTGTTATTGAACTGAATATCAACATTTCGCAAGAAGTATTTCACCATCCCACCTCCGCATCTCAACTAGCAGGATATAAAGTACACCCAAAGGAACTAACGCCCCGTGACGTGTCATGGGTTCGCAATCGAAACACATACGACCTCCTACAAGTCTCAGAAGGATCCTAAACACTTTAGAAAAGGCATCCGATTTTATAACGCGCTGCTACCTCGAAATTCGTAGATCGATCTATTTAGTAGTAAATTAGTCAGGTTATCATTGTGTACAGAGTATTGTCAACAGAATTAATCGCATTATAGGGCGTTGAGCATGTTGGAGGACCGAATGAAGTACAGGATTGAATACATTTTAGACGTAGTTAAAAGTATAGTTGTATTCGGCACATGCTTATTCATTTCTTTCGGGATCTGAGCGGTATTAACCGAGATCGTTTGAACACTGCTGCAACAGCTTAGTCGAGACGATCAAAATAGCAGCTTATACAACTATGTCGGGGTGTTTCTGCGTATCTCTGTCTGTGTCTGGATCGATTTATGCCTCAGTTTAGTCTGCTGAGACAGTTTCTATATTTATCAGCATAGACGCTGTACTTGTCTGATTTGCATTTGCATGAACGCGCTAGATTGTAATGAAAGTATTTTATGGATTATTATAGAATAATGGATTCAGTAAACCCGCTAAGTCGAGGTTGGGTTGGATATACGAGGACCATTTTCTTCCACAATAATTTTGAAGTACTGATTGTTTTTAAATGAATTATAGTATACCACCAAATTCGACAACCCTAGTAGCCCATAAATGCATAATGACCACGTCCAATTACACTATTCGCGTTGGTATACGCCATTTTGCATACCATCGACAATATTTTTTTTTTTTATGGACTATGCGAACGTGTCTTTAGATAATACATCACAAGGCTTGTTGAAAAGTGGTGTCTGGTTGTAGCAATTGTTCTCTCGTGTCTACATGTGCCGCCGCCGCCCGCCTCGATCGATGTCTGACCTCATGCTATGTCGCTCTCGCCTTTAGCACCGCCTCTTTTGACGGGTCACAGGATTCTTCTCTTCACTCGTTCCCTACTAGCACTCGTAAATCAAAGATATTGCTTTTCTTTTGCAAACAGTTCACGAAAATGTTACCAACTATTGGACTTTACAATTCTGTAAACGAAATCAATTTGGTTGAACAAGTTTTCAATTCAAAAGTTTTATAATCTGATTTGTTACCCAACTTGGATGTTACAGAATCGATTGGAATAAAACATCTTAGCACTGTGTACATTTCCATATTGAAGCAATCATAGTCACACAATTCAATTTATTCAAGTTCCATTTCCGCTTCTCGCCCACTAACACAGCCGCTCATCCATCTACACCAAGTCTTCTCAGAAAAAAATAAACGAAAGCTCATTGCTCGATGAATACGTAATAGGCTTGTGATCTCACGGTATTGTTCGAGGAGATAATGTTCAAGGGATAAAACCAATATGGGAGTATCTGTCCCATGCATGGCTCATAAATTATTTTGTAGTTCTGATTAAAAATCCTTGTTACTTGCACGTTTGCTAGTTACATAATTATAAATACAGGATAAGTTTTTAACCAGTGCGCAAACTGTAACCATGAATTCAGCATATCATTCTAGACACCCCAGCGCAGAAATTTTTCGTCGGTTATACAAAATATGTATCGGTTATTTAATAAATCTGCTGTTTCATAGAAAAGTGCACTACCTACGCGGTCAAAATGTATGGAACAGCTGATTTTTTTTGTATGACTGGCGAATTTTTTTGGGCTGGGGGTCTAGAATGATATATGCTGAGTTCATGGTTACAGTTTGCGCACTGGTTAAAAACTTATCCTGTATATTACTGCGATTCTTTATAAACTGCTCCATATTAAAGGAGTAAGCAATATTTAAAGCCAAAAGGCTATTTATTTGTATCTAGCTAAAGTAGAAGGAACAGTTTTTATTAATTAAAAAAAAACTACATATTTTACTTTGGATCAATATTTCAAAAACATATTTTCTGCTTGACAGTTATTGCTCTATAATAATACACGTAAAATACGGTCGCAGTACTCGCAGGAAATACGGATAATTTATGACATTACCTAGTAAGATAATACAAACTCATAAAATATTCTTATAACCGTGTACAAAAAACATAGCGCCTAATACTGCCTACGTGTCGGTTCTGTTTATTCAACGGGCTGACTAATCTATGAGCGTAAGGGCGCACGTGTGCTCTGAGAGTACGCGGCGCGCGGCCGATCGCATTGTTTGGAATTTCATACAATATGGGGCGTAAATATTTCGACAAATCTCTAAAAAGGGAGCGCCTAATAAAAGAACAAGAACCGATATCCGTTGTGAACGATACAAGAGCAAATTGATGCTGTTTGGTCAACAATACCTACCACTTCAATGCGGAAGTAGCGCGTATTAATGCGTTTTATGAATTGAAATGAAATAAAATAACAACATTTCAAATACTTAGGTGCTTACTTAATAAAATGGTACAGAGATCGGCCGACTATGACTTTGGCCGACTAGCCACCTGCATAATGGCCGACTAGTCGGCCAAGCCAATCATTGCTTTCGGTTTAGTTCGGGTAACATCAAGATTGGCAATTGTTTGCTATAAGGTTTCTTATTTTCATTTAGAAGTATTGAAGTTTTAATTAATTTTACTTTATTGAATTTCTGGATCTAAGTCAAATTAATTAATGAACCAAACGAAGGTTTCCTATTCCTTCCTATCCTAATTTCCTATTATATTCTAGATTGCACTGAAAGTAAACTGTGAAACTGATTCTATAACAAAAAATAATATCAATTTTATTTCAATTAAGTACCGTCTTAAAGAAATTTAAGCATATTAATACGAGTAAAAATAATAGTTTAAAAATCTAAAAAACACGCTTTAAAAACCAAACTAACTAAGTAGAAAATAATTACAAAAAAGCGTGGGATGCTTTTTGAGGTATTTTTATAATCAATTAATAAATATCAAGCATCCCACGCTTTTTTGAAATTACATATTTAGTTTGTTTTTTAAAGCGTGTTTTTAGTTTTGAAACTATTATTTAGTTTCTATATTTTCGTTGAAATTATTGAATTGTCATCAGTCCTTCATAGGTGTGCAAAGTTTCAAATCAATCCGACGCGCGACGCGACGTTTAGAAAGGGGGTGAAAATCACGTTCAAAGATTCCGTTACATAAATACATACATACCAAGTTAATAAAAGCATGTTAAAACTGGGCCGACTAGTCACCGAATAGTTGCCCACTACAAATATGGCCGACTAGTCGGTACATCACTAAAATGTTACCATCCAAAGAAAATAAATAAAACAATGGTACCTATTTGAGATATATCAAACAGTAAAACAAAGACAACACAGCCCCACCAAAGTCGTATTTGTTCATTACAGAAATCTGCGGGTGCAATGACGCAGCAGGGCGGCCCCGCTGCCGCGCTTGTGCGACAAAACGCAACGCAATAAAAAGTCGTCGAGGGGGCGTCTCACACGTGCATCCGCTTGCCACTGTGCGAAGTTATTTATAATAATGCACCGAACTACGACCTTCGGCATACCATGTCTTAGGGATTTAGCACCAACTTGGAATGGTTTAGGGTGTGTGGTCTGAAACTTCTGTATTTTTAGGTAATTTTGTGAGACAACTTTGAATTTAGTTCCTTACTTGAAACCGTTTATTTACATTTCAAGTAACTAAATATACTACCTATAGGTAGTCTATTCTATCAAGTCAATAAATTCGACTTTTGATATTTGCTAAGTCTAATTGTAGGCGAAGCCCAATAAACGAGCTGTTTTTAATGAATAATGATCCTTTTAATGTAGTAGGTAGTTACCTACCTGTATCATTACCTGTATAATTACCTATATACCTAACTACCTGTAACACATTACCTGTTTACTGTAGGTACTTATTCATACTAATCTCTAAAATTGTTTTGTTGAGTTGATAACCGTATATTAAGTGTCAATATAAGTGATTATTTCAAAGTTATACTGGTTTACTCTTTCAAGGGAACACCGTCACCCCCGCCTACAACACCTGACTCACGGTATATCTAACATCATCATCATCATCATTTCAGCCTAAATACGTCCATTGCTGGACATAGCTTGACGGCTTACCCTATCGAAGTTTTCTCTATGAGTTTCGTTTCATACAGACGCTCCCTATATAAACAGTGTTTGCAATGTACGCCTACATAGCTCAAACTGTTTAGATTTCCGTAGTGTTCTAGATTTAGGTTTACTGGACACACTTTTTATTTTATTTTCTTATTGTCTCTAATTTTTTCATTATGTGAATGTCATGCATACCTGTTATTTGCACGGTTACTGAAATGCCAATGTTAGATGTAAGTTTTATTTGAAATGTAAGTGACAGTGCTGTTGGTGTGCTTATTATTATAAATAAATAAATAAATAAATAAATAGGCCTTCCCCAGTTGGGGGGATTTGCCATAATTGTCACGCTTGGCAGGCGAGTTGGCGATCGCAGTATGATGGTAAAATGCATAGAGAACGCTACTGCCCATTCTCTAGTAAGTCCCTTAGTCGCCTCCTACGACACCCACGGGAAGAAATGGGATGGTGCTATTCTATTTTCTTTTTTATATACCTGTACATATTATTAGCTTTGTTTTGTGTTTATCAAATAATTATTTGAATTAATGTAAAGTAATATTATAAATAAAATGCTTATTATTTTAATGTTATTGTTTATTTACAGATATTAAGTATTCACGATATTTACGATAATTACTTCCTAAGTGCGACCTCAACATGGAAGGAAATTAAAAACGTGATGAAGAGCACATTATCATACTTCGCTGTATTTTCTTTCCTGTACTGTACCTAATGCTTAACTGTACAGCTACTTGGTTAAGTGAGGTAGTCAATAATGATTTCTTTAAGCCATCTGAAACCTTTAGTTTTCTATACCCATCGAGTCTGTCAAGTTTCGTCAACTTATCCAACAAGAACATTGTTGAAATATAATCAACCATTTAATTACCAACATACTTTTCCAATTCTCTCATATTTAATCAGCAGTTCGACAGCTCCGACTCACGTGTGACTTAGAAGCGTGACTAAACGAACTTAACGCCGACGAGCTTCGATTTAATGACCAAACGTGTCGAGTTATTAAAAATCATCTTCATTTAAGCTTATAAGATAAACATTTTTTATTTACCCGCCGCCGCGCCGGTCGTCCCGGCTTAATTATGATATCAAAAGTTGCATCGTCAGCTTTGTCTATCTCGTGCAAGGGACGTATCTCCCTCTCGCTCCAAACGCAGGATGAGGTCGGCTCACATTGCATCGCCAGCATTGACGATTAAACACGTTTCTATGCGCGGTCTCGTATTTTTATGTAACGGCCATAGAATACCAGATCCTCAGAGAACAACAGAGCACTAAACGAGCCCGCCTGCATTACAACTCGACGCTATCACAAGCCGTGAGAATTGAACAGGATGATGCGGCAAAACATCTTTAGATATCAATCTGAGAGATATGTAATTAAACCTGTATAAGTTGGATTTCTAAATAATATACACGAGTGTGTCAGCGCTCTATTAGCAGGCACGGTAACGTTCGGAATGCACGTGATGATTCGGCTACAGTATCTTCAAAGGTTCGGTTCAGTGAAGGGCGTGAGAACGTCGCTCGGGATCGTAAGCCGCGTGCACGCAAATGAAGTGCAATTTCGCCGGAGGGATTGCGGCTGAGACACTCGCCAGCGCCGAGTGGCCCGGCTGGCGATGACTGTGCGGAGCTCCGGTCACGAATTGCATTGTTGCAAATAATTTCATTAGGTGCTCTATTGCGCCCTCAGATATACTCCGAAGTAATACTGACTCGAACAGATAGACCGCGGGAAAGCTGCTTAGTTTCATCCAAGACACTGAACAATGTACGCTCCTACACTCTTGAACAATTGCCAGTAGTTTTCCCTTGTAAAATTTAACGCTGTTTCAATTTAACGCAATTAATCAACGCTGCAGCTGCAATAAAAGGAAATAGGAGGAAGTTTTTCACTGTTTGCAATTCAATGTTTTACTGTAAATTCGAATTAGAAAGCGTTACGTTACAATTAAATTAAAGATTGAAACCGTTGCGTGCATTATCTTCGAGAGCACCATCGGTCGAGAATATCTCCATAACGTGGCGAGTTAAAAGGTCGTCTAAGCTACATCTATTATTCCTATTCTATCATTGGACTGCTAACAATTTCCTGTCGGTATAAAAAGAAATATAGAAGAAGTATTTGAGATACTATATTGCAAATGTCGATAGATATGATTTATCAGTTACATCCAAAATGAGAAAACTACAATCCTTATTTGCCAAGTACTACGTTGTGCACTAGTTCCAAGTGCTGCGGGTGTGGGAACCAATTCATGACCAGCAGCATTTATTCCATGTCACTAGTTAAGGCTCTTGTCTTTTCTAGTGGTTCCACTTAGCGCGTTTCTCGAATATTTCCTACGAAGCCTCGAGAAAAAAGGATGTATGGGTATGAAGTCTTATTTAAACATTTCTAATAGTTCCACCTTACGCTTTCTGGAATGGTAAACAATAAACATAATGGGGTGTATGTGTTCATAAACGATGATTAAAGTTAAGAGATGTTTAAACGTCAAAAGTGTATGGTTAATCACTCGCTAATCATTATTTAACTTTAAGCAGCGTTTATAAATAAGGGAGTATATGTTTCTGTGTAATAGGTTTTGTTAGCCAAGGATTTAGTGGTTGGTTATATTGTAAGCGGTTAGATGGGCTATTAAGCTGTCTCAATTTATTCACAATCGCGATCCGAAGCTAACGCACCCAGAAACTATGAGAGCATGAAGATAAGGAAGTAATAAGCAATAAACATTTACCGATTCAAATAGTCGATACCATAAACCAATACTAAAAATATAACGAACCATCTAACCATGCCCGTAACAGTAGGTGTCAGGACCCCTGCGGATTCTGAATTTCGATCGCGTGTTAGAGCAATGTTTCGGAATGCATTTTAACAGATGAAATAGTGAAGCTTAACATAATATTAATAAATCAAATGTCTTCAGATCGATAACTCGCATTTGAATTTGATATGAAAGACTTGAGCGGTGCATGGCATCCAGCGTATCTACATTACCAAAACAAATTTTAGAATGTTCGTAATGTTTCGTGACGACCGCTGCCCGTGTCGAAACTAGAACCTCACACCAAATTAGCAATTGAGGTTTATTATAATCGAGTACGAATCAGCCAAATTGTATGTGCACGACAGCAGCGGAAACCCGTTAATTTTCAGTATCATCTGCGAGTCGCGAATCAGAACAAACGTCGAGCGAGATAACGAACTGTTGAATAAAGTCGGCATTTGGTGAAACTATGATTGCGCCAATTAAGAGGGCAGTAATCCCAAAACAGCGTGAGCCGACATGTCGCACTACTCGCACTCTACACCATTAATCAAGAGGGTTTATGTCGTACAAAATGCTAATTAAAAGGGGAAACGTGTTTCATAATCATTCAAGATGACGAATGGACCGTTCTACCATATGGCCGTTCGTGGAATTATGCATGATAAGATTGAAATCATGGTTTTTGTTGTTTCCGCTTCTAAATTTCATGGAATTTTCTAGCTAACACACGATTAAACTCAAAACTTTTTAATTTTACTTTAAATTCAATATAGAGCTTGAAAAGGCATGACGTGTGTCTTGCCTTTGCAAGGCTTAAAATAGAGCTTCAAATTAATTTTAGGTGCAACATACAATCTTTGATATTATAACATTTATTAATAAAGAGAATCTCTAGCAAAATGTGGTAAGAACAATTAAAAAGTGTGTAGCGGCGTTACTAACATCTTAAGAAGAAATTGTTAGTAATTAGACGTGGACATTTATAAGAACGGATAGCAGTTATTATTTTTTACCCGGAGTTGTGCAAGAAACGAGTAGCCGGTATAGGAACTTTCTCACGACCATTTTCGTGAGTAATTTTCATACATGTTTTTAAACCGGGTGGACAAACCGGCGGCGTAATTTAACCCAATCAATTTGTTAGCTGTAGGTATTTTATAGATCGATGGTGATGTCGACGACGAGGGTCAGTATGGTGTTATGCCCCTTACTATATTTCCCATGGGTGTCAAGGAGTCTGCTGATAATTGCGCTCAGATCCCAGAGGTGCTGTAAATCTTAATAAAGCCACCGAACGTAGACCCCAATCCGGCGTCCATCCTTAATAAATTAAACGCGCGCTCGAATATCTTCCCGTACTGTGGGATAACACAGCATTTATCTTTAAACTATGGAATCTATGAATTACTTTAACCCACTTAGTTTATGTACTCGAATCTACAAATGCCAGCTAATGTGTGTAGGTATGAAAAAGAACGGATATTTGGGTGAAGCTTCTCAATTTTAGCTCTTTAATATTGTTATTGGAACGTAAACATTTCAAACGTATTTTTTATGTGAAATCAAGAAAGCGGCCTAATTATGTGGCAGAAACAAAGCGCCTGGCGTGATATAATAAAGATCTCCATATGGCCAGCGTTGGCTATTATTAGAAGCAACTGCACTGTGTATCGGTCGTGCTGGGTCGAGTCCGACGCTAAACCCAGTGCATGAACATGCCACACCTCTACACTAGAGGTGTCTCACTTGACGCACACTTGATACCACACCACACCACATGCTGATGTGACATTACGGATAAGTTTTATGTCAAGCGCATTAAAAACCACAGCCACCTTGGCGTGTGCTTGACAAACATTCATGTAAGTACCCACTCGAGCGACTAACTGTATGTTTTGGTAAATTACTGTCTATTGGACACGTCACATTGGCTTACAATTTGTTGATATGTTTTGAATTTTGATACGGTTTGATATTTGTTCTCAAAACACTTTCACCGTGAGAGTAAAAACTTCTACAAGCGCTGTCTCGAGTACCATGTCGATTGTTCTGATAAACAACAAAATGTACTTATAAAACAAAGTGTTAAATTGCAAGACTAGCAGTTCTACAACTACATGCATGTTCGCACATAAACTTGCTCGTATGTAACATAGGATTGGATCGTTCAACTTGAGAGCGTCTTGCAGGGCCACCCCATTCTTGGTAGGGGGGTGAACTTTAAGCCGTCTGGTACAAACTGTGAATGTCAATCGTGGATGTGTTTGGAGAGGTCTCGAGAGCGGCCATTGCGAAACCGAACAATGCGGAATGAAGTGCATGCACGACCGCATTGCACGCGGCTCGCAGTGCGATACTCGCGTCGCGCCTCCTGCCACACCCCGATAGCACACAGCTTCATAGGTAGTTATATAACCGAAGTATGTGTTATAAGCACACATAAAACTTTCTAACAAGCTCTTTTCGCTGCAGGCGTAGCGAATGTGCACTAAACTAACTTTGCACGGTGGGCAAAAAATGTTTAACAAAATATTGTTGCTGCAGGAGTCGTTGTAGAATGTGAAAATGAATATATTTTTACTGGTAGTGAAAACAATTTGGAAAAATTAGAACCCGGTCAAGATTGGAGCGCAGGTACCAGTGGCGAAAGCACCATATAACACGATTCCTACCGGTTTCCCTTCGGGAATTTGCATTTCTACCGCTTTTGAAAAACGTCACGTCAATACTTAGTGTCTTTTATTGCCAAAAAATAAGTTACTTTTAGTTTAGTTTAGGAATGTAATTCGCCATAACATTCAAACGACAAAAACGCTTATTTTTACCTTTGTATTACTACAACAACAAAAATTTTATAAATAACCCGGCGCCAAAACGTCATATTCGGGAACTAAAAATTCATAGAACAGCGATCCCATAATGATGTCACTTTAGGTCACGTGGCGCCTCTTGATATGGACGAGAGCAAGCCGCTGTACAACGGGTTATGATAGAAACAGATATAGAAAACATGTGTGAGCAAGAACGAGATGGAAGAATATTGCACATTTTATTTGAGTTGTTTCAGTGCTCGATTTTATTGTATTTAATTATATTAATTTTAGAATTATAGTATTATTTTTTGATTAGCCAGTAAGTTAAACCGGCTTCGCGCCGGCTTCTCTCTTAGAAAAATTGACACCTCGCCGCTGGCACGTACTGAACTAACTAATGAAATACCTAACGAATAAACTTGATAAACAAAGAAACTTTTCAACAGGGACACATACACTAGATGCTAAAAGTAAAAGCTCAAAGTAACGACGTATGACTGAGTCCAATCAAATAAACAAAAGATAACGCATCAAGAAAACCATCTCAGCCAAATAAGCAGAATAAACCTAGGTACATTCCTAGTATGACATTTGAAGGTGCCGAGGTCATGTGAACATAGTAATAAGCACAACCATCGTACAATGTTAAATGACACGCCTGTTAATGCTTGCGTGTTGGCCGATCTGATGTACCACGACGTACTCCTACAATAATTGATAGCCGAACATCACACACCGCGATCCGATTGACGGAGATCTATTGCGACATTAATCAACTATAAATCGTTAGTTGAGAGAGCATCCAACACCAAAATTCTACGTGTGACCTCTGATTTACGAGCACGTTTACATTAAATCGATATCACGAGACTTTCATGGCGCTTCAGCCGAAGGACAAATTAGGGGTCGCTTAGTGATAAGATTAGGCAGGACTATAGGTCGCACTGTTTCATTCTCACAGACAGATGGATATCCTTTGAGATCAGCCTGGTATCTTTATGTAAAAGAGACGTTACGCAAACGTGATTGTTATCGTTTTAAACTCGAATGCGGACGAGCAATTTATTACACGACTAACAAATTGTAATAATCTAATGTTGGTTGAGCGTGTAAACGCATCGCGGTCGGTCGCCGTTTAGGTAGACGAGCAAACGACCGCAATCAAATCACAATCAGAGTGAAAGCCTATAAATGGGCAGGTCGAGATCGCAGCACTCCCGCACTGAAGCCTCTGCTGTTTACCAATGCGTTAGATGTAATTATAGGAGAGATGTGTGCGCATCACTCACGATCATGACTCGCCGTACACGCTATACCAATAAGTACAAATAACTAGGTACATCTAATACCACTCATGTGTTAAAACACTCTTACAATGCACCGCGCGGCCCCTGCGGTTTCCTAACAATATAAACCAAATTATATTTTTTGTATTGTTACCAAAAGAAAGCAATTAAACAAATATTTTAGGGCCTAAATATGCAAAAACATTATTTAGTAAAACTGCAGCCCAGTCCAAGCGTTTGTTAAAATATACCCCTCTCAGCCGAATGGCTCTAGTTCTAACAACAATAAAATATGGAACCCCAGAAATAATCAGGGTCGACCACAGCGTCCACAATACACAACTGAGACGTATTTTGATTAAAATAAATGAGGGAGTGAGCAAATTTTATTAACGGCTCACGGGCTGCCGCTAGACCCTTGAGAAGAAAAGAAAATTACGAATGGAACACGCCAACATTATTTGATTGAGATGTTGTATGTTTGCAAAGACGAATATCTGTCAAACAAATACTGAAAACACTTAAATAAATTCCATGAAACAAACAGACTATGTTTGCAAACAAATAAAGGAAATAACTTTCACATGACCTCAACCAACGTTTGCGTTGTTCTAATTAAGGCTCTTAGCGCTTATTAACTGGCAAGATGCATCCTCATAAAGGGACCGTGAAAAGCAAAAAAGATACGAGAGCAGATGTGGTGTGTGATGATCATAGCTTTGGGGTCGACCATAGGAAGTATGCATACCTACGTAATTGCGGCGAGTGGTCACAATGAGGGGAATTGGCCAGTAATGGCCAGTGCGATTGTTGTGCGAGCGACGCCCGCACCCATCCCCATTGATTGAATGACGACTGAATTTAACAAACAAAGTACCACAAACGACCCATAACCGGTCCGCGACGTTCAACTATATTGTTATTGCAGGTAATGTTATTCATTCATTACGGGGCATCATAATATTATCCGCAATACAATATTGTTGCGCTTGCTCTATAGAAAAATATATCGTAGTATGTGCTCGTGAAATTCCTTTGCCTAATCTTTTCCTCTGCCGGAACATATGGGACGAATGATCTAAACCAGACTAGACCGGCCTCTACATCGTCTCCCGACGCCCAGACCCCTGTCCGGATGTGCCAATTCCTAACCGACGACGGCTCGCTTGACGTACGTCACACCAGCTATCGTATTCAATTATCGATTCGACTTGACACACTATTGCAGCCCAGCGCAAACCTCCAGCTTGAACTCGATATCCGGTACTACACCTATTCACAGAAACCTAATTTTGAAATCGGCACCTGAAAATGGTTCTTCTCGTCGAATAAATAGATTATTGAAACTAATAAATTAAAATTGTTCTACAATTTATTACTGCACCCTAATTGCGCGTAATACACTATCAATCACAATCTGAATAATTTTGAAGGATATTTCTAATCTATTGCTACATAATGTTCGAAAAATGTGTCTGCTCAGCAACGTAAATAAAACAAAGAGTGTTGCTGAACTGTCAAAATGATGCTATTCCTGCTGTTTGCGAAGGTAGTGTCATTCATTAGGTATTGAAAACTCTTGAAGAGTTTGATTGAATATACCATTCCTCACGAATCAAGACTGATTCGATACACAGAATTCAATAATACATTTCTGTAAATGACAGAGATAGTTTCATTGTAATTTGGAAATGACGCTATCGTAGATTCGAAATGAACTACAAGTCTACAAATAATAAAGTGAGTGACCGAACTGACTGTGGCACCGACAGACCGATCGATACAACATGCTTTATGAAAGTATAGTTTGCAATTAGAGAAAAAAAAATTGCGAGTAAAGGTTCGCGTGATGCTTTTTAGGATGATGTTGTACAAATGTGAAAAATACATCCGGACTATATGCACATATTCCGGATTATAACAGTTATAAAATATGACGTAACTCATAAAATAAATATATAAAATGCGACCAAGTTGTCTCGCTGCATCCTGATAATTGATAACTCTTGGGACTGAACGTTTCTTCTTCGTTGCATTGCGCCATCCCTCTTGCAGGATTAAAATGCCACCCCGGTTCACGGCGCACCTGTGTGGACCAGCCGCATTATTGCTTGAAAAATATACCACCGATTTACAACACCCATACAAAAACTACACCTTAATATATTGGAAAATATTCTGCGAATAACAGGACACCAACCATTTTACACTTGAATGATTTAAACAAAATCACTACAGTCCTCTCCAAGGTAAAACTGAATGAGGGTTCTGAAAACACTTCAAAGTGTTTGTCGATTAGTTCAAAGAGAAGCGTTGCTGGAGGAGAGTAAAGAATTAATTTGCCAATAGAGCACGCTTTTCAGTAGACAAAGGTGCTTTTACGAGACTCCTCGAGTACTTCGTCACGAACCGACTTGTGCTGTAGGCCGTTGTAAGTAATTGTTTCATCGACGCCTTTGCTTAGTTTAATGTGGTGCTTGAAATATAATAGAACCATCAACTTAAACCACACACGTTACAAAGGATACGAAAGTTCTAAAATAGATTTTAACAATTCAAGGGTTATTCTCACAGGTAAATAAAGAAATCCTGCATGTTCACTATTATATAATTGAAACAACTATCCACACAATAATGATAATGATTAGATTCCTGGCGAGGTCCGGGACACGGGGTGCTTCGGCGCCCGCGGCTCGGATCGCCCACCCACCTCGGTTGCGCCTGCCCCGATGATGTAATTAAACAAAACCCTTCCCGATTTATTTTGATAATGCCCGATAACACTCGACTGGACCACGGCGTATAAACGAATGCTTTACTTTGATTTTTATCTTAAGAAAGATTCGATTGTGAGTTTTATAATTGTTTTTAGTGTAAGTTCTTCGCACAGTACTTAATCATATGCGCGATTTATTCGTTCGAAAAGAGCTCAAAATGAGATCTTTATTAAACATTGTTTAATCTACTTTGGTTAAGAGACAAGTGTGCTTTATATTAAATAAAAACAAAACACATTAATAGTGAAGATTCAACATCTACGGTAATTGTCACGAATTACGATGCGTAGAATCGGAGGCGAAGCGGAGCAGAGCGGCCAGGCCGTGCGACAGGTCCCCGATTATCCACGCATTCAGCACGGTGGCAGCCGTGGTCACAATGCAACCTGCTACCATTCCACCTGACAGCCATTGTACCTAATGGGCATTCCACACGCGCCGGACACTCGTGCCGTCGCTAATTTACGACAGATGAGGAGCGTACTTTATTTATAGAAACTAATCTGTCTAAAATACCTGAGAGCCTAGTGTTTGTTCGAGAGTAACGAACGCCACTACTCCTGTTGAGTTCCTTCTGTTTGACGTGAATGCAGAATATCTTCAGCTAAATATCACTTAACCAATCGAGCGCATCAGCGCATCTAACGTTTTTGGCAAAGACAATACCTACTCATTACACCATATTGATGTCTAAAATATCCTTCTAAAGCAGTTTGATGGTTATCTCAACTTATCACTGTTTGGAAACGCCTCTGCATAATGAAGAATCCGAATATTGACAAGAGTTTTTCTGTCAGTTTCCAGTAAACATGTGCACAGCATTAATAGGAACAATACAAAATCATTGCTACGGTATTCTTTAAAAACAAACAATGAGAGAACGATATGATCATTGTTTCATGGAATTCAGCAGAATTTTGACACATACAATTCGGTAACGATGTAGAGTGTTGCTCAATTGAATAAAACGGCACAAAGTAAAAAAATAAGGAGAATATTGAAAATTTCAAATACAATAATGTTTGCGAGGCAGCAACTGAATACAAATCACGTTATTAGGTATAATAATTAGGTAAAAGGTCCTCTCTTAAGGCTAGACACGTTTCGACAGAGTAAACAATTAGCTAGTCGTGATGGGAGCATCGGAGGCTGTCGGTGACTCGTGAGTGCTCGTGACCGGGTTGGACCGCGGACCTGACCACGGCGTCATGCTCCACTGCGCCATTCGATCCGACAGGTGCATGCGGCACGTATACCATATTTACTACATTAACGCTTTATTTTTAATACAAAAATCGATCGCATTTAACTTGATTGATGTCTTCAAACCAAAAATGTAGTGTGTCATCATGACTTACTGCTCAATATCTTAGCCTTTGAGTACAAGCTTTTGAGATGGTTCCATCTTGTCAAATAAATAAATTTACTTCAGCCAGTCATAAAGTGCTCCTATGCTAACTTATCCTGAGTCATGATAAGTGTACTACAATTAATCAGAGAGGCAACATGAAACGAAACAAAAGCTTTGTCACAGTAACAAGATAAGTAAACATCGTCATTAGTAAATGAAAGCGAACATTAACAGAATTTTAAAGCCGTCGCTGCGTAGACCGTATAATACACATCCCGTACCCTTCCCACCCCATTCTTTCCCTATCATTATCTCAATTTGCCCTTGATAGAGACATTCAAGAGATGGATGGATAAAAAATGGAGCGACTCCGACGAAAAAATATTAAATTGCGTTACACCTTTTCTTTTGGAGACGATTAGATTGCGTTGAGAATTGTTCAATATTAGAGCTTTTTGTTTGACTCACGAAGTCATCAGTCATTTTAAATTTTATTGAATGTTGAAGTATGTCAATATATTCAGCGACTTAGTAAAAGTTAAATAAATCAGTCTTGACAGCTAGCTTGCTTTGCGCAGCAAATAGATATCTACTTGGCAGATATTTATGGTGTCCTAGAAAATAACGTCCATTTTTTTTAAGATTTAGTACCTGTTTTTAACCATTTAGTAGTAGAGTTCATACTACATTAGCTAACATAGCGACATTTAATATCAAATAGTGTAGTTATGGATTTATGACTAGCTTTAGAGAAACTTATTATTTCTCGAAATTGTGGTTAAATTTAAAAGACTTACCTCCATTTCCCGCGTTGGTGATTGTCACCCAGAAGTCGATGGTTTTCTCAGGTCCCAATTCCTCATAGTCCCACTTCTTTTTAACTTTCACTACACCACTTGGTTCAACGGTAACCCACGGATTTTCGTCCCGAATTTTAAATGTCTCGCGATCAGTCTCTTTTTCTAACGTGAAAACAGCACGACCCTCCACTTCACCGTCTGCCTCAGTAAACTCAATTCTTTTCGTTGGTCTAACAGCCCGTGTTACGCGACGCTTCTCACGATGAAGAACTGGTAAATCTCTTTGGTCACGAATGATAAAATCGAGAAAGACTCGTGCTGGCCGACTTTTACGTTGTGGAACGCCAGTATCATGAGCAAGCACTCTTAGTTCAGCTTCATGGCCATCAGGTTCACCTGCTAATATAAGTTCCCCAGTCTGTGGTACTATCACAGCCAAATTACTGGGTGATTCTAGAGAATAGTACACCCGATCTCCATCTGCATCCTCAGCTTGTACTTGTCCAATGTTAGAGAATCTCTGCCAGTGTGCGGTGCCATTTGGACCATTTTGATCAGTAGTTCCATTTACAGCAAAGTAATAGATGGCCTGGTCAAAAAGTGGCTCATGATCATTTTCGTTAGCCACATCTATCCGAACTGCAAGGTTAGCTTTATTCGCGCCATGGAGGTCTGTTGCTTGGATTAGTATTTCATAAAAATTCTTCTCCTCAGCGTCTAAAGGTTTAGTAGCGACCATTTCAACATCACCATCTGTTACAACTGACTTAACTTCCGAATTAGTTTCAGTTTTCCCTTTCTGTCGCAGAGAAAATACAGAGTCTTCATTTCCTTTAATGATTTTATAAGCTAGTGGACCCACATCGACTAGGGCCGTAGCTCTAATGGGTAGAAGATCCACGACAGTGCCCGGTGGAGCATTTTCAGAAATTGCTCCTATTAATCCGTTGGTCGCGGTGAAATGTAGCATCTGCCTTCGATCCATTACTAGGAGATGAATGGCATGAGCTGCACTGCTGTAAGGAGTTTGCTCTAGTATAGCTAGATTAACGGGTTGATTGAGTAAGGGTGTTAGATCAGCGGTGGTCATGAGTAGGCCATCATCGAGGAGAGTGAAGTAGGGCGTGAACTCTGGATCTAGAAGAGTGTATCTTGAGTGGTTGCCTATGAAGTGTCTGACGGCGTGCCCGGGGCGCACGTCGTGCGGCAGCAGGGTGAGCGCGCGCGTTTGCAGCACGACGCTGAACGCGCAGAGCAGCGCGCCACCCGCCAGCACAGTGCGCGCCATAGCTCTTACGGGGATATCGTGTAACTATCCCGACATTTCACACCTACAACAAACATTAAATGAATTACTAATCTTAAAAATATGTACTTACACAAAATCTAGGCTGTTGTTCAGCAGTAGACGAATTTCAGCTGAACGATGATGAGTATCATGACACTTAAATTTAAGGCAATCATGCTTTAATAGACCATTTTTTTTCTCGCCGAATGTCCTTTGAGATTAGGACCGTTCCTAAAGGAAAACGGGAATCCATTTATTGGATAAGACGAGATGCCTATGCAAGTAATCGAAATTGGTAGAATCATAACAGGAGTGCACGTAAATGCATAGTTCTCGATCCTAAATTACCATGATCATGTGGTGGAGGTTGGGTGTTGCTTATATTCAATCTAGGACTTAGGTAGGTACAATATTAATCTAACATTCCGTGCAATTAAAACGCAGGCTGCAATAATCGTAGAAGTTGAGTTTATTTATAAACACATGGCCAGGCCATGCTACAAATCAGAAACATTGCAGAATTTGATCCTTATCAGCAGTATTATCGATCGTTGCATGTAATATTAGGGGTGGTATTTTTTTTACATACGGCATCGGGTTCGATGCCCGGAACCCAGCTAAAGCAGGTGATAAAAATTAAATAGCAGTTTTAGTGTTCTCTGAAAAGTAGTACAGGAATGTAAGTACTTAAGTAGGTAATAGGTATTTCTCATAGCGATGCTCGATTTCTTGGCGGTAGGAATTTCTATCTCAAAAACAGATTGTTTATGTACTTTATGTATGCCAAGATATAGGCATAAATGTTAAGTTTGATTGATAATCACTTAAAATAATTTAATTATTTATGTGAATCCTTTTGAATAACTGCTGTATGAGCTTTGCAAGGGTGCACTTATCTCACCGTGAAAAATCAGACTGAATCGCTCAACCCGTAAAAATTACTAGACCTGCTTTTGTTTTGTCAATTTCTAGGTACACAATTTCATTAGATTTGTTTGATCGATATCAAGCAAGGTGCTTTAGGGTTCAATGAGATTCTTAAGAATACCTTAGTGGGTAGAGACGCGTGCAGTATTTAATCATGAATGAAATAATCGCTCTTTTTTATACACTGGCACAAATTGTACAGTTTATTGTTGATCGTAAATGAAATGAATGCCTGAATCATGTGATAGTATGTTGTAGTGAGTCTAGCTAGCGCGTGTTGTACGCGACGGTACGAAGACGTCGCCGTCGACGGCGACGGGCGGCATCGACGTAGGGCGGCGAGGCGGGGCGCACACATGCGGAGCTTTATTTAGGCGGCGGGCGAACGTCGGCGTCTCGCGACCCGCCGCCGCTGCCGATCAATACCCTCGCTGCGCCGTCGCGCGACGCTCAGCGAGCGAATCTCAACTCTATACACGCTCCCGTTCACGACACACCATCAAAAATTCACACACTCATTTTACTGAATAAAAGCACCCGCTATTTCCACGAAACTTCACAAATCTCCAAACGATTTATGAAAAGAATCGCTGAAAACACCACATCATTGCACTATTCAGATTTTAGACGATTTATGAGCAACTATAGGTGGCATTAATTATTTTCAACCGCATTTTCGTTGATCACAGGAGGCACTGCACTTTAATTAATTGGTTATTAATTAATGCATTATGAATTTATTATCAGAAACAAACCAAACGTAATGCGTAAACATGTGGTCTGAATGTAAACAATTTAATAAAATACCATCAAATTCAATTATATCACTCCCGATTCACAATAAAGCTTATATTAATGAATGATTTTAGGTAATTTCAATAAACAAAATACGTACTTTGTGAAAAACGCAAGAATTTTATATCGATATCGTAGCGTTTGACAGATGCGCGCCAATGAACGAGACACAGACCGGGCGCAACGACGTCGAAATGCGACTGGCTCCTGGCGAGCTCGGCGCGCGCGCGTATCGAGCGCCCTCCGCCCGGCCCCCGCCACCCTCGCTTCTACAACCCCTGATTGTCCCGTCCCGCCCGGCTACTGAAGCTTTTTGGTTCTTAGCTTTTACCCCTCCGTAGCTCTGCGTGTCTCGCTATTACGGAATTACTGCATGCTAATTCTTATATTAGGTTCATTTTCAATTATGTATTAACTCAAACGTTAAGTACCTATTTGCAATTGTATCTAACGAATGTAATTGTATCTAAAGATCCCAATTATTTTAAGCTAGATTTGAGGTTATTAGCAGAGATCGGCTATTCGGAAGCATATTTACCTAAAGATAATTTTAGCTATGAAAGTATGGAATGGGCTTTATAAATTATTTGTAATATTTATTAAAAACCCCGGGATTCTTGATTGCATAACTATTCAGATGTGTATTAATTTAAAATTATTTATATGTAGGTACTGGAGAAGGGGTGGTTTGTATTAGTTAAAACAAAAAATAAACAAATTACTTGGGTACCTAAATTAAGACTTTTTCGATACAAAAGCGCATTCCATGTTAGCCAACATCTCAACTTTAGGTGAATATGCATCCGAATATCCGATCTCTGGTTATTAGGTACCTTCCATTATTATAACATTGGTGATTTGATTAGTTAATTTCCATGTAGGTAGCAGGGACCGAATTACCGTTATTTTTTCTCTAACGTTACCAATTAGCTACCGTTCTGTTAACGATAAAAAAGTAACGATAATAATACCGATATCCAGTCAGTTAACGTTATCTAATTACCAGTATTAGTATCGGTAAAAGTAAAAAATCTTAAACCGATAATTTATACGTCTATCTCTTTTTCTCTCTAAATTAAATACTTGTGATGAATAGCGTATTTATTTGGATCTTGTTTATAAAACACCTTCGCAAATAATGCATTATTTTAGAACAAATTTGGTTAGCATAAAAAAGGTTATAGTGAGCCAACCTTAAAAGATAGACATGCTGTCGCGGACTTTTTTTTTAACTTTTAACGGGGGAACTATGCCTTCGTACATGATTTTTGCGAAACTTTAACCGTTTACGCAGCGCACGCAGCAGAAGCTCTCAAAAGAAAAAAGAACACCGATTTTGAAACATTCTTCATTGGTGCTCCGCTCCTACTAGTCTTAGCGTGATGTTATATAGCCTATAACCTTCCTCGATAAATGGGCTATCTAACACTGAAATAATTCAAATCAGACCAGTAGTTCCTGAGATTAGCGCGTTCAAGTAAACAAACAGACAAACTCTTCAGCTTTATAATTAGTATAGATATAGATAAGAGTGGAACTTTAATAAAATGTAGTAATTTTGCTTGAATTAAATTTGTTTCTTTTTTAATACGACAAAGTGTCAATTCTAAAAAATGTCTATGTCAGGTCTGTTCACTTCAATATTTTAAAATTGATTTCTTTAAAAAAATTGGGGTAATAGATTTAAAGTGTTTTACATTTCTAAAAAGCCCGTTGTATGCAGATTTTAAAGCCATTATAAAATTGTAGGTTTTATGATTGTATTTCTATTAACAAAACTTAACAATAAGTGAGGGGAAAAAATACCGTTTTTTAACTTCATCAAAACTTTTGATAGTTACCGATGTCTCCAGATGCTTTACATTTGATGTTGTTTTGTAGCGTAGATATTCATAAATAACGTTTATTAAAATTAGCTTTGGATACGTGCGGTTTCTGAAGTTATCGTGAAAAGTATGACACAAGTCAGGGAACAGAAAACCTCTATCTTTTGCGGTACCTAATGTGAATAGTTCACTGATTAGTTTGCAGTATATTTTATTTAAATATTAATTATTTATAGACAATAGAGCGTACTATCTACAGTTTACACTCATTTTGCAGTACAACTTTAATCAACAAAATGGACATGGACCCTTATTTATCAAATAATATATAAGAGTGGATATCGCTATTACAAATTCGTAATAAAACCAAATAGACGTTTGACTGTTACGTATCTTCGTTGAATTTCAAAATTACTATAACTTTCAGGTGTCCTAAGCGTGAATTATAACTTTGAAGCTTTAACAACAGTTTTAAAAGGAAACTATCATGTCTCTGAAGACAAAATCTGTTTTATTATCAGTGATATTCAAAATAATCTTATTCCCATCTTTAATAGATGATGGGCGTCGAGGAAAAGGATTCATTTTAAAAAAGAACAGCATTTAGTTGGATTCAGAATATTTGGTAAGTTTACCAAACTCGTATGAAGTAACGCCTGTTTTGACTCCATCTATTTCTTCTGGGAATCGCGGAAGACCCTGTGTCTCATATGGGGACTCGTAAGAATCAACCAAAAAAAGAAAAAATACTGCGTTGCTTAGTGAATATAGCTTTGAACACATCTACAATGCCTTTATTCAGGGAAGCTACGTTCAATAGGAGAACGAATAGAAGCAAATCTCCTGGAGCCAGATTACAATGCAAACGGATCAAGAGCCAATAAGTGTTTTCATTGATTTAGATTTAACGAAAGCACAATCCGTGTGGTGCCGGACGTAAAGAATACGACCATCCCATCTCTTCCCGTGGGTGTCTTAGGAGGCTGAGGAGGCTTAGGAGACTAAGGGACTTATTAGAGAATGGGCAGCAGCGTTCTCTATGCATTTTACCACCATACTGCGATCGCCAACCTGCCCACCAAGCGTGGCGATTATGGCAAGCCCCCCCCCCCCCCATAATTGGACAGCAGTGGACGTCTTCCGTCTGAAATGATGATGATGATGAAAGCACAATATATTTATATAAGGAATTTCACTAACGAGCGAAAATGTTTTGTATTTCCACCATATTATAAAATACAAAAAGCCAAATAGAGATGTTATCGACCATCTTTAGCAATACAAATTACAAATACACATGCAAAAATACTGAATCATAATAATTATTAAGATTCAGTATTTTGGCTATAAATTCGGTGTATAAGACTGGATTGAGTGATTACGTTTTACTCAGTAAATGGGGATATGATGGTTCATCTGGTCTGAGTCAGTATAAAAAAAACTTCCAGAGGAGTCTGAACTGATTTCTGACGCATTGTTTATTACATCTTTAGTGCCTATCGAATTAATCAATGAGCCAACGGGCGATATTGGCTGGCAAAATTCAGTGCCTTCAGTCCGTTTTTGTCGACCTACATCAATAGAATTTTGAAATGAAACTCCAGAAAAACTAAAGCTATTGTGGATGAAATAAAAAATCTAATCATTTCCTTGGATCCATCATTGATTAATAAAGTAGGCGAAGGAGTGAATGTGAAGCACGAACTCTTTCTGACAATGGTAGATGGCAAAGTAGCTCAAGTATTAACGGATACACCTTCTGGTTCCACATGTACAATTTGTGGAGCTACTCCACGGCAAATGAATGATCCTACTAAAGTCACTGCTAGGCCTGCAAATGAAAATTCATATCAATACGGACTTTCTACATTGCATGCCTGGATTCTAGACATGGGCAAAATAGCTCACTGAAAAGAAAAAGAGCGATTAGCTCTTCCACTCTAAAGAGCTATATCACTCCACTAGCTCACTAGCTCTTCTATAGCTCAGTGACTCAGGCGACGACTGTTTGCTCTTTTGACTCACACCTCACCTGATGTAATGGTAAATGCTGAAAAATTTGGCAATTATGCCATGGAAACTGTCAGAATCTATGTGAACAATTATGATTGGTACTACATGCCATCTTCAGTACATAAAATTTTAATCCACGGTGAAAGTATCATCAAGCATTTTGCTGTGCTTCCTATTGGTCAACTTTCAGAAGATGCGCAAGAATTCCGCAATAAGGATCATTAAAAAAACTCGGCTACATCATGCCAGGAAGTGCTCTCGTACGGCTACAAATGAGGAAGTATTTCATACTCTTCTCTACACATCAGATCCATACATTTCCAGTCTTAGAAAAACATTTAGCAGACGTGTGAAGTCACTTGATAAAGATACCTTAGATCTTTTAAAAGTTAATGAACTCATTTTGGATCCCGAAACTCACCAAATATAATTAAGCAAGTGTACATTATGCTTTATATTAATATACATAACATAATTTTTCTAGTATTCATTTTACTTAGGAGGTTCGTAACTTTAAATGTTTTATGAGATAAATATTTGTAATCATAATTTTAATAATTAGGTACTTATTTAAAACTAAAGAGCTATAGTACTATTGTTTTATAATAAACTAATGTAATTATAAATTTTAACTCACAATATAAATAGTGTTGTCCCTAAGGAAATAAATAAGGACCATTTGTATTTTTTTTTATTTTATTAATTTTTATACTATAATAAAATTATAGCATCTGAACTTTATTTAAAGCCTTATTTTATACTCTATGCATATTCAAAACTTCAAGCATCTTTCTTGAAAACTAAAGCAGTTATCGATTTTTGATCTGAAACAGACCTCGATTTTCCTTAGCGTGGTGGGGAGACTAGCATCTTTCGGTGTGTGCACAGAAACAATATTATATACACGCCAAACGTGCGACTACCTTCGGCGTTGTTTCTGTGGTGCAGAAAATTATAATAAACAGGGTGGCAGGGACCTCAACGCGACAAACTGAAACCATGAATGACTTACCTTCGGCGTCTATACAATATTGTTTTTGTGCTGTAGAAAATTATAATAAACAGGGTGGCAGGGACCTCAACGCGGCAAACTGAAACCATGAATGACTTACCTTCGGCGTCTATACAATATTGTTTTTGTGCTGTAGAAAATTATAATAAACAGGGTGGCAAGGCCATCAACGCGAAAACTGAAACCAGAATGACTACCTTGTGCGTGTATACAATATTGTTTCTGGGCTGCAGAAAATTATAATAAACAGGGTGGCAGGGCCATCAGCACGAAAACTGAAACCATGAATGACTACCGTCAGCGTGTATCCAATATTAGTGCCGATTCTCTTGTACACCGAACTAAAGTAAGTGATCGTTTAGTTCATTTGTTTAGTGTAGGCCATGAGAATCTTAAAGCTATTCTGCAAATAAAATCTCTAAATTTAAAAATTATTTTGAAACAACTAAAATCTTATTTGACAATCGCAAGTCCACGTGGTATTTTTCGCAACACGGTACTTGTTTGCCCTACCCCGTGTTTTTTTTTAGTGCCGGAAGTGCGCAGGTCGACGTGTTTTATATGGAATTTTTCACTTTTTGCATGGAAAGTATGAAAAATTATTACCTACCTGTTAAGTTCTACAGGTTTATGGGTTTAGTAAAGGGGTTATTTTTGCGTTAGGACCTCTTCGTTTTTGCACTTGATGCGACAATCCTTTGATTTAACGGTAATTTTAACGTTTAATATTTAACGGAACGAAACTAAATGTTTTGGTAGTTTTACCGGTATTTTATTGGTAACGGTAACCGTCCCTGGTAGGTAGGTTTAACAATTTAAATAAAACATCGCGCTTTGAGGCTATCTTTATTCTTGCAAAAGCAAATTCATAATATAAACCTAATCCAAAAATAACATCACACCATTTCCCGAAAGGGATATGCAGAAGTAGGTATCCAGCTAGAAGGTATGACAGCATTTCGTCAAAGTCCTATAGGACAGGGCGACTCTATTACTTACCATTATCCGGGATTCCGGGCATAGCCCAGACTCCGGGCTACTATGTACCTAGTTGCAAAAAAATCCGTAGGTGGTCTTGCAATTCAATAACCGCGCTAGTGACCACAAGACCGACACTCTAGAGATTAGACCAACGGGTCTAGCCTGGTTGGTTACGATTAAGACATGTTGGAGTAAGTTCGGCCCTGGGATAAGACCGCATAGGTACGTATCAAAAATGCCCGGCTACTTTGGCAATATTTTTTATTAAGCTGTAATTGGAGCTCGGGGCAGAAAATGGCGCATATCGGCGACCCCAACATACTCTAGTTTGAATCAAGTTTACCGAATGCTGTCTTGCATTGGTTCGAGCATCTACACTAATTTCTAAAATCAGATGTTCACATGATTTTGAGTTTCAGAAGTTGGAAAAAATACGTCTACTGCTGTAAGTGTTCCCTAAGCATCATTGCGATTTACGACAGCGGGTCTTTTGCTACTCGTATCCAGTGGACCTTCAAACATCGTCGGGACTTTGTGTAGGGCCTAGGCGGTGTTGTGTACCTTACGACGAATGCTGTTGGGATTCTTGTGCCAGACCTCGGTTTTGCGTCGCACCGGCATATCCCCCAAATAAGAATAATAGAGAGAGTTGTAATATCAAAAAAGCAGCTTGGGCGTGACCGTTGGGGTAAAAGTGTTCTTGAGTGAAGACCGCGAATCGGCAAACGTTAGTTAGGACTCCCTCAGGCTAGGTGGAACGACGATCTTCGCCGGGCGACTGGTAGCAGCTGGATGACAATTGCCGAGAATAGAGCTGAATGGTGTAGAATTTGAGAGGCCTATGTCCAGCAGTGGACTGCTGTAGGCTGATGATGAGACTGGGCGTGCGGCCAATCAGAAGCTAGGTTAGTCAGTAGGTAAGTGGAGAAATCATTCAGTTGCGCCTGTTTTTATAACAGGGTATTTAGTACTTTACAATACCGCTTCAGTAGATAATTTCACGCACATCACCCACAGGAAACAACCACGAATAACAATGACCTGCTCCTACACCAAGGATCCATCTTTGTCCGCCAATTTCTATACTTTATTGATACAGAATGAAACAAAAAATAATAATGAAAACAATTATTATATTAAAACAGTAATTTTACAGACTAGTATAAAAAATAGCCAAAGCTAGCACTGAGCAATATCATTTGTGACTTTTAATAAAAATAGTAAATAAAAATATTTTTTTCATATCAATATAAGTAATAATAATAGCTGATATACATAAACTCTATAATATAAGACAGTTCTAGGCATTTGCACTGTGTGCTTAAATTATGGTAACTTGGTTACCATGAAGCTAAGACTAAATGTGATGGGTAAACTGCTTGGGGGCTACGCTATCATTTGTATTCTTGTATCTGATCTCTTTGATGGTCAGTTGCTTCCCTTGGTGTATTCTTTGCAGATGACTCCTCATATCGTAAGACCGTGAGAAAGACCGATGACACACAGGACATTGTGTCTTTCCTGCGTGTGAATCCTTGTGCAATGTCAATGAAGTCGGATGCTTGAAACCTTTTGGACAGAGTTGGCAGCGGAACTTAGCCAGTTCTGATTCTGTAACAAAAATGTACACTAAGTATTTGTAAACAAATAAGGAATAAATGAGCGAAACAGGAATCTTTTATTCAAGTAATAAAACTCTCATTTTACCAATCTTTTAGAGTACCTATTCTATTCTATTTGCATTTTGGTTATTCTCCCACATAAGTACATCCTAGAGGAAGACTCATAAGCATAAGTCATATTATAATATTGTTAAACATGATAAGCTATTTACTTAGAGAGAGTTGCACCAACTAACTTTAACGATAACAAGGCATTGGTAATCGTTAAAGTTATTTGATAAAAAGACGTCAAAACTATCGATAATGATCGCCCAACTTCCGGTGGTTTAGAACAATAGTTACGGTTAGTACCATAATTTTTTTGGAGTGTTATTCCTTTCCTTTTCAATGTGTTTTTAAGTAGTGGATAATAATAACTATCAGTGACGAGACCCTATCTACGCTCTGTTGTCGAGTCTTGAGTCAAAAAGTTTTCTAAGAAACGAATTAAAATTTATAGAGATTTTGTTATCTGTTTCTAATTAGTTAATTTCGCCCAGTTTTGTCATTAGTTTTCATATTCGAATCTAAAAAGACTGTTTTCACTTCTCATGCTCTAAAAGTACGCCAATATAGCTCTACAAAGCGGGACTAAAGTGACCACTTTCACTCCGCACCATGGCCTGGACCAGGGCCGGACGCGAGAGAACGCCTCCAAGAGGACACAGCGGTGCTCCGCCCAAGCCGGGCAGACCGCCACCGTATACACCCTTTCAAGTTTAACTTTTATTAAGACGGTGCAACAACAGGTAGTTAGATTTTATGGTCATTGGTAATGTTACTGTTAGAATTACGAGAAAGTTTTCTCTGTCTCAACAAAACTCATGACTTAGCCTGGTTGCCAGTTATCAGTTTTGTGTTAAGAACTTTACGTTGGTCAGAATGAAGTTTGAAAAGAAATTATTTCATCACAATGACATTAGAATTGATTTCTGTCAATTCCATTAATATATAGGAGACATGCAATCGGGCCGCATGACATTATAAGAATATAATTAATATTACTAATACTGTTAAAGTAGGAATATCTAATTGTTCTCTCACAAATCGGCTTGCAATAATGTTAACTGAGAACGACGAAAACTGTCCCACCGTAATACAGTTTATAACTAGTACGGGGGTCAGAGTGAATCGGTTTCGTAATAACCTGAATGTAATAAATTGTGCAGTGTTATACTAATTGGTTACTTATATCTTTTTAGATTCCTAGAACGTAAGTAATAGTATATAATTTTTTTTGTAAGGTTATCATTCTTGTGGAAAAATAAAGATTTATTATTATTATATTATAATAATTAGGCGACAGGGATGTTGACGAGCAAACTATAACCATGAATTGAGAACATGATCCTAAACCCCCTAGCATATAATTTTTATAGCAGATAACAATAAAATGATCTGCCGTAAATGTTGACTGCGTAGGTATTGCACTTTTCTATGATACAGCTAATTACTTTTTATAGCAATGAAAAGTTTCAACGCAGTGGCAAAATCATGTGCTGAGAGAATGACCCTGCCGCCCCTTATAAATTTTCCTTGTATGGCACATACCGGAATTGCTTTTTTCTGACAAATCTTCAACTGAAGTTGTCTGAGTATCAACTTGCATTTCTTCACTACTGGTAGATGGTGCTGTTTTCAGTTTTACATTATCTTCAGACTTTGAGGTTTCAGGTTGCATTTCAACACTACCATTTTCTTGTTCTGGAATACTTTTGTTTGGGTTATTCGCCATTGTGATAGTTTGTGGAATGTAATCTTCTCTAGAACTTTGCATTGTGGCTAAGTTAATTGGTTCATCAGACAAGACAGGCACAATATCCTCAGTCATCCTACTCGATTTAGAACTTAAATCTAAAGAGATGTTGTCTGTGATCCTCAACTGGCTTTTTGATGATTCATCCTCCATGTTATCAGTCAAACCCTTAACCTCTAGGAGCTCAGCAGTTATAAGGAATGATTCCAATTGCTCTTGGAATATGTTCACCTCACCATGGTACATAAAGTTGATAATCGCATTAAGGTCCTCGAACTTGAAGTTTCTGAATATTATCACAGGGTGTTGGCATGGGTTCTCTTTGAATATTTGCTTGAAGTAACTACTACAAGCAGATAACAACATCTTATGTGCCTTGATTTTGCCTCCATCGCAGCACAGTGTGACATCCACTAGATCGTTTTCAAAACGGAGAACGTTGAACGCTTCTGTTACGTGAGATACGTAATTATTCCAGCGTAAAGAGAACTGCGGTGCATTATTCATTCTACAACTGGTAGTTCACAAAACCACTGCTGAAATATCGAAAACACTTAATCTACTAATGAGTTTATCACTTTGTTGAGATAATCGACCAGATTTGATAAAGGTCAGGTTATTTTTTCGATGTTTCAAAGGTTTCGAGTAAAGAATCCGAGTTTCTCTTTCATTTACACAAAAATTGGTTGTCAATACAAATGTCAATAAGTTTACAATCTGTCATTCGGGAAAACCTGCATTGCCAACGCTAAAGTTCAAAATAAGTGATTTTATCACAGACATGATTTTGATTTTATGGACCTGACGGAAAACAAATAGGTAGAGGAAAAAGAAAAACTAATTATTTTTTATTCTTAAATACAATTAAAATAATTAATCTTTAGAACAGAACGGAATAAAAGAATAGAATAAAATATTTATTCGACACAGACACAACACAACAAACATTAAAAAAAATAAAAAGGTAAGTAGTGAAACGTGAAACCGATTTCTCTGTTTTTAACGCAACCTTGTTGGAAGTCGCATAAGAAGTTTCACTTCAAAAAAGGTGTGTGGAGAAAGTGTTCCGCGCGGAAGAAGTGAAACCGATTCACTCTGATGCGTCGGTTGCGATAAACGTTTAACGCAACCTTTAGCGTTAAACGTTTAACGCAACCTTGTTGGAAGTCGCATAAGAAGTTTCACTTCAAAAAGTACTCAACGTATAAGTATATTTCTCCGTTAATTAATTGTTGATAAGAAGTATTATCATAACATGTTTGGTAGTGCTTGAATTATTGATTACGCTGCTGTGAATAAAATAACTGTAACTGTAACTTTTTAATTGGGATAAAAACTGCCACTTGCTCACTTCAAATGTCGCTGCTATCTACGTAGTATCTATATGTGGTCTGTGCTGTTATCCAAACTACAAGAATTTAACGGCTAGCTGTCACCCACCACCCTTACATTTTTTTTTGTAAACAAGCGACTTCTTTTACCCATAATTAATTAATATTGGCATGTATTTGCTAGACAGAAGATGTTTAAAGACGACAATTGTGGTAGAAAACTCTCCGACACTAAAAAATCTATACATAAAGACTTTTATGACAGAATTTCGTTTACAGGCGATGCTCCCAAGAGAACTGAGTCTGTTTCTATTACTTAGAGGCTCTTTTGGTGTGATAATACGTAAATTATAGTAAAAGTGTGTGTGTGTTTATATTATCATATTAGAATAGGGTTAACATCTCAGAAGTTTTTCATTTTTGATCACCCCCGAGATTCCACGTTTGTGGCAGCACTGAGCGTTGGATTTTGTTTGACAGTGACACAAACATGACAGACATTTCTTGTGTCTTTCGATTTCACCTAGTGATGTGGATTCGATATGACAATTTTGCTTCTCAAGTGCACTATTAGGTATATGAGTCTACTCGGGTTTCCGTACTCGAATACAATTCCACGAACGGAACGGTCCTTAGAGCATTTAATTAACCTAAATGCTCTAAGGAACGATCGTAACAGTTGTTCACTGTGAAGTGGCAGCACAAGGGCAGCACATACAACTAACGGAAAAATCGGATGGAACAGTCAATAGAAAATGCATTTCAACTTTGTCACTTCACTGAAATTAACAATGTTTTCTAAGGGTAGAACAGTTAGCACCTACTCCCGCACTGCTACAGCTCGATTCAAATTTTGTGGCGGCTCGGAACACGAGGCGAGTCGCTGCGCAGTAACAAATTCATGGGTCAGCGGGGTTGAGGGGTGGAGTAAGTACTGCGCAGCGAGTAGCGCACTTCAGAGCCTCCATAAAGTTTGCCGCGAAGTATACACCACTCCCACGTGGCCCACTAGCTATTGCCATGCCTTCATTGTTACATTGGCTGGATTATGGACTAATTAGACGGTCCATGGGGTGGATATATTAACGCTGTCGTAATAAAGCGGGTTCGTCAATTGTTGAACAACAGTCACAGGCTAGGTAAGTATTTGGTTTTTGTACATGTTATTAATTTTCTGCGTGAATAAAACCTAGTGTTCAGCTTCCATTTACCATAAAATAATTACGTAAATTTTCATTCTCAGATAGTATCGTTGTGCCCTGGAACGTTTTAATTAAAATAGTTTCTTTCTGATCCATCGGGAATGTCTTAGGTATAGCCCGGAGTCTGGATTTGAGCCCGTTTGATGGCATTAGCCCCAACCCCCGGGTTCCTTTTACATGGGACGTAAACAAAACTGGTGTAATGTGGGTAGGTACTTATACCATTTTTACACCTCTGCCTGACCAATCGGCGAAAACGGGCGTGATGTGAAGGTTATAAGTTTAGATTTCTATGACAGTGCAATGGTGTTGGCACATATTGCATCCCACACCAAAGACTGACCTAACTTCCAAAGCAGTACTGTCATTCCATCCTAGTATTGACCAGACGACTAATGCCGACCAGCAAGAAAAAATGGAGACGCACACTCGGGACCCATGACCCCGGGTTTTGATCGAATGGCTCAACCTGTAGTTACTCATAAGGTCACAGTATTTGCTCCCCTTGAGGGTCTCAGCAGCCGCAGCCGCGGTGATGGCGTCAGCACAGCCCACCGTGCTAGCAACATGAGATGGATGCAAGGAGGTCGACACAGGTTGCCCCCACAACAGAGGCCTACCCACATTCCAAGGCTACAACGTCATGCTGTCAGGGGGTCTAGACAAAACTTATTTCTTTTAGCGTTCACGCAAAACGCTACGCCAAAATGTATGAATGACATTACCTGCGGAAAGGTTACGTCGTGTCCTTTCCGTAGGTACCGTGCAATGCAACCAGCGTGCCTGCAGCGGGACAGGCCATGGTGCCCGTGTCTGTCGACAGCTTCACCGCAGTAACACTGATGGGGAGCAACACAAGACAAACGGAGAGATGTAGCGGGCCGAGATGTTTAATCAAAATTAAAAATTGTGTCGAGTTTTCGATTATTAATAAGCACATCAGTGGGAGTTTTTGGCGGGATCGCGTTGGAACATGTCGCACGAATTTTCATTTTCATTAAATTTTGTGAATTAGCGTATTAAATTGTATAATTTTGGTAGTGAATTATTCAATTTAGTTACGTGTGAGTGTGTGAGTACACAAGTGTAGTGAAGGTGAAAATAAGTGACTAACGTGGACTTTTCGTGTTCCCCCCAAAAACTCCTACTAGGTTGTTGTAAAGTTACTACCGCTTTACAATAACTTTGATTTGACTAACTAAAGTCGACCATGACTGTTTCGTAACTTCGTGCCCGATGTCGGGGAATTTACATGATCGAAAAGAAAAATTACTTGACACTGGCTAAATGCACAAACCGTGCGAAACCAAAACCAAAAAAAAAAAAAAAGCACATCAGTATTTTTGACAACAGTTTGACATTGACAATAAAATGACATCATTGACAGCTCATTCATTGTTATCCCCAAAATTTCTAATTCGAGTTCTATGAGATAAATTGTAGAAATAACTTGAGAATTGTGTAAGTACAAAGTAGTATAGAGTAATAAATAAGTCCTCAGTGAGTCTAATTAAATTAAACCAAATCTACTATAGATAAAATAAAATGGTAAGTCAATTATTATTACGAATAGTGTGTGAGGTTACAATGGTATCAGCAGCACAAAGAAATTATTTTATTGTAATTTATAGCACGGCCGGGTAAAAGTTCGCACTACGGAAGAAGAACGGGCAAGAAAACAGAAAGAACGTCAAGAGAAACTTAAGGTTTACAAATATGCTATGCAAAAGATTTTTCAAAAGGTTTGTGTTGAAAAATTTCATGGTCCTAGGAGTATATCGTAGAAATAGGTGGTAATTACAAAACTTTTTTCTCAGAGGAAAGAAGGTGAACTTGACAAAGATCTATTGGAGCTGACAGGAAAAGTGTTGTCATCCAACCCTGATATTTATACACTATGGAACATCAGAAGAGAAATACTCATCATTTTCAAGTAACTTAATCTATTAGTCATTTGTCATTTAGTAAATGCTTATCAATAATGACTAGCTTAATCAGCCTATAATGTTTTCACTGCTGGGACTCAGGCACAGAGAGGACTCTGTGAGGGTGAATCGATAATTAATATGATGATGGTGACCAAGAGCTGTTACAATATTTTTTCATTAATTTAATTTTTTAAATACATACTTCTACACCTAAGTGGCATGCCTTAAAGTTTTTGTTACTTAATTCTATACACTGAGAGAAAATCAATAAATAAACAATGACCAGCTGATCCGAAAATTCTGTAACATTGATCACTGCAAAATGTGTTATGTACCTCAGAAACAAGCTTTGTAGAAACTATTTGAGGAAGTACCAGCATAACAGATACTATGTTATACAATAATTTCCAGGAAAAATGATTACAATGAAGAGGAGCTGTCACAGTTGTATGATGCTGAACTGCATTTAACTGAGTATTGTTTGAAAATAAACCCAAAATCTTACTGTGCCTGGCATCAGAGGGAATGGGTGCTTACTACGAGGGCAGACCCCAATTGGGAAAAGGAACTGTCTCTATGCAATATGTACCTGAAGTTGGATGAAAGAAATTGTAAGTATTTATGGCTTTTCTAAAGCTCTTATAGAGAAGGAATCAAAAGAAATACTAAGTGTTTGTAGGAAACAAATATGGTTGGGCTTGTTGGTTGCTAGAATAATGTGTTCTGCGAATAGGTGAATCACAGGTGTAATGAGTTACAAGACACACTCACATATTTTTTAACTCAAGAAATAGTTGATCACATAATTAAATGATTCATTTATTGCCAGTACTGACACTGGACTGGGCATGAATGACACTAAATATTATTATTTCCAACAATAGCAGATACAAAATTACTGATAACATTTTTATAATATGTTTCAGTCCACACTTGGGATTACAGAAGATTTGTTGTCAGTCAATCCAAGCCATCATTGAAAGATGAGTTTGACTACACTACTGAAAAACTGATGGAGAATTTCTCCAATTATTCTGCATGGCACCTCAGGAGTAAATTGCTTGTGGAGCTCTATCCTGACTTAGAAGGTTGGTAAAAAAACAAAAAGGAATTTCTTTGATATTCATACAGGAGTACTGTTAATAAGTGCACTAACCCTAGTACAAGTCAAACCTTATTTCGGGCGAACTTTTAATCCTTACTAATATTATAAACGCGAAAGTTTGTAAGTATGGATAGGTAATAGGGTAATAGGTAATACGGGCTGTTATCCGCAACTCCACGTCAAAGCGCGTATTTTGCTTACGGGTGGGAGAATCGTTCATTCGATCCACCCCAGCTCCTCGAGAAAGGCCAGCAACGCCTTGGTGTTGCTGACCTTTCTTTTTAACCTAAAGTATGGATGGATAGATGGATGGACGTTTGTTACTCTTTCACGCAAAAACGGCTGAACGGATTTGGATGAAATTTGGCACACAGATATATTATAATCTAGATTAACACATAGGATACTTTTTATCCCGGTAGTACATTCCCGCGGGATAATTTCCGACCTAGATCCTCAGAATTCTATCGAAAAGGCATAAATGAACTTCCGTTTAGATGGTAGCAATGTATAGATAATGAGGGTAAATATTTTGAATAAATATATCCTTACTTCCTTACTAATATTATAAACGCGAAAGTTTGTAAGTATGGATGGATGGATGTTTGTTACTCTTTCACGCAAAAACGGCTGAACGGATTTGGATGAAATTTGGCACACAGATTTAATATAACCTAGATTAACACATAGGGATAATTTCCGACCTCCACGCGGCCGAAGCCGCGGGCGGAATCTAGTAGTAACATAATTATTATGTATTTTCATGAAATCCTTATTTCATTCCAGGTGGGCGCCCAATAGAGGATAGTCACCATAAACATGAGTTGAAAATGGTACAGAGTGCAGCTTTCACTGATCCAGATGACACCAGTGCTTGGTTTTATCAAAGATGGCTGCTAGGTAAAACCATTTTTTTTTTTTCGGATGTGAAATCATCAAATAACTTCTCCTGCTCTGGGTGGAGCGGGAGGGCGTGTCAGACTCTGACTAAAACCGACCCGTGTTCCCTCAGTTGCCTGTGTGCCAGGGGCCGCGGTATCTCTTTCGAACATCCCGCACCCCTGGCAGGCATCGGCCCTTGCGGACCCCCCATTTGGTGCTGACATCTCTTTGAGGCGCGCGTGGAACTCAACGCGCCGTCGACCCGGGCTTGGTCCTTACCGGACAGCGAGCTACCCATTACTCGCCGTCCGCAAGCCCGCTATTTAGAATGCCATGATTTTATAATAAATAAGTATCCCATTGTTGCTAAGCAAAAACTTATTAAACAGGTATCGATTTTACATCACTGTAATGAATGACCAAGTTTATCTTAAAAACTACGAATAAATCCCTCAACTGTGACTCACTTCTAAAGCGAGGGATTGATTAATTTTGAGCCTAGACATTTTTATACTTATGTGATTAAAATGAAAAAAAAAAAAATTACAGGAGCTGTAAGAACAAATATAGAAGTTGCAGTTTACGTAGTATCGCCATCGAAAACGACAGTAGCATTTAGTCAGCCTATCAACCAGCCCTCTGTAGCTTCAAGGACGCGTCTGTTCTTCGACAATGAATTAGTAAATGGAGACTGGCAGTCTTATTCAGGACACCAATACGACGTTCTATGGATTTTCAAACATAATGCAGATATCACTGAGAATTTGGATGTAAAGGTAATAAGTACAAGATTAATTTTCACTCTTCTTTTTATGTTTGATTAGGTTGGCCTGGCCCCTAATTGCGTAAGATTTTCAAATCCGAAGGATTTGAAAGGGAATTAATAATCCAATGCGTAATCGTCTGCTGAACAACGTAAATAACGCAATGAATGTGGTTGAAGTGTCAAAATGAAGGGCATTGCCATTGTAACTGTGTTATGTAATTAGCCCGCTGCGCTGTTCCAATCCCTACTATATTATTCACCACATATTATACAACAAAATCCCCCGCCACGTCTGTCTGTTCGCGATAAACTCAAAAAGTACTGAACGGATTTTCATGCGGTTTTCACAAATAGAGAGTGATTCATGAGGAAGGTTTTTTTTTTGGGTGGGAAATCATCTAATAACTTCTCCCGCTCTGGGTGGAGCGGGAGGGCGTGTCAGACTTTTACTGACTAAAACCCACCCGTGTTGCCTGTGTGCCAGAGGCCGCGGTATCTCTTTCGAACAACCCGCACCTTCATGAGGAAGGTTTAGGTGTATAATTTGTTTAGCTTTTGTTGAAATTGGTTAACGCGGGCGAAGCCGCTGGCAAAAGCTAGTGAGAGATAAATTATAAAAACATGATGTAAAAAATGAATCAATTTATTGTTATTTTTAAATATTTCAGATGGAGTATGACAGTGAAGATGGAAAGATACAAATAATTCCTAGTGTTAAACACAATTTAAATACTTATATTGGTAAAGCTGAAATCAGTTTTGAGAAAAAATACTCAAAACCAGTTGTTGAGGAACTGAATAACCAGCTGATTTCCTGTCGTCAGTTGCTGGCTATGGAACCTGACAATAAATGTAATTATTATAACTAGAAATATTATTTATCACTTTTCTTAGTTTGGTCATATTTGAGTCTCCTTACTACATATTGATCATTATTGAAGCCTAAAGGCGAAAACTGACTTTTGACGTTTGTTTGTAATGTATCAAGTTTTTGTAACACGTTACAGTAGTCAGTGCAACGAGCCGATCCGCTAAGTCGGAGCCTTGCGAGCGCATGTTTACAAACAAGGTGCAGGTTGAATAAAAATGGTTGCACCCTTGAGTCAAGAGCTCGAAGTGACCGTTCGCCACATTTAGTGTATCGCCGTTTTATTACAAAAAATGGGGCGCAGTTGAGTCATGTGCTCGAAGCGAGCGTTCGCCGCGATTTCTGTGTCGCCCTTTTGTAACTAACCTCGCGTCGAATGATACATGACAAACAAACGTTGGTCAGCTGGTTGGTCGTTGGTTGGTGTAGAAAATATTTTTGAATTCCAGTTTTTCTTATATCTTTCTAGCTATTTACAACTTTTTGTACTATAGTAAATTCACAATTATTTGACCTCTGACAGCAACCTTATTGCAACGAGAATCAAGATCGCTATTATGCAGAATCAGAGTGAGTCCGAGGTCAAATATGAGACTACACACACACACATCATGCTTGTCAAATGATTTGATAATTTCTTTCAGGGACTCTTCTTACCACCACAGTTTTTCTTCATTGTATTGATGCGAAACAGTATCACAAGGAGACAATAGAAAATTTACATACATTGAAAAGTATAGATGATTTGCGGGCTGGTTACTATGACGATTTAATTACTAAATGGAGTATAGAAGATCAACTTACACAGGATTATAAGAAAAACTGTCTAGACTTCAAAATCATGTTTGATGATAAAATTACCAATTTACCACATTTACAATACTACAGTTATTGCGAAAATGTTGATTTATCTAATCAGAATTTAACATCAAACGTTTTGCCTTACTTAGAATTGCTTCAAAACTGTAAGGTGAGCATAATTCGGGTTTCAGTATAAAAGTTTTGACTCTGTTTCCATTTTTTACCAGTTTGAAGCCAATACCAGACTAAGTTATCTAACAAGTTTTTTTATTCTTTACAGAAATTATCTTTAGAGAACAATCAACTGACGACATTAAGAAATTTCCCTAATTTAAATCTGGAGGTTCTAAATATATCAGGGAATAATGATTTAGTTGAAGAAGAAGTTGGGTTATTTAAGAAAAGATGCAAATATTCAGTGATTTTCTGAAGAATATATTGTCACCTTTTGGTGGTAAAGATATTTAAAATATATTATAATAGTTAAACTTAAAACCTTAAAACTAAATTATTACAATGGTAAAATAATCAGATTACTAAGCCTTCGCCACACTGAACGCAGGTAGAAAGCAGAAGCTTCGGACGCACACTATTCCGGTATTAATGACAACACTCGATTACTGTATTTTTCTACACTTTGTACTGATCCCACATAAATTATATTGAGCTGTATTTCGACATGCCGTTTGGCGCCCACTTTTCAATATGAAGTGGCTAACTTCGCCCACTTTTCAATATGAAGTGGCTAACTTCGCCCACTTTTCAATATGAAGTGGCTAACTTCTACCGCTCTCTATCTGCGTAAGTGAAGGTGTTACTAAGTGCATCACTATTGTTAACACAGATAATGGTCCAAGTTATATTCATAGTTAATAGTAAATAACTTAAACATAATAAAGTGCCTACCATTTTATTTCTTCCAGCAATGTAAACAAGATTATAATATTTATTTAATAAGACTACAGATTTAAAGTCAATAGTTTAAACTATCATATTAATTTGCCAAATAAATATAGAAACCGGACGGACAAGTGAGAGTAGGACTCGCGACCTGAGGGTTTCGTCTCAAAGCTGCACGCGGCTTCACTCATTTGACACGGTGAATATTCCAATTTCAAATTGAAGGTCAAACTTAAGTAAGTAGTTGAAAAACATGTTCTCTCTTACTATGTAACTTTGTAATTTTGTATGCATAATATTGTGAGATTTATAATGTCATTTTAAGACCATAGATTTAGGTTTCCCTTGTAATCTATAAGTAAAGAACTAAGTATTTCTTGTATTTCTTTTTAAAAATTTTGGGCTCAGTAGTTTCGTAGGGGAAATGGACAATATCCACTTACTTTCATACAAAATTTTAAAACCGTTTGTTTTGAGATTATTTAAAAAGAAAAAATTAGACCCTCACGGCAAACTGTTTCATTTGATATGTCGCACGATAGTTTGCATATTTTATTTTCCAATTTGCCCCCCAAAACGGACCCTCATATTCTAAATTAGTCTGTTTTTGAGTCACAGAGATTCATTATGTGTGCCAAATTTAAACTTACTCGGTACCGTTGATTCGGATCAAATTGACTGTGACAGGCATACCACAGTGGCAAACACACACACACATGCACACGAGAGATTCTATTAGTGTTCGCGTTTTTTCATTCGGACGTATGGAACCCTAAAAACTTTCTTACATTATTGGAAAAAAATAAAATGTGTTTTACATACAACAAAACAAATATTATATTTTAACTATCATTACTAATAATCATTATATAAAGCAGTATATAACAAACTTATTTCAAAGCACCTTATGCTTGCAGCTTCATTCACAACGTAAATATGTTATGTAATGGTAATTGATTTATTATTTGAAGCTGTATGTACAAAGGCAGTACATCAAGCTACCCCAATCTGTCATTTTTTTTCAACTTTATTACAAAGGAATAAGGTTCATGTTCAATTGGGTAAATTGATGTGCTGGCGTCTGTACTTTAATCATTATTAAGAGCTATCTCTTTCGAAATTTATTATTTTATTACTTGATATTTCGCGACTGTGTTGTATAGAATGATTGTAACAAAAAATAACAATATATTTGCTTTCAATTACCCTCAAACTAATGGTTAAATTAATTACTTATTTCTATTAATAATTATTTTAAAAGTAAAGTTACTGCAATATTTGTCTTCAGTAACACCTCTTAACTTTTAGCTGCATTCCACTGTCTAGCCTGCCTTACAATAAGCTTTTGTCAAGTGTGTTTAGAACTTATATTTGTATGCTTTTGTCTAGTATGTAAGTAAAGAATTAGTTCTAAAATGTTAGAGGCCTCTGGCTTCCCTCAAAATGTTTTTGTTTTTTATAAATCATTTTTTATTTAACAATAATCTCTACATTAACTATGCTCCATTTGAAATAAGATTTAAGACATTTAAATAATCTTTTTTTACGTTCTGTTCAACCGATTTTGACTTCTATTTCGTAGACATAAGGATGGCATTATAAGCAAAAAAGTGGTTACAATACCAACTTTTTACTGGAGATGCCATTTATCATGCTACCAACGTAATAGAAGTCAAAATCAGAATGGACTGTAAAGGTTTATTTAAATGTCTAATCTTATTTCAAACGAGGTATACACATCCTATTATGTTTAGAAAAATATATCTATGATGGTTTAGTAACAAGTATTTTGTATTGTTGCGCACAAGTATTTAACAAACCTTAAACAGTTTTCCTATACCTATAAAGAAGAATTAAATCTATGGGTCTTTTGTAACAAGCAAAGGGCGCGCGTATCAGTTGGTCTGACTTAATCACTGGAGTTTTCCATCGCATTTTTCGGTACACAGTCCACGTGAAGGTAAACTTGTGCAAATCTACAAACAAAACCGTAAACCCAAACAGATCGCACAATGCTTCGGAGAATGGGTATGTTTCAGCTGGTATCATCTAACAACCGAATTACATTATGTAGTTATAAACGCAAGCTTTAATTTAGACTAGAGCTTGCGTTACAGCAAGCGCGCGCCTGTTTACAATTACAAATAGTCCCATGAATTTAAGTTGAATAAATCAGAAAGTATAGTTTCAAATGCCGTGACACATCTAAATAACGACAGGACAAAGGCTTTAATTTCAGTAATATAAACATTTTTATTTATGTATATTACATAGATTTATCATGTTGAAATTTATTTAATGGAAATAAATTATTATGAAATAATAAGTGTCTTGATAATTTGTACCTCTCGAGAAAACTTACCAGATTTTAAGTTTTTTAAAGTTATGCACAACTTCAGCTACAGGTTTTAACAATATGTCTTCATCCCAAAATAATTTGCCACATGTTTCACATAAAGTTGCTGATTTACTTAGAGCAGATAGTTTACAAGCATTGTGTATATCAATGGTTACACCCTTATTAGTTGTTAATTTAGGTTTCGTGTAAACATCTGGTTGATATAAATCTTCATCACAATCTGAATCACTCAGAAAATTGTCATAATATGCAGTTTCATCATCGTCATACTCAACAGCGAATTTGTCTGTTTGATCAACATTGTCAGGTTTCAGCATTCTTTGGTATTCAATACACATTTTCATAACTTCGTCTGAATTTAGTTTTCTGAAATCTTTACTATTACAATTAATACAAAAGCTGAAAAGATTGTCTTGTTCCACTTTTATGTTAAAATTATTAAATATTTTTCGTAACTGTTGTACAACAGTGTCTTTGCCAACTTCTAATATAGAACTTTGTGGAAAGTTTGTTGTTGGTGTATGTTTAAGTTTACATAATAGAACCAGGCGATCTTCAGATATTGCTAGATTTATCACATCATGCCATAACATTGTTGATGGTATCACAGTTGTGTCTATTCCACAGTATCTTAAATAAGGCATCAAATTAGATAACACGGGCTCTACTAAAAATTTCACCTCATGGACTGATCTTGATTGCACCATAGGTACACAACTCTGAAACCGGTCTACAACTTTAGGTTTCTTTGTGCATTTCTTCTTGCTTTCTAACATAACATCATTGCATATTTCCTCAAAACTTATTTGCTGCTCTAAACATAGTTTCTGAAGATATTCATATATTTGTATAAGCACATGAGCATCTAAAGCAGCATACAATATTTGTGTATTTCTCAATGGCCTCAATTCCCAATTAGAACATTGTTCAGATTTTTCAAGAGGAAACCCAAAACATGACTGTACTAGACAGCTGAGGCTATTTCCTCCATTGTCACTGTTACCAGGCAAGGTTAGTCCATTGTTGAGAAGACTCTTCCACAGGGTGCCAAGATCTAGTAACCCTTCACCTTGTACTTTAATGTTCCCCAATCCTACCACACATGATTTCATTTCTTTTAAGTCTTGCTCAAGTCCAAAACCTACTTTTATAATCTCTGCATTATCCAGAAAAGATTTATGGAAAGTATACCAAAAGCTTGCATAATCTGGTTTGTTCAATATTAGAGTGTCTATTAGATAAACTCTACTGTTAGTGGCTATTTGTATTAATGCAACTTGAGACTGTGTAGCTCCAAATGACGGCTTCCATTCACAATCAATGCTTACAACACTATTTTTAACAACTTGTGATATCATTAGATCATAGAATTTTTCTCCTGTGTCTACAAGTGTTATCTGATCTTCATGTAAACAAAACTTGTAATACTTATGAGGACTTGGTGGAGAAGTGTCATTCGTATCCCAGTTCTCTTCTACAGGGTCATCATTTAAAGCGATGTTTTTGAGTGCTTCAGGTAAGTCATTCTCAGCCATGTTTAAGTATGAAGCCCACTTAAGGGCTTCATTGCGGTCATAATCAACTAGCATTTCAATAAATTCTTGGCCAGAGCCAACGTTTTGCTTCAGTGAATCTTTCACCAAGTCTTCCCATACAGATGAGCTAACATTATGTTCTTGATACTTTTGATGTATTAAATATCTCAATCCACCAGTTGTACGATTTTTACTGAGATTCTTACATGTCTCTATTGGAACGTTAAACTTATTGCATAAACGAGCCACTAGTTTTCCTAGTGGCTTATAGTGCAGTTTATCATATCTGACATGAGAAATCTTATTATCATGGATGTATTGTTGTACAAATTCTCGAATACTGATAGTTTTGTCTAGTAATTTATCCAGAAAAAATAACAGTGGCTTTACCTGGCTAGGGCATTCATTTAAATACTCATCAATTAAATTTGACTTGTCTTGCAGAATCAATGGGAATACTAGGTCTTCAACTGGTATTTCATCAAACAATTCCATTGATATTACAATTTGAGATGCTTGCTTACAATTGTCCTTACTGACCATATCTTTCACTATAGGTAGTATTTTGTCTTTAATTGTAGATATTCTGTATGCTTTGACAATCAGGCACAGAAAATGTTGATTCCTTTGTTGTATAGCTATATGGAATGCTGGTAGTTTCAAATCATCATCTGGTAGAATCTCACTTGTCTCAGACCACTTCAATAAAGTTTCCACAATGAAATAGGGTAATGTTTTTGGCTTGCAATCTTTGTAATCATCACATTTAATAACAAAAACTAAAGCTAATCTGTATCGGTCTTCTGCAGTCTGAAGAAATGATTCGATGTGACTCCCTACTGCAGGACTTCTTTTCCATGTTTTCCAAGTTACTTTTAGTTGCTCTAACCACATTTTGGAGTTTTCATCAAGATCTACGTTTAGACCTATACTCCGCAATGATTCTTCGATCGATGGTACTATTTTAATGGATTGGTTCTCACTGACTAGTTTATTAATATCCATTGTAATAAATGTCTTGAACTTATCCTTTATTATAACAATTGGATCAAGAGTCCTTACGACATAATTTAAATATACAATGTTGATGAATATCAACTATTTGTATCTTAAACTATTGAACACAACTATTGGTAGCACAATAACCTAACTAGTTATTATTGCAGTTTACTGGAACTTATGATAATCATCGAGTTAACTATTTCTCTATATTTTGTATTTTTTATTAGTGTCCTGTCAATTTGACAATTAAATATGTGTCATTCCCGGTCATTCATTCCAATAATTAAATTGTCAATGTCAAATTTAGGGTTGCTAGGCTTAGAACTTTGGAATAGGAGTACAAAATACCCATTATGGGTCACCCACAAGTCCACGACAAGTAGTATGTAACACGAAATGACAAGAAGTCCGAAGACGACGACGACGCCTCGTCTCGTCACGTCGTGTATTTGTTTTACGTTATGTGGTCAGTCCTCATACTATCAACCACACATATGTGATGCGGAGGAATGTGGGACATTTCGTGAAGACTCTCTAGGGTAGATGCTGAAAAGAGTGATGATGAGAGGAGAGAAAGAAAGAAAGATAATTTTTCTATACTCGGATTGCTATAACAACGTTTGTACACACGGCTACACATCAAGCTAATTGACAGTATAAGCTGATCTCGCATTGTATAAGATTTCTGTACAATGCGAGATCAGCGTAAACTGGTAATGTATAGCTTGATGTGCAGTCGTGTGTACTGTCCTATTTTTTTTTAATATTTACTTTTCGTTCAAAATGTCCAAAATTGTAGATAGCGAAGCTAAGTACAATATCATCTTTTTCCAATCTTCACAGGGTTTTTGGCGGCATTATAAAACCTTGAATTAAAATCCTGTACCTATCCTTACTTACGGCGCTCAAACCTGGTCTTTGACAGTTCAGCAGAGGACCAAGCTCAAGGAACATATTTATATACCATAAGCGGACCAAACTCAAGGTTTGCCAGCGAGCGATGGAGCGCAGTATCCTCGGAGGATGGACTTATAATACAAGTCCATGCCGCAGAGTTCGACTTACCGACCGGATACGAAACACGATACTGCGCTCTAAAACACAAATCGCGGAAGCCACCCAAAAAGCAGCCAAGTTCATATGGGACTGGGCTGAACACGTTTGACGAATGTCGGATGCACTGTGGGCTAAGCCCACCCACAGCATGGCTCCCTGAAAATGTCCAACGTGGAAAAAGAAAAGGGAGGCCATTCCCCTGCAGTGGGACAATACAGGCTGATAAATAAATATTTTGTTACACAGCTCAAAATCGACTAACAAAAAAAAAGTTTTTCGACACAATGGTCTGGCTTTGGACAACATCAAGTCCTTTCCTAACTTCTTTAGATTTTGCATCACTGTCAAAATAATCTTTAATTTTTTAACAATAACATTGATTGGTTTGCTAGTAGAGGTAAAATAAATGCAAACCGCATAATTATGTTTTTTTGTCACTGCGGTTTTAGAATTTGTATAACTACCACCAATCAATCCATCGTCTGTGGTGTACTAGTGACACTAGTGTAGACCCGTCTTTGTGGTTGTCAATTTTTGACAGGAATTACAGAGCAAATTTATTAACTGTTTCATGCGTTCCAAACCCCAAACCATTTAATTTTTTCACATATAGTATGAAATTGAAATGTCATTCAGCGATTTCCGTTGCGTAAAAAAGGGATAGAGAACATGCAATGCTGAAGATAAAACGTTCACCAATACTCGAATGGTGTACAGTGACTTTGACTTTTGTTTTTGCAAGAAAGCTGGTTGATACGAGAAATTATTGTGTGAATCGCGTTGAATAACTCATCGTATACTCCAGAATAAACACTCATTATTCAGTTGATTAATTTGATTCTATCTAATATAGAAAATGGAGCTTTCTGCAGAAGGTAAAACGCCTGAGTACATGGAATTGGCTGGAATCAAGTTCAAGCTTAGTTTGCCCCAGCTTAAAGATGACCCGCAGCTGAAAGAACAGCTCTTTCAAGGAATCAAGACTGGAAACATGGCTCCTTATTACAAAGAGGTTTGTACCGACCTTGGATGGAAATTCGATCAGAAGTTATTCGATGATATGGCAAATGAAAACCAAGACAGGTTATCCAAGTTCCAAGAAGATGATTCAGAAACACCTGTTTGGCAAGATCGGTAAGTTTTAAATTACATTTTTCAATTACAAAGTCTTATTTAGATACATAATTTCATTCCAGTTTGAACCACCAAGAAAAATAACTTATAATAATAAATCATTTCAGTCTGCTATCACCGTCCTACCCAGCTTTAGCTATGTCCAGTTGAAATAAAAGAATATCAAATATGTTACAGATTGGACTACCTTTGTTCTATTGGGGACAAGGAAGCCGCTACAGTGCTGGCCACCACAAAATATGAAGATTCCACATTGACTACAAACAGACGTCTGGATGCTGTATTTGCACTGTTTAGGATTGCCTATTTCCATGGCTGCAATGTTAAAGAAATGGGGAAGAACATAAACAAGGTATTATTAGATTATTTATTTTCTTTTAGGATGATTTTGCACTTAATTATTACATTATAGAATATATGTCTTCTGAATCAAAATTAATCTCTTTAAGCTTTTATTTAGGAAAAGAGATTTTAAAGATCATTAAATAAATCATAGACAAAGGATAGTCAAAACTCTGTAAAAGTCATGTCTTTTCATGAGGAAAAACTAAGCCAATACAGTAAAACATTGAATAGTACTAAGAAGTGATTACAAGCAAAAAAGATCTCTACTCCACTCTGCACTCTTTGCTTTAGCAATCTAATAATTCTAATATAATGTAAATCTATCTTGTATATAATTATTTTCTTAATCTATTCTATTATTTTAATGATTTTACACACTACATCTGATCAAAGTGTTTGACAGGCGTATCGATAATAGCACATTCGAAAAACCTGATTTGCCTTGCCCCCGACAGCAAACAGTTGTCAGAAGAATAACGGTTGTCTATTTGATTTAAACTGAAAAAGTGTGATACTTTGTCAGTTTTGGATAAGTGAACAGCGGTTATAGGACTCCTATAATAAAATTGATTGAAGTTTGATTCAGTATGAAAGCGTATTGAATGGTTGTGAATATAGCTATTCACAACCATTGTTGGTAATCTTATACGTGTTGTGACTATTTCAGGCTCATGAGCTCGTCGACAAGGGTGGAGACTGGCGCTCTAGGAACAAGCTCAAGGCTTATGAAGCTATCTACTGTCTTGCAGTCAGAGATTACAGCAAGGCAGCAGACTTGTTCATTGACTGTGTCTCAACATTTGAATCTTACGAGCTGGTTGACTTTGGTGAGTCATTTTAACAAAACTCCTTTGTTGTTGTCCTGCTTAGATAAACCTTGCATGAACATATGCAACATTCATATAAACTTGAATTTTACAACTGCCAACATGCTTAAAAAATGCTTTTCTGGTCATTGGTGTGAGCCACTTAAAAGAAAAAATTGTTTATTGTACAATGTACAGCACCCTAATTGCGTAACTCACGATTAATCATAATCTGTTTCGTTTTGAAACAGATGGCTAAACCATTGCTTCATATGCTCGATAAAAGTGTCTGCTGAACAACGTAAATAACGCAATGAATATTGTTGAACTGTCAAAATGAAACCGATTATGATTAATCGCGCGTTACACAATTAGGGTGCCGGTCATGCACAGTATGACAAGTTGATGCAACAAGAGTAGCATACATCTTAAACCAATCAGATAGTAATTAGTATATTATTATGAAGTTTATGTTTAAAGTTGTTGTTTGTGGATTCAATGATAAATAGGATTTGGATTTGTAACATAATTTTCATTTTCTATTGTAACATAGCTTTTGTCATATTCTGTATTCATGTCGATATTCTATGTTACAGGTACCATCATCCAATACTGCGTGCTGGCCTGTGCACTGGCTTTGGAGCGCCATGCTCTGCAGTCAGCCCTAAGACGCCAGGGAGCTGCAGTGCAGGCCCTACGCTCACGCTTCCCAGAGCTCAGGGAACTGGTTGAGTCTCTACATGAGTGCCGCTACGCTGACTTCTTGAAAAGTCTTGCTTGGGTAAAGTATTTCATGAATTTGCTTCAAAATCCATAAGGGTGCAACTAGACCGCATTGAGTCACTCATTGTGCTTCTTTTGAGACATGATATAAAATTCTTTGTTGTGATTAATATTGACTAGACAACGTCGATTGTCCACTGTAATCTTGTTGCAACTTTACTCACATTTTTACTCTATCTCTTGATAATACGGTAAGGTTGTGGCCAAGTGCTTTTAGAAATAATATCCAAAAACACTCGGGCACAACCTTATCCATCTTCAAATATTTTTAATGATCTGGTCACAATCACTATAACATATTTTTCATGTTTTGATAATCTCTCTCTAGGTTGAGACTCAGATCTGCGTAGACCCGGTATTCAGGCCCCATTACCAGCATTACGTACGCGAGGCGCGTATCAAGGCGTATGTTCAGCTTTTACGCGCATACCGTTCGCTTAGCCTCGACAACATCGCTGACACCTTCGGCGTCTCCCGGGAGTTCGTGGAGGAAGAGATCTCCAAGTAAGTGCTAGTTTTAACATAATCCAAATTAAATAAATAAAAAATAAAAATTGTTTATATACTAACCATATTTAAATAACACGTTAGTGATTGGAGTCTCCTTTTAAGCAAACAATGCCTGTATTAGGAGACTCCGCTCTTCGATAGCTAGGTAATTATACTAATTTTGCAATTATAAAAAAAAATAAGACCATATTCATGTGCTTGTGTATATGTGTGTATGAGAGTGGGTTTGTGTGTGTTACGTGCGTGTGGGTGGGTGAGTGTGTATTGAGAGAAATGAGTGAGAATTTATGGTTTGCAATAGCACCTCAATATCTTCATGAGCCTGGCGTGCGGGTTGTACGAAAGAGATACCGCGGCCCCTGGCACACATGCAACTGAGGGAACACGGGTGGGTTTTAGTCAGTAAAAGTCTGACACGCCCTCCTGCTCCACCCAGAGCGGGAGAAGTTATTTGATGATTTCCCACCCAAAAAAAAAAGTATCGTCATGAGGAAATGGTTTTATCCAATTTGTTATGTTTTTTTTTTTACATACATGAGCTTGTTTAGTGTATAATAACGTATATCTCTTTGTTTACCCTATTATATAGTTGAGCAGACCGTATGTTGTGTTGCATAGCAGTGAATTTAGTTTTAGTTTACGGGATATGAGCCCTGTCCTTTCGTCTTTTAAATATTTTGTTTGCATCGTAAGGAAGTGTCTTGTGTGTTTTTAGGACCGTATGTGTAATTTACAGTTTTCTAAAAGAAAGCAGGCCACTAATCTGGTATAGACTGTCAGTAGGGTATCTCATCTTTTAAAAATAAATAGTTTTTATTAGTGCTCGCTGTCCTCTTTCAATGTCTATAAATCTCGATTTAGCCGCACTGCCCCATATGGGGATACAGTAGACTATAACTGATTGCGCAAGTGCCACAGCCACATAAACTTTATTAAGGAGGTTTCTATGAGGCCCTAATTTTTATTTATATTTGTAGAGATGACATGTCATAATGTTTTAAATATCCATCCCAGTTTCCTAACTCTACGAGGTTCATATCAAGGCGTATGTTCAACATCTACGCGCGTATCGCTTGACAACATCGCTGACATCTTCGGCTTCTCTCAGAAGTTAGTTGAGAAAGAGAGTCGATTTGGGTGACCATCAGTAATAAAAAAGTCCTATTTTTTGCAATGGAATTTGAACTTTGTGTAGTATAGTATAGAGTTTATATTCCAATACTTGATAATTATCTCAGATTCTGAATTAGAATCAATCAGTTTCAATATAGGAAGAGTTTTGTTCACTACATACCAATCTCGACCCTCCAACTTCAGTTATGCTCCACTGTTATTTTCTTATTTACTAAAATCGTTTACTTCATTTCTAGCTTCACCGCTGCGGGTCGTCTGCAATGCCGCATCGACGCGGTCGCCGGCTGCGTAGTAACAGGCGCGGGTCGAGGCGCCGACGCCGATCGCTCCCAGCTCTACCAGGCTACCATACGCGAAGGAGACTTGCTCCTCAACCGCGTCAAGAAACTAGCCAGTGTCATCAACTTCTAACTCTCATGTGTACGCTTGGTAACATTATTATAATATAACCTTTTAAGTAATTATATTGTAGTTTGTTTTTTTAGACTCGTTACCTGTATTTTTCTTAGTTTCCAACTTTGAGAAGCTTTATTTTGAAACTTTTTACCCGACTACGACGAAGCAAACAGGAGGGTTATGATTTTGACAGGTATGTATGTATGTTCGTCTGTTCATAATTTCTAAACTACTAACCATAATTTGACAAATGAGGTATCGTAGGAAGCGTCTTGATCATCCGCTGGATTTGAATATGGCGCCCTCTGGAGGACATAAAGTCATGAACTAAAAATATTTTGGTGGTCGTATGCTGCCTACCCTAACAAAACAATACATTCTAACAGTAGTACGCGATCATAAGCTTTAGGGAAAAGTAGCATACGACTACGACTTTTAGATGAGAATATTTTCTTGTTTCATATTTTTTAGAGCGTGCTATAGTTGGGTTTTCGTTTTTGACCTTACTTTTGTAATGAATCTACTTGGTTCAAGATAGCCTCCACGAATGGAGATACTTTAATGTATTTTCGACCATAGAGTTACTTTACCACCCTAAAGTTGAATTACTCGTGTGTATGCACATGAATAGTGTTGTGTTATTTCATTTTTACGTAATTTTCAGTTTAGGTACACCGCTACTAAACAAACCATCTTATTATTATATCTTACTAGCTTCCGCCCGCAGCTTCGCCCGCGTGGAAGTCGGAAAATATCCTGCGGGAACGTACTAACGGGATAAAAAGTATCCTATGTGTTAATCTAGGTAATAATCTATCTGTGTGCCAAATTTCATCCAAATCCATTCTGTCATTTTTGCGTGAAAGAGTAACAAACATCCATCTATCCATCCATACTTACAAACTTTCGCTTTAGTAGGATTAGTATGATTGAAATAACAAGATACAATAGTATTCGTATCAAAGAGATCAGGTAACTTCATAGTTGTTTTGAAGTGAAGACTAGAGTTGGCTATTAGCTCACGTTCCCACGGACGGACGTAATAAAATCGTGGCTGGATTTTTCCGCGCACTGGATTTTCAAAGCACTGCTTAGCGCCGAGAGTTGAAAATCGAGCACTGTGTTTTTTCGACGCGTTGAGGCTCACTCGCGACTCTGTTGGATTCTCAATGCTCGGTTCAACACCGACATTTTAAAATCCAGTGTGCGATAAAATACCGCCTCGTTTTTATTACGGCCGTATGGACGTCGACTTATCTTCGTGATTAATTATAAATATTTAGGTAATAAGTGAATTATGTAGTGATACCTTTTTCAATCGACGTGACGCTAAATTACATTCAAACAATAATGTTTACGGCAACTCAACAACAAATTGGAGGTCATCTTTGAAATTCCGTCTATTCTAATACTATGTTACTGTGTGTGACGGGCGTGAAAAGATTCTCCTAAGCGGCTTTGTGGTTAATATAGAGTCTATTCATTAACATAGATGGCGCTTATCACAATTACGGGATAGGTGATACTTACTGATGGTTGAAATATTTGCCACTGCTCTTCGTATTTTAAAGGTTTTCTAATAAATAGTACCTATGTATTATAAATGTAAACGAGGCCAAAGTAGTATGTAAGGATCGTAGCTGAGCAGGTGGGATTCTGTGGCTTCTGCCTACCCATAGGAAGAACGCATGAGTTTATGTATGTTTGTAGGTATTATAAAAATCTAAACCGATACTAATAACAAAGCTGAAGTCTGTTTGTTTGTTTGAACGCGCTGATCTCTAGAACTGCTAGTTAAGGTGAATCTAGTCGTCATTTTTTCCATACAAACTTCGGGAGTGTATTACTCCACTGTTCGACAATGTACATCGTATGGTTTTGTCTCATTATTCATATTGTCTGTGCGGAAACAAAACACTAACATAAAAAGCCATTAAAAAGTTATGAGCCAACAAAGATTCGTTTTTCTTGCTAATTTAACATAACTTTGGGCGTGCTTGAGTAATAAAAAAAGTGTAAAATCTCCAAAACTAAGTCGGTACGGACAAAGCTCAATTATCGAAAAGTTCAATAAACTTTATTAGTCATTGATTTATGTAGTGGATTTTTCATAAAACCCGATCTTCCTAAGGACTTTTCTGAAGTTTTTACGCGCCTGTTTTAGTATAACTGATCCTGCATCTCACTCAATAACGTTGTGCGTGTAGACTGGCGTCTAACTGCTCATTACTGATACTACCTCTGTCGGACACGTTGCCTGGTGAGACAGCGTGATTTTTAGCCAGGACCACCAGTGATTTCGAGCCCACGACTAGATTCCCTTTAATAGCCCAATTTTCGAGGAAAGTTAAAGGGTATTTAACGTCACGCTATGACCGCGTCAAGCGAAAACGAAGACATAGCGCATGGGGTATGCGATGCGATGCGCTGGGTCGTAGGCGAAATTTTATACGGACGGAGTTGTGGTCATAATCTAGTGGTTTTATAAAATACACATTTTAATAGCTTTAGCCCAAGCAGTATGAGTGCGTTTTTCCTGCGGCGATTTTTTATCGCGCAATGGATTTTCAAGGCTCTGTTTAGCGCCAAGAGTTGATAATTCAATAGTGTTTTTTGACGCGCTGGGATGCGCTCTGTTGGATTCTCAAAGTTGAATCCAGTGCGCGATAAAATGTCGCCGCGATATTTTTACGTCCGTCCGAACGTGGGGTAATAGTAATTACTACTAACAATAATTAAAAAACGTGATGTGCCGCCCAAGTGCCGTGGGATAAGGGCAGGATGCTGGTGAATTATGAAAAAAACTAAAAATAAACCTATAGTTGGCTGATTTTTTGTAAGTAATCGATCTAGACCTTTTTTTTGACTCTAGACAAGCCTGTCTAGAGGCCAAAAAAAGGGCCAACAAAGTTTTCTTACGTGAAATCAAGGTAGATAGATACTATGTTTTCGCCAAACTTCATTTACCAATCAGCCTTGTTTGTTGCTTTAAATTTTTTTAGCGTAGTATCGAATAATTAGGCAATCAAGGTACTTTCGTCTTTATCGATGTAATTATATTACCTAATTGAAAATCAGAAAAAAACTAAAAAGGTAAAAGGGTGAAGGTAAAGGAATAACAAAAAAGAAAATAATTATTAGTGTAATAATTGTTTTTTTTAAATAATTTGAATACTTTTTGGACATTTACATAAACATTTAATAATTTACAATGATTATTTATACTGACATGACATGACACCATCATATTCATGACTAATACTACTCTCTAATATCTATTTGCAACTTGATATAATAATTAGCTCGTAGGTGCTATGAGAATTTATTCTAAACAACTAAACTGGCGCGCGAGACCTATCGCCTCGCAAGCGTTCATATAATACTAAGAGTGTATGCATGATTTATAATTTATAAATAATTTAGTAGGAAATTTATACACAGATAACTAGTCTCCAAAGTATAAATACATATATATTTCTTTAAAAAATAATTAAATTAATAGCAACTGGACTACGGCGTCTACTAACAAGCATTGAGAAAATGCATATTTGGAAAGAAATGTTACATATATAATGTGTGTACATAGTCGTGGTCAGTCTGCGTACAGTGCCGGTGATACTACATAGTATATAACCGTTAAGTACCTAGTCAACGTCTCGTCAAAACACCAGTCGCTCACGTTTTTACAAAGATATGTTGAAGTATTCTAAAGCAATATAATAGCTATGACTCTAAATACTTATAACTATAGACCTCAAATGCAAATACTTTTAATTTACATGATATGAATATGTCATTAACCTCTGTTACAATTAAATGTATTGTAATACAATATTTGAATACCTAAAGACAATAGATGCATAGGTAATAGAATGTCCATGAATCTATTTTTCGGTATTTTCACACAATGTGCAATATGTATCGTACTAAATAAGTTTTAATTTACATTTATAAAATTTCCACTGACAGACAGAATCAATTAGAAGAAAGAAGATTGTAATCAAAGGAAACTACTATTTGTTACAAATCTGTTTTCTCAGTAACATCAATCATTTGGAATGTGGCAAAAGACAAAATCATGCATATTGCACTCTAGTTGTAGTCGCACAATATAAATAATATAGTATAATATAATATAATATTTTATTAAATTCAAGTTTATAACTACTCGTTCATTACAATACTATAATACAAATTATGTACAATTAATTTAAAAAGATATAGTTTTATGAAAATTATTTAATTTTTGGGATAATTTATATTTATTTTTAGATGTCATAGCACATTCGGCTGCATCAATGAGACGACATCGCTCACGCCGACCGCTCTCGGTGCGTCAGACACAGCCTCAAATGTGCACTATCACAGAGTAATGACATAAACGTGGAGCTCGCGACGAGCCCCCGATTGCCCCAGGCCCGTACTCGTGCATAATAAGTTACTTACAGTAATACTAGGCGTAATAACACGTGGAATAACAACGGTACATAGCGCTACACCTCGCACATAATTACGCTACATCAGCTCGCCTCGTCGAACGAACGGTCCACACTCTCTCACTAGACTCTAACTCTTTGTACAATATTGACACGACGTCGCGTGGCCGCCGCGGCCGGTCGGCCCCCGGCCGGACCTCTGGAATGTACTGCGCTGGCTCCCAGGCTACCTGCCGCCTACACGGTGAGCCCCTCGGTGCGCGCGGGCGGCGGCAGCGGCGCCAGCGGGTGCGCGTGGTGCGGCGCGGGCGGCGACGTCTGCGCCGTCGGCGGCGCGTGCGCCCCGTGCGGTGGTTGCGACCGGTACTCGTTGTCCTCGCGCATCTGCCGGCTGCGCTCAGCCAGCTCGCGCCCGCGCTCGGCTAGCTCGCGCATGGCTGCTTGCCTCTCGTCGCCGCCCTCTAGTGAAGGCGGTCGCTCCAGTGGAGATGCAGCGCCTGGTCTCACACCCCCGAAAGCTCCAAAACCGAGAAGTCCAGGGAATTTTCCGGCTACACCGTTCTGGCCCGCGCTCTGCTGTATCACTGATATTTCATTCAGCTGTTGACAAACAAAAATAATCGTTGTAGAACTTTGATAAATACAAAATGTTTAACAATTTGGCCTCTTTCTCTATCAAGTTTTGGTCTGGCTTACCTTCTGCTGCATGCCGTTCAGGAAGGGCGCGGGCAGGTACGGGTAAAACAGGTCGGGGCGGCGCAGCAGGTCGTGCGGCTCGTGCAGCGGCCGGGGGGGCAGCTCCAGCGACATGCGCCGCCCGCGCCGGGACGCGCCGCCGCTCCACATGTGAGTGCCCATGTGCACCTGGGGACAACACGAACTCAATTACATTTTCTGAATCGATGTTGCAGGACCATATTACCAGTGTAGACTGAAAAGGAGGCTACTATGTAAGCCCAAGTCAGTACCTAGTTTATCTCAGAATGGGACACTTCAAAATCTTTCGCACTCAAAGCATCTAAACCCGTTTCAAATGGTGCCTATTTAACTGACTTCAAAAAAGGTCCTCCTTTTAAAAAAAGGTCTCCTGAACTTTCGACTGGGTGAGCCGATTTGATCATTCTTTTTTTTACTTGAAAGCTGGTGCTTCCCATTGGTCCCATTTAAATTTCATATAGGTATATCTGATGATGCGTTTCGGAGGCAGACAACGGAACTCTTCAAAAAATGACAGCAAGTCAACCGCGATTGCTGCTATCGCATAAAAATGCATTGGTTTTACCCCAAGATGACATTTCGAATTGGTGTGGGTGGGGTAGGTACTATAACTAAAAAGTGAAAAATAAAAACTTTTCCAAAAAAAAAAAACAACAGACTTCCAAAAAAACACTACAAAGTGAAAAATAAGTTTTATTTCGGAAGTCGGTGACTTTGGATATGTATTTGGAAAAAGTTTTATGAATCTGGAGGCGTCCTAACTAAGTAGTCAGGGTACGCTCTTATCGAACAGCTTGGATGGAACTGACACACCTTAGGAACATAAACAAGTTAAACAGGATTCTTAGTAAGCTAACCTTGAGGTTACCCTTCGTAGTGAAGGCCTTCTGGCACACAGCGCATCGGAAGGGTTTGTCGCCGGTGTGCGTGCGCATGTGGATCTGTAGCGCAGATGACGAGGAGAAGTTTTTGCGGCATACTCCGCACAGATGCTTGGAGGACGTCGGCGGTGGGGGGTGTGTCGGCCCACTGGGTACTGAGGAACAAATGAACAATGTTATTAAGATATAACACAAATTGTTTGGTGTAAAAAATATCGCTGAAGTCTAAAATACCAAAATTATTAGCTTCCAAGTTTTGCAACTTACCACTGGGCCGTTTGGGCATTGGCGGCATATCGATAGGTGTGGGGTGCGTCATTTGTGGTGGGGGATGCGCAGGCGGCGAGCGCTTCAGGTCGAGCTTGTCGGGCGACGAGCGACGGTCGGGGCTTGGGTCTCGGCCATCATCGGCCCCACTCGAGCTTTTGTCGAACCCGGGTGGCACGTCACGCATCTTGTGCGTTAGCATGTGCTGCTTCATGTTGCCCTGAGGACGATACAAACATGTTATTGTAATTAACTGTCAAAGGTACTAACAACTAAAATATGTAAGCATAGTAGCCATCTAAAACAAATCAGATTTTTTATAGATCTATTATTAGCAATTAGTGTACCCAACAACATTAAGCGCAACAGAAAATTAATTTAATGGGTTAATTATGTAATTATTCTTATTTAAGCGTTGCGTAACTGATATATTTTAAAACTGTTTTTTTTATTATAAATTAAGTGGAAACAAATCTCAATGTCAAATGCGTCACAAAAATAGGAAGGTAGGTACACGCGTTAAAAGTTAGTCTTAACATTATGATAACTGAACAAAAGAACGGACTGTATATCAGGAGCGCTCAAATTTTGACTTGGGGGGTAAATTAACTTTATTAGGTCGGTACGGATTTAAAAAGGTCATGCAAAACTATGTAAGCAAAATAAAATACGCTCGTGATATGGTCGCTCCTCGGCCAGGCGTCACTCTCGCATACCGGGTAAACGAAGGCGTTCCACAGGTCCAAAGCAGTGGCGTGCGGGGGGCGGGGTGCGCGCGCGCGTCTACCGCACCGGCAACCGCCGCCACTGCTCTGGAACCACAAATACACAGGCGTTACACACGCACCACACGCACACAGCACCGTGGGACAAATACACACAGTTATAGGTACACACTATGATTTTTTTTACAGTTTCCAATCATGTAAACAAAAATTTTAAATGCTTCCGCCTTTGAATTGAACCATCGAATCGTCCATTTCAAAACAACAGTTTATGTTGGGTAAAGAATATCATTATCAAATAATTCGTTTCAAACTTTTGTTTACATGATTGGAAATTGTGAAAAAAATAAGTGTAGGGCATTAACATCACACAAAGATACCAACAGTCATAATTCAAAAATCAAACTACAGGGGGAGCTACTCTAAAGGGGGGACTACCTACCAGATCAAGAATATAAAAAAAAGATCATATAGGTAGTTAATTCCAAGAAGAGGTCACAAACTAAGAAGGTACTAAGGTGTTTTGTGAACTCTTCTATGGCGAAAAATATTACAGACAACATTTTACCAACTAAAGAACTGCCTACAATGGTAGTAAAATTGATTGAAAACAATTTACGAGCCGTTATTGGTAGTGTTCGCAAGGGTCTCAAATCTCTCAAAAAGTCAAGTAACCTAAGCCTCGAAAATTCATGTTTAAAGTTAAAAAAATAACAACTTGAGCAATTTAAATACCAGTTTGTTTAATCTTAAAAGAAAATGGGATTTCCATGTTTTCCGACTTCCACTTTTTTAAGACTTTTCCACGATGACAGTAAAAAGTAAAAAAAATAAGTAAGTATTTTCAAAAACTCTACATAATGCTTTACCTAATTGTTGTGGACATCTCTTTAGAATAATTTTAAATACCTACCTTTTTACCTACATATTAAGTAAATATGGACATAAATTAATTAGGAACGTTTGTATTATTACAAAAGATGGTGATTATATTAAAATATGAGGCCACTAAATCCATTAAATATTATTTTAGTAGCTAATTCTTATTCACCGATGATATTTTATTTACCTTTGATCCATTAAATAATATGTCATTTTTATTTAAATACCTATTCGTATAATATTTTATGTTGGTTTATATTTTCATACGTTTCGGTGTTTTTAAGGAATTTTAAATCGACTAAGGTCTCGTAAATATAAAATTATTCAGTTTTAACGGTTTAGATAGTTGGTGTAATCGATGATTAATTGAATTATTTAAAGACGCATTGGGTTAGCAGCAAATTATTTTCTAAAACCTTATTTAATATTATGAATGAAGAAACCATACGTTTCATTTGCAAGTTTTTATTTATTTTAAGGTAAACTTAGTACACAATTTTTCACGGAAGAGAAAAAACATGGAACTGCAAAGTAGGCGTGGCACGCGTGCCACAAATAAGCGCTGTTACGCGTAGTTGGTCCCAGTCGTGTTCTGACATCGCGTCGAGTCACTAGTCTCACGACAAATTTAATTTTCCGTAGCTATGCCGTATTGTTCCATTTTGGAGTGCAAAAATGATAGTAGGAGAATAAATCTTAAAAATTGAGGTGTTTCGTACCATCGATATGTACGGTTTTATTTGTTTTCTAATAAAATCTTAGTTATTTTCAATTTACTAATAATTTAATATAACGTCTGGTTAAAATCAACCTTACGTGATTAAAATAAAGTTTATTTTAGATTGATTGTATTCTCTATTTCATTCTGGAAAGTACTTCGCTACTCAATTAGTGATGCAGTCGGGTCGGATGTTGGTTTTATCGATGGATATCGATAAAAGAAAATTAGTCATTTAATATTTATTGCAAAATAACATTACAATACCACTATAGGTCGCTTAACATTCATACACGAAATTTATTTTAAGAAGTGTATTATGTTGCATAGATGCTTTATAGCAAAAATGTAATCAAACTTTTACCTAATAACGTAATTATTATAATTTTAATGATGCCTGAGACGTTGCATTGCATTGACTAATCGGTCATTTCGGTGTGTAAGATCATTCAGTCATCAAACCGCCTCAATGACAGTACAACAAATATTTCAACGCCACTCCAGTGCCACTGAACAGTTCACCGTTTTCGAAAATCATTAAGTTTTTTAATCAAGTCAGTTATCATGTTTTATTATTATCACTTAAAAATATGGATTGAATTGAAATTAAATTAAACACAGTAATATTTTTTTCTCCTGTTCATTGTTTTATTGGTATTGTTTTCAATAGTATTATTTTTATTTCAGTTATTTATTTTATTTTCAAATAACACTACGTTATTCTTCCTACAGTTTTATTACTGAACTCTCAACAAGACACCCAATTTTTAGTTTAATTTGAAAAAAGTATCTATCGATATCGATAACCTAATTAAAAATGCAATGCATCTGCACTGGTGCGGCCCTAATCGAGTAGCAATAGATATCGACCTATGACGCAAATGTCGACCTTATATTTATCACATTTAAGTTTAAAATTGGGACCACTGAAAATACTGCCATCTATGGTCGAGTAGCGGAATTTACTCGGCAATCGAATCTAGTTTGACTTTAGATTACAAAACGTTGTAAATACTTTCTGAGCTAAAGCAAAATAAATCCTATCTATAGAGCCTGAAGGTTTATTTCCAGATGAAGGATCTGTGGCTTATGTTAGTTTTGACTAAAACTAAAACGACAAATCAAACGAATTGTTTATTTGTAGTGCATTATATGATTATCGGTTTATGTGTGTGAGTTTGGCGACAACGGTTCCTATAGTAATTTTGTTGCATTGCAGTTCCACCTGTTTTTTTTCTTCCGTGCAATTTTTGCATACAAACTTCGGGAGTGTTACTCCACTGTCTGACATGGCACATCCAAAGTAAAATATGATATCGCTTGGTCTCATTATTAATATTGTCTGTACGGAAACAAAATATAAAATAAAAACCTATTAAAAAGTTAAGAGCCAACAAAGATTCGTTTTTCTTGCTAATTTTACTTAACTTTGGGCGTGTTTAATTAATAAAAGAAGTATAAAATCTCCAAAACCAAGCCGGTACCGACAAAGTTCAATTATCGAAAGGTTCAATAAACTTTATTGGTCATTGATTTATCCATTGGCTTTTTTCTTAAACCCGATCTTCCAAAGGACTTTTCTTAATTTTTTCGCGAATTTTTTACTATAAATGATCTTGCATCTCACTCAATAACGTTGTACGTGTAGACTAGCGTCTAACTGCTCATCACTGATACTATATCTGTCGGACACGAAGCCTGGTGAGATAGCGTGATGTTTAACCAGGCCCACCATTGAGTTCGAGCCCGCGACTAGGTTCCCCATAAGTTACAAGCTCCAGGGTAGCACGTGAAATTCAATTTCCTTTACGTTTTTTGCAATTTGCAGGCCAGTGTCAGGTTGTTTGTTGATTAAAATATGATTCGTAGGCCTAAAAAATACCTATAGCTGTACAGAATACATCAGCAATCAATAAGGCCTTCTAAGTTAATTTAATCCCCTTGAATGACGTTTTCATGAAATAGTAACAGTTAACAAATATGGCTTTACAGAATTATGACAATGTTTGTAAACGCACCCACAATACAGGAGAAATTCCTAGTGTGGGCCAAAGTTTTTTTTAAAGAAAAAAAAATAGAAAAAACGAATTACAATCATCAATAAAACTCTCAAAGTTTTTGGAATCCCATTTAATGAAAATTGCAAAAAAACATACGGAAATTTGAATTTAGCGGGCTACGTCATCATATCCACCTTTTTTTTTGTCTGGGAAATCATCGAATGACTTCTCCCGCTCTGGGTGGAGCGGGAGGGCGTGTCAGACTGTTACTGACCAAAACCCACTCGTGTGCAGCAAAATTTATTCAGTTGCGCCACTGAATAAATTTTTATATTCCTAATTAAATATCCTATAATCCAATTAATCTCACATATATAACTATTGCTACACATATATATTTTGACATTAAAAGGTAAATAAATTAAATAAGGATAAGAAAAAATCACTCATCTTAAAAATATATGAAGGTAAAACACGTAAGGAGTAGGTACTTGTACATAAATAGTTCTAAAAGAGTGAATATATAACCCTATTTACATAATTTTAAAGCTTTACTTTAACTTCACTCATTAGTTATTTATCGAAGCACGTAGTTCATCATGGTGGCGTACTCTATCGAATTTTAGTAATATTTTTTAAGGATTTTACCGAACACCAGCAGAAGTTAATTATTTTTACAATGCCGCAAAACATGCCGCGCTCTCCGAGAAAAAGCGCGCCGTTTCATTTCGTACAGCTATTGATCGTCAAGCTATTCTTTTATGACTGATATTTGTAGCGTAACCACATAACTGAGAAACTCTGAACAATGAGCACCTAACTCATCGATAAACCGGTATTGCAGTATTTAGGTATACATACATATCTTTATTACGATAATTTCTTTTAAATTTAGTTTAATCGGGTACGTAAATGCAATAACTCTACAATATATGATTTCACATTCTTAACATCTGGGTCATTATTTCTATGCTGTGGCGGTTAATAACTTTGCCTGTACCTACATTAATTTAGCGGTTATAAATCGCTAAATTGCTACTGAATTTATTAAGCTGTTCGAGCGCGAATAGGTAAGCTTGGGAATATGGATTTATTTAATTGCTGATCTGAGTTCCAAAGAGCATATAATCGCTACGAGTTGCTTGTATCTAGCAATAGATCTTGTCTTTGGATGAACAAACATTACATTATTATCTTAATTTGTAACGGTTCCGATATGATACTTATTTTTCTGCAGGAAAAACCAATCTCGAGCGTTTGTTATTCCTCATATAGCTGATATAAACCGTTTTTAAAGAAAACTTGACGGCGGGATTTCAATTGCCGCATTTATAGGACATAACTTTAAATATTGTCAAAAACATGAGGTCTAAAGTGGGCATCGGTTATAAATTCAGTTTTATATGCATAAATACAATGGGGTATGAAATATGGGTGTTTTTATTTATAGCCACAAGCATTAGTTCTTTTAGTGACGTTATTCGAGTCAATAAACTGAGTACGACTATACCTACATGTAGTACAAGAAGATAGGAATAATCGATAAATAGTTTGGCGCGTGAACTTTCGTCGGTGCAGTGTCCCCGACACTTATTGTAATTTTAAATGTGTTCGTAAGCAGTTGGTTCAGGCACTAGCGGTTTACGCCTAGGGCCGCCATCTTTAATATAACTAACCCGGTAGGTAGTATAAGATCTGCACCCTGGGTTTGAATTGAAAACTTAACTTTTAATTTAGGTAATTTCAATTTGAATTTTTCATTTCGTTTAATGTTTTCGTGATTTCCCAAGAGTTTTTAAAGGAAAATGTATATCAATATATATTTAGAAGGTCGCTGTAACGAAAAAGGCAATCCTGTATTTTCTAAAATGAGTTCTACCGTTTCTATTTTCGTACAAAGCTCGTTTTTCTGCGTATTGTTTGGATGATTGACACGTTTTTTATTATCATGCCGTATTCATAATAAAAAGCTTCGCCCCCCGGATCCGTACCGGTCATTGAGTGCAACCCCAGAATAACTCGCACACGGTCGATATATGGTCTGAATATAAAAGTCGGTCAAGGTTTGGACAGAATTGGGATCTATCGTTTTAGAATAAAAGTGCAAGCACCTCTTTTTGGGGCTTACAAACATTTTAGGGAAATGGCAATATTTATAGATTCATGTTTTGTTAAGAGGGTAGGCCCACTTTTAGTAGATACACCTAAACGAAAGAGGTTGATTATGTTTCTTTTGTAACTTTAGCTTTTATAGAGCTCAAGTGTTAGTGAATGGTATGCCTACTACAAATGTATGCTTGGTTTTGTTAGCATATTGTCAGTTGTTTAACTTGGTGTAGAAGCAAGTGCGTCGGTCCAATCGGGCCCCCGAGAAGAGCGACATACTGCAATAACCGACGCATTCGCAACTATGCGTAGGACGTGATAGGTTGCTGGCTTGTTCCTAACTATCATCACTAACCAGTTCCCTCCACCTCAATGTTACGGCATACCAACATACGAACTCCCATTCAAACGCATTTCTTTCTCGTACATTCCCAAACATTCTAATGATTAAAAAATCGATTTGGGAGCCTAATTTTCTTATAAAGTATATATAAATGTTAAGTAGACCGTCTCGGTCCTCACCGTCGCTTAGCTTGCTGACAACTACTGATGGTTCGGCGTTAATATTTTAATATTTAAAGTGTTGTTTGTTTTTTAAACCCCAGTAATTTGCAAGACACGCGGCGCCAAAATGTGGATCACTTGTTTTTGTTTTCTTACCAAAATGGAGTAAGCAGGTGCATAGTGTTTTCAATTTTCGAGTAGCAGAAGGGATGTAACTATGTAGATGTTGATTATTATACTAAAATGAACAGAAAATTCCTGATCAATAATCAAGTTAACCGGGCAAGTATTGTTTCATTACGGAGAGCTGAAGGAATCAAGTTTAAACCACCAAGCCAGTTTTTAAATTAAGAACCGAACATGTATAGAAATGCAGTTCTTTTTACAAAACTGACGTAACTTAGTCCCGTGCTAAGTTGTTATTTTTGTATTAAGAACTTTTCCCGAAACTAAATAAAGTTGGAAATGCAAAAAGGGGCTCAGAGCTTTAGGCTAGATCTAAAGTTGGATCGCGTTTTGTAATAAGACCGAACCGATCTGCACCCTAATTGCGTAACGCACGATCAATGATAATCTGAATCATTTTAAAACAGATTGCTAATCTATTGCTTCATATGTTTGATAAATGTGTCTGCTCAACAACGTAAATAACGCAATGAATATTGTTGAACTGTTAAAATTAAACAGATTATGATTGATCGTGAGTACGTAATTAGGGTGCAGGTCGCTCAAGGAAGAAGAAAATAGTTAAATTATCAATTTTTAACTTGTACACAATCGGTGTTTCTGGATTTTATTTTGTAGGGAAATAATACCGAGTTCCGCAAAAGATCAAATTGAGGACTCTATCGAATAGTAAGGATTCTTTTTTTATATCAAATAAAAATCGCGTTTTATAAAACTATCCCTACTGATAGAAAATTGGCATGTCGGTTATACAAAATTAAACTGACATTTTGTATTTGAAGACAACTTCTTAACAAAATGTAACTCAATATTAATCAAGTTTTGCTAAATTGTCAATTATGTTTAATGATAATTTATCGTATTGCACGCTAATACCTAATGTCAACTTGTCATCGGTAACTATAAAGTGTTATGAGTCACAGTAAGGAGTGGTCATATTGAGAGTAACATCAATCATTTCGTGACCAATAGGAATTGTTAGGTATTTAATGGTTCATATTGTCATGTTGTACCTATCATTTTACTCGGAAAATTGTGCAGACTATAAAAGCCTTATTTAGAAATTTGACTCCGAATAACAAGGACAAAATACACGCTTTTAATTCAACGGTAGGTACGGTTTAGAAGAATTCAGTTTTCATTTGTTTATCGTTGCTTCTTGCATAGTTTAAAAAAGAAACGATAAGTTACTTGTTTAATGTAGGTAATTACCAGCTATTTTAGTTTAACCGGAGCTTTTCTCTGATCCATTCGACAACGTTAGTGAAAAAAAGAACAATTAAAAGAGCATTTACCTATCTGTGTGAATACTAACATACGTGTACCATGTATAATTATTTATTATATACCTACCTACGTTCGTTGGAAGTTATCTGGGCTTGTGGGTCACTACACATGTAAATCATAGATACGTTGGTACTTAAGCGATGCTATTTTTATCAGGAGAACTTAATTGAGCCAACCGAGGTACGCAAGGTGCCTTTGTGGGTTTTAAACTTTTAACCTCGGCGCCATCGTAAATAACCTATATTTTATTGATGAGACCCCTGGTCACTTTCGGTAACATACGAAAAATGTTACTTTGTCGAGCATAAATAATCTTTTTATGACGAGAAGCGTAGGTAAAGGCTCAAGGATTTATAAGCAATAAATATTTTACGACATGAATTAATATTCCGATCGTTTTCCGTGACGTTGTTTTTATGACTTATCATTTTTGTGGCGCGACGCGATGGAGCGTCGCATGCGCAGCTTTACACTACACGCTTGAAATATTGGCCGAACCGAGTATAAAACTTGTATCATCATAAAAATGCTTTTAACATCCTTTATTTATTGTCTAAAATATTGAATTAATTCATTTTGTCCGTATCTACCTGCTAATAAATGTTTCACTTTATTATTTCGTTGTTTGTATAAGTATAATATCTATAAAACAGTTTTTCTCAGATGTTCATTAGTAAGTTTTAAGTGCGAACATTCAGATTAGTGAAGTGCAATTAAACAGTTATAATAATATGTTAAAATGATAAGATGACATGTTATAATAAAATGAGAAGCTGAACGTTTACATATTATGTGGAACTGTCCAGTATTTAAGAAGCAAATTAGTGTTAATGGAGATAACGAAATATCATTTATAATCATACATTTAAATAATTGAATTATATTGCATTTACTCCTGTTTTGCGCTACCTATTGATATTAGAAACTGGTTAAAAATACGGAAGACATCTTGTATATCTGTGATAGCAAAAAAGTGTGGCTTAGTAAGCAAACCATCTAATTTTATAGACCGGGAAATATGTTATGTAGCCTATCTATATTTTCATTTATGTGCATTTTAACGGAAGCCTATTCAGAAATCTCTGCGGTTTGCGTGCATCTTGCGGTCTGAGCCTCTTTCTTTGATACCTTCACATTCAGTTACTTGAGCTGCTCTTAGGCATCATCTTACTAATTGAGATGTTAACTGTGGTTTAACTATAAAAGAGAAAAGACAACACACAGGAAAATACACTCCAGGAAAAATGTGGGCAGGAATACATTTTACATCGATTAATGTAGGTACTTGCTGCCCGTATGATATGCAAAATAAGTTTTATCGCAAAGTAATCAATTAATGACATGACGTACAGTTCAATTTGCGATTATCTATAAGGCAGAGAAGTTGGATCATAAACAAAGTTTAATTATCTGTAGATGGAAACGATGTTAAATGTGGCCGGCACACGGCTAACAAGTGGTTGCATTTGTGCTGATATGAGACGCATTACGTTACAGACTGTGACATTAATACAAAGGTAGGGTTTTTAATTATACACCATTCATAAACCGTTGAATGTGATCAATAAGGCAGTACATAGTTTTGATTGAATCGGAACAAACGAGCCTACAAGTTTGCGCAGTTAGTCGTCAATTACTCGGCGAGCCGGCAACGGCTCGGATGCGACGCGACGGAGGAAGACAACAGCTAAAACTAATGCGAACTAGAGGCGCCGACTAGCGACTTGTAATTACTGCCTGCAAAATTAATGCACTGAAACTTGGATGAAATGAAACCGGCGCATGAAGTTAGTAGCGTACAACGTCGCTTGTCGATGTCTCGCCTTCAACTTGGAATACGATGCTCCGCTTGCAGCGTGTTATTTATCAAACGCGAACTATATACGTCCTGTCGCCGGTATACCCCTCCTATACTTCATCTAACTACCTACTGCTGTATGCAAATAGAGGTTAGGGAGTGCATACATTTCAACAATAAAACAGCAAAGGAAAACCATTCACAATATTTTAAGTTACTAACAGAAACGAGTTCAAAGGACTGGGTTATTTTAAATCTCGAGTAATTTAAAACTTTAGCACTTTGAGTATTTTAAATTGTCTGTTTTAGACGGTTAAGTAATATTTATATGCATGTATTATTTTAGTGTAATTTAGGATCTAGGAAAGATATTTTATCTTAATGCGCTGTCGAAAAGCAGAAAATTGAAGATTGTTTTAACCTAGTTGTACATAGATAGAGCCGCGGACTGGGGCTAGTATTTTATATTTTAAAAGATTTTTATTATCAATGAATTTCTTTAGATGTAGTGAAAATTAGTGGAAATGTCGTAAACACGTACGTCTAGCTATTTGTGTAACAATAAAGTATGAACTGGCTAAAAGCCAAAGTCACTCAATCTGAGAGAGCTACGAGTATGTACGTGACTATTACATGATAGTCATATCACGGCATTGTTAGAGACACACAGTTACATCAGTGGATAGGTAGGATCAAATACTGTTGGTACCTAAGTTTATTCAGTTTGTTTAAATTCAAAACAGAGATATAAATAACAAAGGGATGAATCTAAGGTATAATAAGAAGTGGTTGAGACAAACCTTTGTGGAGAATCCGCGGTCGCAGACGGTGCACTTAAACGGTCGCTCCTTGGTGTGGCTCCGGTAATGTATCTCCAGAGCGGAGTTGCAGGCGAACGTCTTGTAGCAGAGGTTACAGGTCGTGTTGCCGCGCACTGCACACAAATAAACCCATCGTTCAATGCGGTTTTGTTGTCACTAATTGTATTACAGTCGGAACGCACGATTACACTGTATTATTATCAATGAGAGTTACTTCTTCCACATTTAGTTTTGGTCGGTGACTTTGAGGTGTATTCGAGCGCCCGGTGATTTATTTATTAGTGGTGGGCGAGGATCAAAACAAGGAAATGGAAATGCGGGCGACCGGGGCGGACGAAAATATAATATCCCGCTATCGCATACCTGCGGGAGGGAACGCAAGTCCGAGCGGGCTGAAGGGCGATCCTCCGAGCGCGCCCAGTGCGGCGATAGGCGTGGGCGGCGACGGCAGCGGCGAGTGCAGCGGCAGCCGCGGCGGCGTCGACAGCGACGACATGGTGGGCGACGGAGGCGAAGCCCGCGCGCTGCGCCCGCTGTCCGAACCTGTCGCCGATGGGAGGGAAGCCGTTGTGGTGATGGTTTTTATTTCGCTTTCGGACGCCGAGGCGCAGACGGAGAGCGGCGAAGTTCGACGATCCTTCATATCTAAGTCGTCGTCGAACTCCCGAATAGCGGGCTCGCGCTCGTCCCGGCCGCTCTCATCGTCCGTCCCGCGGGAGTCCGCCCGTCGGTCGCCGGGAGTGGTCGGAGTGGGGAACAGCGGGCGCGGGAAGGGGCGCTGAGCTTGATAGTCGCTGACGTCTGACCCGTTACTCAGTGATGGAAAACCCTCAATATCGATACTTCTCATTTGATCGTAAGGGATGTGGGCGCGCTCGCCCGTGTGAAGTCGTATATGTTGGTGTAACATGGTAGGATCCGAAAATTTCTTATGGCAAACTGGACACTGATGTAACATTTGAACTGGAGGTTTAATGCGATGAACGCCCATATGGGTTTTCAAATTGCCTTTAGTCGTAAAAGAGCGGCCACACAATTTACATCGGAAAGGTCTCTCGCCCGTGTGCGTACGATAGTGCATTTGTAGCGCACTCTTGCAAGAGAGAACACGGTGGCATACTATACATTCGTTGGGATCAGACACTTTATTGTCAATATTGTCAACTAACTGTTGGAGCTTTGACGTTTCAGAAGTTTTGGTAATTTCTATTAAACTTTCCCAAGAGTTATCATTGCTGCCTGGGCGGGGGAGAAGCGAGTTATAAAACATTGGATCACGTGCCAGATCTGCATCAGCGACGTGTTGAACAGAGTTCGGAAAAGGAGTTAAACTACCAGAGGACATACTGCTGGGAGACTGAGGGAATAGAGGAAACGAAGGAAAAGTACGCAGTCCCGTTGCTATTGAAATTGGCCCGGATATCGGTGAATTCTTACTTGAGAGATTTTCCGGTTGGTCTGGATCGGGCTTCACATGAGGACTCTCTCTGCCTATTTGTTCTTCATTGCTATATTTTGAGTCCATGCTGCAGTCATCGTAGGGCGAAGTTGAAGGATATCTGTCTTGTTCTGGATCCTGCGTGGCATCATTTTCATCAGGTTCTCGCTTAGGAGATACACGGTCAACGTCTTCAAAACTGGAATCTCGATGACAATCATCGTCTTGTGGTTCAGACTTAACCTCGGGTGCTGATCGAGAAGGGCTCGGCGCGGATGGTTTACTGAGATCAGCCGGAGCGTCTTGTTCCTCTCGCATTGCAAACAGTGGGTGAGGCGGTAGAGGTTTATCTCCAAGCGGACGAGGCGGTAGTAAGTCGTGGTGTGGGGGTCTGTACAACGGCAAGCTTGGCGGAAAAGGAGCTGGTGCACCCGGAGGGAATTGAAGTGGATGTGGTGGCATGCCAGGAATTGGCCCCGGCGACAACTGTGCTAACAGTGGGGGGTGATATTTATCCAAATGCTCTGGTACTGGATTGGGATTCATCTTGACATGCGGAAACTTTGCTGTGTGTCTTTGGAAATGTACTTTGAGATTCCCTTTGGTTGTAAATCGTGATCCACATACATTACATTTAAAAGGTCTTTCACCTGTGTGCGATCGAATGTGGATTTGCAGCGCTGAATCACTTCCAAACACTTTTCCGCAATAACGGCAGCGATGCTTGAAAAATGGTTCGTTTCTTCCTCCTGATTTTCCATCATAGGGTGACATTTTTCCCGATTTACGGAAAGCAAGTTCATCGGCAAGATTATTGGCTAGTAGGCCTTGTGACGCATTGTCTAGCACTTCTTGTGCTCTCCTCTGTAGCATTTCAAGCGTGTTAGGTTCGTTGAGAGACGGTGGCGGGTCGTTGTTTGTGATTATTGTAGACGCTAGCGATGAGGAAATGGAGCTGTACGGTGGATGGGACATCACCGGTGGAGATGAGGTTGGGAGTTTAGGAACGGAGATAGGTTCCGTCTTAGGTGTGAGATGCGAATGGGTTGACGGTAAGCTTTGACTAGTGGGAGGAGGGGGTGCGACAGGAGTAGGCTCCCGTGGCGGACGAGGCGGCGACGGCGATCGAGCGGGAGGTACCGGCACTGGCTCTGGTTCACTCGGCGGCGGGCTTGGGAGCTGGTCATCTTTCCGTCGCGTTAATGACAACTGGTTTTGTAATTGGCGTATTAATTGTAGCTGAAACACTTGTTGGTGTTGTAGCGTAAATAACGTGCTCTGTAGCACGGCTAGTTCATGTAACGCCGCTTCATTATCTGCGTTGTTCGCCATTGTAGTCGCGGCGAATTGCGCTACGGCAACTTTAGTATTTTGTAAAGCTTCGAGCGTGACGTGGCCGGCCACCGGGAAGGGCAGGCCGACCGGTGGCACGTCGGCTTCAGGCACTTCTGCCTCGCCATCTTCGAGGCTGTTATTATTCTCCGCATCTTGTCGATGCCGTCGGACTTGTTCTAATCGTTTGTTAGGCCCATCCATTTCTTCGTCGCCTGAAACGACCATTTCCTCTGGATCGGAGTGCATTCTCTCCTCGCCCATTTGCAACGCTTTCTCATCGCACAGTCGCTTGTGGTACAGGAACTCGTGCAGGTTCTCGAACTGTTCCTGACAGCGCGGACACATGTGCGCTTCAGGCCGGTCTCTCGTCTCATCAGACACATGGTTGATATCTTCTTCAGAACACGATCCCGAACTTTCCCCTAGAACAAAAGAATAATATGTTAATTCAATATCCTTGAAGCACACAATCAATTAATGTTAAATGAGTGGCCAGGCTTTGTGAGTGCAGGAAAATCCATGAAATCTTTAAGTGGGTTTAAAAAGATAATTTGAATGTTAAGCAAATTGTTGCTGTTTGGATCTTTATTAAATGATAGGTATTTTTGAGGGAAATATTGATAAGTGTAAGTAAAAAGGTAAGTACTTTGTGGAAACTATACCGTCATAGACGATGTGTTTATGAACATGAGTAGATGATGATATAATGGTCTCTAATTTGACAGAGCGAAACGCTCAAGCCCTTTAGACATATTTCTTATCTAGGTATTTATTGAATAAACGATTTATCTGGCCGATGACTGAGTTGTTGTTAATTTATGTAGGTTTCAGTTTAGGCCTAAGTCACCTGCCCCTACATTTATATCTAAAGTATGTCTTTTATATAAATTAATATTTACAATCTGTTGTATTGGTTTAACAATCCGGCAAGTTGTTTAATTAAGTTTTAACTGAAGGAATTTAATGTATTTGTAGCATTCTAGTAAAATGTAGTTTATTTTATAAATGTAAAAGGAAAAGATGACTGATATACCTACTATCAGGGGAGATTCCCAAACGGTTGTTTTGTTTGATGTGCACGTCCCTTTTCGAGGTAGAAAACTGCTGTCACAAGATTTTACTGAATTCCCACGAGAATATAAAATTCAGGATAGTCAAGTTGCGACGCAGAAATAGCGGAGTATTTTCTTTATACATGAGATGACATGATATGGGTATAATATTATTTCATACGGACGAAATACTTCAAACAAAGTTATAATAAAAAGCATTCACATGTAACTAGGGTAAAGTCGATAACGATACTTAAAAATAGTCACAATGCTAACTATTCAAGATGTCAATCATGAAAATACTTACATACTTAAATTCAATGAAAATGACTTTATAATATTTTATAGAATTAAACAACAATCAGTGCGATAAAACACCGGAAATTCAGTTTACTTTCGCGCGTACATTTCTTGTTGCCGGCTACTCAACAATAGATGTCGCTAGTTGTAGCTTGTCACGGCGCCCCGAAAGCCGTGTTTAGTACGAACTTTGTGACAATAGACACGAGAAGGGTAGAAAGCTAAAAATATCACGATAGAACATTCGCATCGACATGAACTTTTATTTAGAAGTTTTACTTTGTGAATATGCGTGTGTGGGATAATTTTGTTCGAGTTGAAAGTATCAATTTTATTTTTATTTTGTTAATAGTAGGTAAAGAAATGATCATGATGACATTAATATGGTGATGATGAATGAGGTTTTAAACATAGTTTTAACTACCGTCTGTAGTTATCTCAACTTGCATAGTAGATACAATTTGGTTAATTCAGTTGTAAAATAAATACCTGAATGTTACTTCGGCCCTACGATGAAGGATTTTTTTTGTCTAATACTTTTATTGTCTCTATTACCAACAAAACTCGGTATGATATTCGATTTTTCTGTCTTTTTCTTGTATCCGATATAGCTAAGATGACATTCTTTTATAACAAGCTCTTTTTACTGGGAAATGTCAATAGGTCTGGAAGTTAGAACCAAAAAGAGAATTCGTGTGACCAAAGACTAAGCAAAAAGAGGCATCTCTATTAGTTTTGATCTATACAAAATTTTGTGTCTGGGAGTGGAAGTATTCCAGTTGATAATATTAGAAAACAATGATGATAATTCTTTTAATTTAATACTAGCTTGTGCCGGCGGTTTCGCTTGCGTGGATGTTAGAAATTATTCCCACGGGAACTATCGGGTTAAAAGAAGCCTATAACCTACACCAGGATTCCATCCGTCTCCTTGCCAAATTTGATTAAAATCCGTGCAGTGGTTTAGGCGTGAAAAGGTAACATACAGATAGAGTTACTTTGGAATCTGTAATATTAGGTAGTAAGGATTATGAGAACAAATCAAACTAAAAAAGGAGAAAATAATTTAATTCAATTAAAAAGCGTGGGGTGCTTGACATTAATTGATTATCAAGATGCCTCAAAAAACACCCCACGCTTTTTAATTGAATTAAATTATTTTCTCCTTTTTTAGTTTGGTTTTTAAAGCCTGTTTTTTAGTTTTTTTTTTTAACTATTATTTATTTTCAATTTTTTAGTTCTGCTAACTACAAAAGCGTGATTTTTTTTCCTTAATTTTTTCTATTTTTCCCTATTTTTTTAAATTATTGAATTGTCATCGGTCCTCAATAAGTTTACAAAGTTGAAATGAAATCTGACCGTTTAAAGTGGGTCAAAATCGCGCCCTAAGGAGTCGGTTACAAACATACAAGTGAAGTTAATATAAAGCGTGTAATAATAATATTAATTAGACTACATAGTAGATGGTGTGTCTATATTTAAATTGTACCTACTAGTAACATGATTATAATTGCTTCAGTTCACAATACGGGTTTAGTGTTTGGACCCTTCTTTTAGATAATCCTATCTTACTACTAATATTATAAATGTGAAAGTTTGTGAAGATGTTTGGATGTTTGTTACTCAATCACGCAAACACGGCTGAACGGATTTAGATGAAATTTGGCACGCAGATAGTTTATATCCTGGATTAACACATAGGATAGTTTTTATCCCAGTAGTACGTTCCCGTAGGATAATTTTCAACTTCCACGCGGGCGAAGCCGCGGACAACAGCTAGTAATGTATAATATAATTTTGCTTTTATAGTTATGTCAGAGAGTCCGCTCTTCCATAGTACTGCATCATTACTTAAACTAGTTAACAAAAAGGTAATACAAAACATTCAAAAATAAGCATGACAGTATGATTCTGATTGTAAAACAAAAGTTTGAATGTTATAAACATAACTTTCGTCTATGAAAGAGCCAACACATAACCGCTTATTTTGAAGATTTTCCCTTCATTAGATAAGTTTAAGTTACAAATATATACTTAATTGGAAATAAGTAAATTTTATTGTTATTCTTATATTAATTGGAACCGTATTTTCAGTATTTTTGTACTTTACTCCCGGAAACACAGTTACAGTTATACTTTCAAAGTTATATTAATCTATTCTAACTTATAAATCCCTGTTTACATATTAAAATGTATACCTATAGGAGTGAATACAATAGAATAGGTATATGAATGGATTAAGCGCATTTGGAAGTAGGTACCTATTTAAAAACAGATCTTTGTTTTGGCTTCAATTGTTTCTAATTAACTTTGTTTGTTAATATAATAGCTTGAGCAAAATTTCCAAAGATTTAAGAACAAGATACAGAAGGGATAGAAAGTTCGTGAAGTTCGTGGTATAAGGTGTAGGTAACTTCGAAAATGCTTCATTATCAGTCTATAATGCTACTGCTAGGACACACACAGTGTAATCCACCACGCGGGCCCAGTGTGGGTTGCGTACATCTAGTCACATGTCTTCAAATTTTTGGTTCTAGGATATGCCGGTTTCCTCACGATGTTTTCCTTCACCGTTTTGAGATGACGAAAGAAGTACTTAAAATAGACATTGATTGATTGATTAATGAATTTCCTAACTATCGAAACTTTTCAAAGTATTTCTTTTTCGATATAAGTATCCAGAGGTGACTTCAACAATAAAAGGGATATTCTGATTTAATTGATTATGTAAAAATCGCTGTTTGTTGATTTATTATTAGTAAGCATTTATACAATATTTTATTTATTCATTAGGTTTCGTATACCTTTTTTCTTTCATACTTAGTTCGGTTACTTGTGACATTCAAAAAGTAATAAATTGGATTTAATATTTGTCTGGTGATATATCGGTATCTGTTACACCTACGATGACACCTAGGTACCTATTTGAGTTTTTTAGAATCTCTTATTCTTAAATCGCAAACTTGCTTTTTTAATAAAACTTTAAAGGAACATAAAACTTAAATATTAATAAATGATTAGGTGGTGAAATAACACTTCGATACAATATCTTCCGAACAAGTGGTGAGAGAAGTAATGAGAATATTCCAATCGAAAGTTACAAAATGTTCTGGCTTAGAAAAGATAAAGTCCAAATAAATCTTGAAAACCATTGTATTTAAAGAATTTGTTTCCAATTGTCCCTTGAGAGTTAAACAGAGAAGTCAGCAAAACAGTTTCCAACATCATTGAAGAATACGATTACTCCACAGCGGGTCAAGGATACCAGAAGGAACTTAAAGGTGCATTCGGCGTTAACATCGCTTATCGCGTGTTTACGGTTTACGTATGCGCTAACGCACCTAATAATAATTAGCAGCTTATTAACAACACGCCGACTCTTAACTATATCACGACATTCACGACTCATCGATACTTTATACGGAAGCATAATCCAGTTCAAGACTTTCTTAATTAGCCACACAGGTGTGTATGCATTTACAAAATATACCAATAAACAAAATAAACTGTGTACATAAGTACCTACCTCCCTGCATATTAATTAATCGAGATTCCAAAACCCGACCTGATCTACCACTCACCGGCCCTATTAGATATATTGTTAAATGAAAGATTTCCGAATATATTTTGTGCATAAATTTACTTATCAGCAACATTATACTTTCACCGTTTTAATATTTTAAATGTATCTTTTTTATAGATATTACCTGCCAATGTCACTCGGCCGGTGGCTGGCTGGTGCACAGTTTGAATATTCGTTTCATAATACGGATTTTTTTGGTGGAATTTGTGGTGTTTTGAAAAGCGGGCGAATAAGTGAGCACCGACACAAAACATGATATAATCCGGGATAATGTTGCGGCGGGTTTAAATAACTCATTTGTAGCGAGATGCCGGTGAGATTATAATAGTTAGTTTTAAGGAGAAGGATTAGTGGTATCTGTTTGTTGGTATTTGACAGTACTCCGGTGAACGGAGCTCGCGACGACTCAAAGAGGCTGTGTCGCGCGCCGCCTGCCGCGCCGCCGCGTTACGCTTAGATGTAAAAGGTTTTAGTGTGCCGTTGCGGGTATTCATTGCCCGACATTGTCCAACTTTTCCACAAAGCAAACTTATCAATATTGAGCTTCCTTTTTCACGTTGAGGAAACATGTTTACGATTATTCTGAGAGCGTTGGACTGCCAAACATCCCGCCACAGCATCAGACTCACTGTAACGTGTTTATGAACAAGTAGGTGTTGTTAATGTTATTACAATCGCCATTAAATATGTCGATGCTAATTAATCAACTGACAGAAAGTCTATAATTTATACATCAACAGTAATTATTATTCATCATTCAAGGTAAATGAACGGCGATATGCATAGTGATCTTTCATTTTAGTCCGAATTAGAACCGGCTTAGATATTTAACGAGTTTTGTTTTTAATTTATTAGTCGATCAAACAAATAGTGAATATAAGTATTTCATAAGAATATGAATAGGTTATTTCAATCGTTAGCAGGTAGAATGTCTGTAATAAATATTTTATAGAGCACTCGTAAAACCAGCAATGAGATAAACCGACCATAGACTAGCGACTAGCGGTCGCTATCATTAAATTTGACAACGTGTCATTCTGTTTTATAAAGACATTTCTTTTTTATCAGTAATGGGCGATTTAAATTATATCAGAGCATTATTATGTGTAATGTTTTTTTAAGCAAAACTGTGAAAGTTACTAATATTTCATCAGAGCTTAGGCATTATAGTTTCATTTAGTAAGATATTTATACTCATTAAATGAAAAAGCAGAAACAATTGAAAAGAAGTGCCAATGTTCAGCTTAAGGATAGTCTTGATTAACCTTCGAATTCCAAAAGCACAATATAAAGCTTTTTAATGAGCAATTCTCTAACTTTAAGCAAGTTAGGTTAAAGTGGAGATACTCCATTAATTAAATTCAAATATTTAAAAAAAATGCGTTTATATTAATAAAACTTAATATCAAATACTTTATACTATCATTGATTATAAGAAAAAAACAAAGCAAGGATCTATTAGGTATAGAAATCTCAAACATCTAAACTGACTAGAATTTTACCGTGAAACCAAAATGCCCCATTTACAAAAGTTCAGTAGAATCAGGAAGTCGGGCCGGAAGTGAGAGAGGAAGGGGGAAAATCGGAAAACGATTGTTTAATTTTAAAATTCTCACGCTTTAAGAAAAGACTATTAAGAAATTGAATTGAATTCTTTTATAGGCTAGGTAGGTAGGTAATAAAAACATTGCTATTCACCCGCTTTGTAAGGACGTGATATCATTTTGAAGATAACGTTACTAGAATATATTGACTGAAAATACACATAATCAAAATTTCAAATGATTGTTGTATTGACCCTACGCTACGTTTGGTATTATAAATAGTTATAGATGACAATGTGGTCTATAAATAGTGTTTACAAGGTTATTATTTTAAGAACGTCATGGTAAAGTGAATGATGAAGTGTGAAATCATTAGAACGACGGGCAGCCCCGCGGGGCGCCACGGTAATGCGCTATAAAAATTATATTAGACATGCAAATATATGTTGCGTCTTTATTAGACAAATATTAGACGTTTATGATAGACAAATTATTAAGTTGTATCATTAAAGTCTTTGTAAAACTAAGGTAGGAACACTTTTTAAGTTATTACATTAAAAATAACTTGAAGTTACAGTTACTACTTATCAATCAAAGTCGTAGACTTTGGTAGGATTCCCCCAAATTTCGTTATCAAAACAATCTTAAAAAGACGATCTTACCAGATCGAAAAATATTAATTTAGGTAATGAGCTTTCGGAGAAAATAAATGGATCCTAAAAGTTAGACGTTAGAAGAAAGAGAGTTAGAAGAAAACCATTAAATTAGACATTTTTTCTAATATTGTAATATTCTACTGATAGCCGTTAGATACAAATATTTTCTAAAATACTAAAAATTAAAAATGTTTACGATTTAAGGTATTCATCTGTGTCAATGGATTTTAAATGGTGAATTTATAAATGTCATAAAATGTTATTATTATTGAAATTGTAAGAAAAAAAAAACAAAATTGATGAGATAAGCTCTAGATACAGGTGCCGTGCCGTACCGGCCGTCGCAAAAGCTCACACATGATATGTCTGATGTTTGAGATAAATAATCACGTTCCTCTGACGACCTCCCCCATCACAAATCTTTGATTTATAACTAAACTACCTACCTAATCCATCAAACTCTAAAGTCACTCAGTAACATTTCCATAATTGTCACTAAATTTCATAATAAAAACTACAATTTAACTGCAATAAAATCGTCCTACAATAAATATAACTAAAATATTGTTTAAAGATACAGTAAAAATGACATCATAAATTATATTATAAATAGTGTTTCAATGATATCTGTCTGTTATTAATAGTTGTAGTCATAAAATTGGACACGGTGGCTAATAGTTTTAATGCAACAGAATAGCCTACAAATAGGTAAATGCTAAGCCACAATAAGCTTTCTATTTATACCCGTGGTAATAAACATTTTGAAATTCGACCTATTGGTTGGTCGTAACCGTTTTTTAATTGGACCATTTAAGATATTTAGCGCGCGGCAGTGCGATAGCCAAGTTACATTGTAACCGCTACAATCGACCTTATGATCTCAAACTATTTAGTTTTACATCTTTCTCTTCCTGAAAAATGTAAACTGTTCCGGTCTGTTAATTTTTTTTCCGGCAATTAAAGAGTTTTTCTGGAAAATTTCTGAACTCAAAAGAAAATAAAATTATAGAGCAGGTTTACAAGTGCGTTAACATTAAAATTTGGGTTTTGAAATATATGACATTTTATTTTACTGTATCAGAACTGATTTAAAAAATGCACTTTTTAAATATTTAACACTTTAATGTAAGCTTTCAAGTTTTCTTTAAGCATTTCTGTAACACTAAATAGTAAAGCTCTACATACCTCCCTAATGACTTATGCTTCCATTCAACTATCTACAATATTATTGTCAAGTGTGAAAATTCACTGCACTGTTTACTCACCCCGCTGGTGACGAATTTTAGTGCTCACTTTCTCATGTATGCCAAATTTTATCGTCGCTAACTGAATCATTGTTTCGGTACGAATATCCAATCGTGGATTCAACAATAACGCATCGACAAAAACACATGTAATTCCTCCTCAGAGTTAGGGTCACAGGTCGGCAGGGTGAGATGTGGCGGAGACGTCGTGTGTGATGTGGTGAGATGTCGTAGTGGAGGGTTAAGTACCGATGGAGACGCGGCGGACGCAGGAGGGCTTGACGCGCGGCATGTTGTCGCGCTGGCGGCTCAGGGCCGGCGCATGGCAGGCGGCCTGCTCGCACTGGGCTGCACTCCACGGACACTCGCGCGGCGCCGGCTACTCGGCTCGGACGAAGTACACTGTGCGGAGCGGACGCGGCGTGTGACCGAGCGCACCACTCGCCATCTGAAGCGGGACTGAGCGCGAGGCGGCGGCGGGCGGCGGGCGGCGGCGCGCGCGCGCACCAGGTACACGGTTATGACAGGGAGGCGGGGCCGCGCCCGGCTCATAAATCAAACTTCGCCCATTCGCACGCGCTACACGGGCCCCCCTCCTCCATATTCCATATTCGGGGCGGGGCATATTTTCATAATCATAACGCCTCATATTCATAAGCGACATGTGGTCGCGAGGCCGTTGGCGGCGCGCGAGGCGGCGGTGGGCGGCACTGACGCCCGCTAGATGGCGGCCGCCGTCGCCCCGCGAAGCCTCCCACACCACACACACTAATTGAACTTGCACGTCATAACTTTTTGTTTGTATTCAATAATTATTAAATGGCTTTTTTAATTGCTCAGAGATAAGTTCTTGGTAATTTACGAGCACGAAAACTTGTTGTGTAACTTTGTTAATAACTTACTAATCGATTTGCATTTATACAATATTTATTTTGCTATTGTTGTTTTAATGAACTTTGCAATTTTGTATTTTTTGCTTTACATTTCTACATGCACAATTACTCATTAAGGGTTTTCGGAATAATTTACAGTATGCATGAATAATAAAATAAATACACTTTGACTGGGTAGGTTACACGTGTTAGGAAAGTATCTAATTAATTATAATTAATAACTCATAAATAAAATGGGCTTCTGTTTTTTACATGATTGTTGGGAAAATGTAATGTGTGGGGTACCAGGTACCTACCTAATGAAATTGTACCTATATGTGTTTACTTATTTTAGTATATTTTGAGATGACTAGGTACAACATAATTAAGTGGGTTTTCTATGTGATTTCCATAATGGCTATGGATTATCAACCGCAAGCCATTGTCATGTCAGCATCTCATTATCAAACTCTCGAACAAAAAAATTAAATCATAAAAAAAGATGAATAATAATTAAAACGCATCACAGCAGGACTCAAACCTACAGACTCATTCTCTCACAATATTGTGGGTAAGCGTATAAAATCCTTGCTACCGACATCCGTAACTAGATCCATTCACTGACCGATTTTAATTTCTGAAACAAATTTACGAGGAGTCGTTATGAAAAAGCGAATGGCGGGAGCCATGTCAATCGCTTTGTGTGCTTTAAATTAAATATAACGAATACGTGTGACTGGTGTAACTCGGCCGTCCGATATTAATGTGATAGAAGCAATTTAGTCGATACTGCCAGTCATCGGATCGGCATCGACTAAGCCCGATACTCGATACATTTCCTTCATGTCATTTGCCTTGGATGCTAGGGTGGATATTTTTTTTTAATTAACGAAACTATGTAGCGGGGCTGGGATTATTTTGTTGTCAGTATGCTACTGGTTTTTTGTTGGCTACGTTGATTTGATTTGTTCTTTGATTGTGCTGATTTAATAGTTAGTAGCTGTAAGTGAATAAAAAGAATTAGGTTTTAAAAGATTGGCTACCTACAAAGTCCCAGTTCTGTCTCTAACTGGTGGGTGATTTTCATTAACTTTTTAGAGTTGACCCACTTTAGGGTTCTTCATAATATCATCATCATCATTTCAGCCCAAAGACGTCCACTGCTGGACATAGGCCTCCCCCAGGCTCCTTTACTTCGACCGGTCTTGTGCTTCCCACATTCAGCGGATTCCTGCGGCCTTCACAAGGTCATCGATCCATCTTGTGGGAAGCTACGTCTTCCGGTACGCGGTCGCCACTCCAGAACCTTTCGGCCCCATCAGCCATCTTTTCTGCGAGCAATGTGCCCTGCCCACTGCCACTTAAGTTTGGCAATTCTTCGGGCTATGTCGGTTTGCCTTCGTTCTCCTGCGGTTCTCTTCATTCCTGATTCGATCACGTAAGGAAACTCTGAGCATAGCCCTCTCCATTGCCCTTTGGGTGAGTTTAAGCCTTCTGATAAGGCCCATTGTGAGCTTAATAATATATCCAATAAAATTCCCACTGCTGGGACACAGGCCTCCTCTCTTTGAGTGGGAGTGGGGCCCAGTGCGGTTTGGTAAATGTCACATGTCTTTTAGTCCTAGGACATGTCGGTTTGACCAGGACCTTGTGGCATATTTTGGTATTAAGAACCCTACCACAGGTTTCTTTACTTCTTCTCCACCATAAAGGTAGATGTTCTTTTAATGTGCTGGTAGAGCTTTCGAATTTGTTTTCATCATGAAACAAAACAAGTAAAAACATTTTCAGAACAAATGATAGAACATGGCCGAAGAAGATACATTTATATTTATCAACACAACTATATCCCTTTGTTAATCTACGTTTGTTCTAAAACCCATTAAATTAGCGACATGGTATCTCCCCTTTTGACTTACGAAATCCCATATTATAATAGAAGGAACGTCATAGATATTTCAGGAGCACATTAACCGCACTATAATTGCCATTAAAAATAATTAGCCGGGAGCTATGTTGTTGTTTTTAACCTCAGTCGACTAAATAATTCCTGTTTATGATGACACCTAATCCCTTATGAATTTAATGTGAGTTCCCTGAACGGCACTATGGAGGTGTTATTTCAGATCCATCAGTGCGGCAGTTAAACAGAAATAGCACCAGTAACACAAGTCACATACGATTTAAATACACAAATTTTTGAAAACGTCTGTTTATTTAAGCTAAAGCACGCGTCGCTCCAGTCCGCCTCCCGAACGCTCTTGTCTTACGTTTATTTTATTTGTTAGTGTTACAACATGTTACACATTACTATAAATTCATAAAAATAACCTTTTAAATACCCACTACCGGTTCATTATCATTGAGCTAGTTAGTTTTTACCGCTAACAGGTGTCGAGTTTGCGGAAAAAGTGGAGTTAGTTAGAGCGGTATAATGTAGGTTTATGTTAGGTAAAACAGGGGTGAAATTTTTAAATTGACCGTCAAAATGATGGCGGTTTAAATGAGCGGTGGGTGTGCGTGGCGGTGTGTGGAAGTGGCGTAGCGGTTGCGTAGCAATTGTGTAGCGTGGCGTAGCGGTGCCGTAGCAGTGGCGTAGCACTGGTGTAGCGTGGCGTAGCGGTGGGTTAGTGCCGCGTAGCGCAACTGTAGCGGGCGCGTAGCGGTAGTGTGGCGGTGGACGAGCCGCGTCAGCGAGGGACGCAGCTCGGACGCGTTCATAAATTTGAATATGGAAGTGAGTTCTAATGGTGTCGCTGTTTATTTTTACTGCACCCCCCGAGCCGTACGCCCGAATGCGACGCCGAATTTATTTCCATGCATTTTAATATCTCCCTCTGAATAGCTATTGCCATTTTCACGCGGTTTTATTGCAAACTCTATAGTCGTGTTATGTTCTTTGTTTTGTTAGGCCCGCTTTACGATCGAGTGCGATGGACAATATCGGTCGATGAAGCCTCGTAAGGTTTCGAGGGAGCATCGAGTGTAATTAGCGCCGGCCGGAACGCTCATTGAGGCGATAATAAGAGTGTACTGTAATCATGTAAATTTCCTCGTTTATGAAGCAAATTTCTGAAGGAATACCGAGTGGAGTATGCCAGTATTAAGTCATTAAAAGTGGACATTGATTGATTGGAGCTTGTGCAAAGGGCACGCATCGCGGAAACGCACGCAACTCTTGTGTCGAAACACTTGAGTTTGTTCATTCACTTGTTTACACTCCAGTGAAGCGTAAACTCATATTTCCTTTTGTACAGACAATCATCTAAACGCATGAATGAGATAGCGGCCTATGGCGGACTAGGGATGAACTTTGAGAGCTTTTAACTGCCCCCTTGTTTTTGATTCGACACTTGAACGTACTGCTGATTTGGTTAATTGCTTTATGTTTTTAATGTCGTGATTACGAATCAGATTAAGTGTTTCAGTATTTTTGTCTTCTCGTTTTTAATTTCAGGCTTTAAGTAGGCAGAGATTTACAATTGATTGTTTTTTTTTTGTAAAATTTCTCCAAATAAGGTTACCTGTGTTAACCTAGGATAAAAAAGTTTTAATAGCGATAAGATGTATTTATAGAGTGGTCGAGATCAAGTTCCATACTTAGTTGCCTCCACAAGTATGAGAAGTAGTAAGACATGCGTGTTAACTCATTATTATGTCCTACCTCAGACATTGAGATGAAATTTTAATACCGTAAATTATACAGAAAAATATTGTCGACACAGCTCGTTTACAAACAACACTTAACTTGTCAAAATGATGGCTGTATGAGAACAGCTCGCTGGCTCAAATGCGCTTTGGCATATTTTACTAAACACCGTAATTATGGTTTGTTAACTAAATGTGTGTTTCATCTTTATCTGTTTTTTTAATACACTAAACTTGTTGGCCTTCAATATGCGAATATTCAAGACTAACTTTGTAACTACGAATTTAATTATAGCACCTAGTTTATGTAAATATATAGCGTTTAATATGTAACTATCTACGGTGTATCAATATGCATTCAGAAAACCGGTTCTGAATGATTACACGGTCGTTTGTTATATTTGAATTATTGTGTCAATGCTTGGCACATTTTGTTCTCTTTCGTTCATCATCTGCCTAGCCTTTTCCCAATATGTTGGGGTCGGCTTCCAGTCTGACCGGATGCAGCTGAATACCAGTATTTTACATGGAGCGACTGCCAATCTTACCTCCACAACCCAGTTACTGGGTAATACGACACCCCTTGGTAAGACTGATTGTCAGACTATCGGGCTTTTGACGACTCGTAACGACTGTCTAAGATGCACAAATGACAGCCGGGACTCTTGGTATGTAAAGATGGTCACCCATCCATGGACGAACCGCGGCAAGCGTAGCTTAACCTGATCAATCGACCCGTGCGGCTGTTATTACTTAGCCACCAGCCCCTCTTTGTATGAAGTTATAACCAGACATGCTACAAATTAATGATATTCTGATGGGAAGTAGCAGTCACCCTGATATTGATCTCGTATTAGTACCATTAATCTTTATTGTTTAGTTATGTAAATATGTACACACGGTACATACATAATGTCATGTTTATAATCTTTGCTGATTGGTAGCGCCACTTAAGTAGGTGTTCATTAACAACTGGATCTTGGATTGTAAAATACTTCTTCCGTCTTCATCATTCTTAATTTATATATTTTAAATGTAAATACCTTTAATTTCTCCTTTATTTGATTGAAATTGACTAAATATTAATATTTGTCACATTCTAAGTTGTATTAAACTTCCGGATCAGCATGTAACACGTTCATAGGTAACATAATAAGTCATTTGAAGTCACAACGTCGGATGTGTCCGAGCTTTAAAGAGATAAGTAGTGTACAAGTCAAAATATAAATCTTGCGTGTGGGGAGTGTGGCGCGGGTGGTGTCTCAGCTGAAATATAAAAGTGTTCGGGGGCACTCAGCGGCCGGACGCTCATATTTTGTTATTTTATTTATATTAAAAGTAATGGTTCGCCGCGAGCCATAATGCTCTAGATGGTTTTTGCGCATTTTTCTCTTTTCTCTGTGTCGTATATTTTCACTTAAATGACGTAGGTACGTGACCGTCGCCGCTGTTCGTTTGTATCGTGCTTTATGTAACGACCCTAATGTATGGGGAGCTTAATAAAATTACATTATTTAGTAGCAATTGCTCATTAGGAAAAGATTCTTATTTCAGTTAATGGGGCCAGGAAACTGATATATTAATGGTATTTTAGGAATGGCGAGCAGATACTTATTTACTTTTATTTGTACGTTTACTTTAGATTGTATAAACATGTTACAACTGCATGGGACTTGATAGGCAGGTATCACATCCATTTGTAAAACTTACCTCTTGGAATTAACACTGCTATTGCTTCCCCATCACGTAAAGGATCATGAGCGATAATCACTTAAGTACAAAGGTAACACCTTCGGCAATCCTATCTACATAGGTACAAGCTTCATTGTAGGTATAAATAATTCTGTTTAATTACCTTCACTTACATAGCGTTCATTCTTAAGGTAAGGTAATGTCTCAAAAATACAATGTTAAAGTACAAAGCACGGCCTGATTTATTAGTGTATAAGCACACATTAATGTTAACAAAGTGTATCGAGCGGCAGTGTGGTAGTGTGCCGCTGTCGTGCCGTAGTGTGCCGCGGCTGTGCCGTAGACGTGCCACACCGACATAGCGCCGTCAATTTACCTACCATAGTTTTATGCTATCATAAACAAGAAATACAGACATCTTCACTATAATGTAATGTAGGAAAACGGTGGGCGCCGTGTGAACCGAAAGCGGGCGAGCGTCCTCGAGAGGTGACCGTATGGCGTTTGTCGTAGAGGTGATATTCGTGGGTCGTGCGGCGTGCTGGCAAGTGCGGGTTGGCAGCAATCTGCACAAGCAGAAGCGAGGTGTAAGCGAGGTGCTGTGGTGGCGCGGGCGGCCGCGGCATAGTGCACCCTGCGCCGCCCCCACAAGGGCGCGTTCGGCGCGGCACGGCGCGGCGCTGCGCGGCGGCGGCGTCGCTCTTCCGGGGAAGGCACTATCTCGAGTGCAGCGGGGGCCACCCCCTCGTAAATAACGCGCGCTGGCGAGCCGGCGAAGCACCCGTGCCAGATTCTACAGCTAGAAACAGTTAAACGCTCATAATTTCGTGCTGGTTAAGCTTATCTTTGTCTCGTGTACGAAATTTCGCTGTGCCGTCCCCCTTGCGCGTTTTCGTGGACATATTTTATTTGTTGCAACACAACGTTGTGTCGCGTCCGGGGCCAAAGTTATAATTGTAGTTCGACATACCAGTGCAGCTTCTGCATAAAGTTGCCCAGCGACGTTTACATTGTTGAAATAACTTTATCTGGTTAATGTTTTAAGTTTACTCACTTTGATTTATTCGGAACTCTCAGCTAGATTAACGATGCTTATTGGAGCGTTATTAGTTTATTGGTGGAGCATTCTGATTTCACTTTCATCTTTGTGAAATCAAAGCATGTGTACCTAATAGTTACCAACACTTAAAAAGTTTTTAAATGATAGTCGAATTATAATTCAACAAGGGTTACCTAAATAGTTGCGTGGTGTCAAGTAGGTGTTGGCTGGTTAACTTCGCATAAACATTTATGCATAACTAGAGTGTCGTATAAGTTTTCGCATAGATGTACGGTGAAAAGGCATTCGAGCATGGTGCGATAGTGCGCCGAGGGTGCCGGGGGTGGGAGGGCCGGGGGCCAGTGGGGGGCACGGAGGGGGGTGGTGTTAAGCCGGTATCATCCCGCCTTATCGCGGCGCGGCGGTTTCATAATAATTTTAATACTCCGGGCGGCAACCCGCGGATTTCCGGCGCATACTTTTATAAGCGGTTTTGGTTCCCCGAAGAGGCCGGGTGTCACCCTCGCGTGCATGCCTTCAATCTCACTCGGTGAGTTGCCGCTGAATACACCCGCGGGAATCTTTTTACTTTTCTTTTGACGTTTATTGCCACGTTTTTGGCTTGTTTACGTTGTTTGTATAGACAGATTTAATTTGTTAAATAGGTGCTCTTTATTAGATTTCTCTTGTGACAGTTAGTGTAATTTTTATTTTGTTTGGGGGATGGTTGTAGAATTTGTATTATTTAAGTTTAAGTATAGCATTTTCCCGATGAAAGACACTGACAAGGCTGGCAATAAAACATCAATGTAACATGTCTGTCTCTATTAGTTGCTGAAATAATAAATAATCACTTAATCATCTCAACTATCATTTTCCGTATTAGCAATATTAGGGCTGCAAAAAGCCCCTTAATTATAGTGGGTAGCATTATGCGAGATCAGCCAATTTGCCAAAATGGATATAACAAATGACAGGAGTAATAGAGGCTCTTGAGTGTAACATTAATAGAGAGGCAGGTAGAGCCGGGGGGCGGCACTAACGACCGTTTTTATCCAGGGCGGGCGGATGATGGATGGACCTACTTCCGGCCGCGACGTCCGCACTTCCGCCGTTCCTTTTGTATATTTATCAACATTAATTTCAATGTGCTACAAAATATATTTGCCTGTTTTACTAACGGATTTTTCAGCGACGAGTACATCGTGGAATTCAAATGGAGTATTTCTTTAATACTAAGTGGTATACGAAAGTCTGAGTGAGATATTTTTATCTGTTTAACTGACTGGAGTGTACGGCTAGATATTTTAAGCATAAACAATCGAATAAAGTATAATTCATTAGTGTTGCGAGTTATTTTGATCCACGTAAATACGAGTGCGCAAAAATAGCCGGATAACACGGCTAATGATGACGGACACGGCTAACGGTTGCTTTATTATGGATTCTCCCTATTTAACATGACAACATTATACATTATATTACGAATTAATGCGGATAAAAGTCTAACAGAGATTTACGAAAAGGGAGATTTTGCCATCGTGTATTATTTTTGACACCTTTTCATCATGGGGTCTACAGTTCGATGTTCAGGCAGGGCAAAATACCTTTAAATGTTAGATATTACTTTTTCAATCTTTTACTTGTTATTATAACCAGGGGCTTTATTAATAAAACTGACAGGCGACAGGTGTCAGGCTACAATCCACCAATTCGACAAATGTATTTCTTAGTATAAATAGGTAGGTATACAGTTTCGACCTGGCCTAGGTGGTCTTCATGAGAAAAAGGCATGTAACTTTTTGGTTACGTAAATTATCTAGGACTTAGTTCTATTAGGATTTGAATTATGTTTCACAAACAAAAATTCTACCAAATAATTATTGAAATCTGCTTTTCTTTGGTAATGAACGAAACTCGTTTTCACGATCAGAACTTTTTTAATCGCTTTAAATTAGCTTCACTTGTATGTTTGTATGTAACCGACTCCTTAGAGCGCGATTTTGACCCACTTTAAACGGTCAGATTTCATTGAAATTTTGTAAACTTATCGAAGATCGATGACAATTGAATAATTAAAAAAAAAAAATGAAAAAAAAAACACGTTTTTGTAGTTAGCAGAACTAAAAAATAGAAAATAAATAATAGTTTAAAAAAGTAAAAAGACGCTTTCAAAACCAAACTAATAAAGGAAAAAAATAATTTAATTCAATTAAAAAGCGTGGGGTGCTTGACAAGTGATTATAAAAATACCTCAAAAAGCACCCCACGCTTTTTAATTGAATTAAATTATTTTTAGTTTGGTTTTTAAAGCGTGTTTTTTAGTTTTTTAAACTATTATTTATTTATTGCTTCATTGATATTCATACACCGAGAAATGTTAATGGTTGTTTTCCCGCAGCGAAATGGCTTTGCCTTGGTAATGCAATCGTTTTATAAACAAATAACATATTAGAAACAAAAACTGGCAGATTAACCATTGTGAAAAATCATCATATGCGAGAGTTTATTTTGCATTGAACATTTATGCATCGCTGTTCCCTTTGTCGGTGGCGCTTGCGATTCGAGTTGTACCTACAAGTTTCCTCTAGTGTTACTACTATTGTTTCTCACGTTTTCAATTTGATGAATATTTTTATAATTATTTTAGACCAATAAAATCTTTATTATTTTACTTTTACTACCTGTATACTTCGAAAGTACCTACTGCGTATGGCAAGTTGTTCTGCCGCGGAAAAAAAAACAATTAAAATTTCTCGGTGTAGGTATACATATTATGTACCTACCCACCTTTGTGTAGGTATGTAAAGCAATAACAAAGACTGTTAACAAATTGTAACACAAACATAAAGATAGGTGGCGTGCCCGTCGTTTACTACCAAACAAACCAGTTTGACTCAAATAACATTTCACATTTCAACATAGATTTTATCAAGTGATTGCTACAAACTCCGAGCAGAGGCATAAAGTCTGTGATACGATTTCTATGATTAATTCAATTATGCAATCATAAAACTAAAACAGTGAATATGTTAGATTAAACAAGGGTCATTCTCTAATGGAGTGTAGTTCTCATGGAAATTAACAACTTATACCTAAGTAGATACATAATTATGACAAAAAAAAAAACTAATCTCGTCGACATCAGAGCCATTTGGTCCTATGTTCACTTATTGCATAGAATATTTTTTTCGCTTAATCGTGCTTAATCGTATGTCTACTTATAGTTAGTCCTTCTTTACTTTTTCTGACTAGGCGATACCGGGAAAACCGATCCTAACACTAATAAAACCTACCTATTAACAATTTAACAAAACTAGCTGCGCCCTGCGTTTTCACTCGGATAAGTCTCGATCCCGTGGGAATATCCTAATTCAGGTCATAGACTACCCATGTACCAAATTTCATCTATATTCCTTCACCCGTTTTAGTATGAAAGCGTAACAAACAAACGTACAAAAAAATATATTTTTATATGCTCTATATTAGCTTCACTTGTATGTTTTTTTTGTTTGTAACCGACTCCTTTGGACGCTATTTTGACTCACTTTAAACGGTCAGATTTCATTGACTATTCAATAATTTTAATTTTTTTTTTGAGAAAAATGAAAAAAGAAGGAAAAAAAAATCACGTTTTTGTAGTTAGCAGAACTAAAAAATAGAAAATAAATAATAGTTTAAAAAACACGCTTTAAAAACCAAACTAAAAAAGGAGAAAATAATTGAATTCAATTAAAAAGCGTGGGGTGCTTGACATTAAGTGATTATAAAAATACCTCAAAAAGCACCCCACGCTTTCTCCTTTTTTAGTTTGGTTTGTAAAGCGTGTTTTTTAGTTTTTTAAACTATTATTTTCCTTATAATATTAGTTTAGATTAAGAAAACTGAAATTTTATCAGCCTAGAGTAATTTAGGATCAGTCTCATGTGTACATATATTACTTTTGCTATCTATGGCTTGTCATAACAAGCCATAGATAGTAGCATTACGGCAAGAAGGGTTCACATCGGCGTCGAGTCGCCGGAGAGTGTGATTGTCGCAACCCAGTGCTGAGCACGCCGCAATTGCGGCGGTAAGTCCCCTCTTTGAGGAGTGGATTGAGATGCTCCGCGGCGTCCTCACCTTCCGCCTGACGCAGGTCCTCACCGGACACGGTTGTTTTGGAAATTTCCTGTTTCGTATAAGGCGGGAGGAAACGTCCGGGTGTTTCCACTGCGAAGATCGCCCTGAAGACACCGTGGAGAATACGGTGGAGGTCTGCTCGGCTTGGGCGGAGCACCGCCGTGTCCTCCTGGAGGCCATCGGCGGCGGCGATCCCTCGCGTCCGGCCCTGGTTCGGAGCGAGAGTGCATGGGTAGCCGTCACCTCCTTCTGCGAAGCAGTAATGCTCGCGAAGAGGGAGGCGGTGCACGTGAAGGAGAGGCAGCAAATGCGCCCTCATGGCCCTAGCCTCCGCAGGAGACGCCCTGGGCGTCGGGAATCCCAGGCTGATTCCCGGCCACCGTAGGCGCGGGCTTGCGGACGGCAAGTAATGGGTAGCTCGCTGTCCGGTAAGGACCAAGCCCGGGTGGACAGCGCGTTGTTTTCCACGCACGCCTATAAGAGATGTCAGCACCAACTGGTGGGGCCCGCAAGGGCTGATGCCTGCCAGGGGTCTGGGTTGTTCGAAAGAGATACCGTGGCCCCTGGCACACGGGCAACTGAAGGAACACGGGTGAGTCTTATTAGTCAGTAAATATCTGACCCGCCCTCCTGCTCCACCCAGAGCGGGAGAAGTTATTTGATGATATCCCACCCTCAAAAAAAAGAAGCCATAGATAGCAACAGAATGTTACAGATTTATGCAGCTGCTACCCTTATTTTAGGTTCGTAGTTTTGGGAGCAGATTGGTCATTTGTAAATTAAAATATTTTATACTTACCTAGCTACAATCTTTATAGTGCAGGTGACTACATGGTCTCTCCATCATAGTTGGCTTATATTTAAATTCGGAGGCAAAAACGATATTTTATGCCAGCATAGGTCATACTTATTACTATACTACTATACTATACTACTTTATACTTTTTCTATGTCTATGGTGCCTTGTCTAAAGGGTAAATAGATATAATTATGCTACCAGCCCACGCTTAAGTACTCCAATGTGTGACTTTCATAACTCATGTACGATACAAACAAACTATAAAACAGTTTAAATAGCAATTTATGCAAATAACCAAATGAATTTATATTCGCGTTCATAACACAGTTTACATCGTGCGTCCTACGTACGTACGTATATCTACATACGACTTAATTGAATTTATAGGCACGTCGTCAAATGAATATGAGTAGTACACTCGCAATGTTTTCTATACTTAATGGTGGCTTATTAAGTATTCGCTGCGCCTCTGTAGAACGGTGAGAACCTCGTAACATAAATTTTGCGTATTATTTACGTTGACAAACGTGCATTATGAAATTATAATGTCGTGATTGATATGCGTGTGCGCGCCCGGCCGCGACAGTGGGACGTGTGAGCCGCTGACCGCACGTACCTTATTGTACTAAATACTTGAGCGATGGACTCTAGCGCCGGGGCTGAGATCACTGCCAACGTTATTGCTCCTTTGCTCTAAATACCACTGCTTTATGGCAATATTTACACTTATAAATAGACACTAACTTTATATTCCTGTGAATAGCAACTACGTCATACATCAAATGTAACAAGTGCATCCGCGTACAGACAGATTACTAAATACCCGCATATTTTTACACCTGCACTCACACTGATCGATAGAAAAACGTGTAATCTAATATATTAACCTACTTACGAGTAATGGAAAAAAATGAGCAGTCGAAATACTCACGAATTGTATCACCCTGTCGAATAATGAGGTCGAGAAGTCACAACAAATGTAAGAAAAGTTTCGATTATAAACTATATTTAGAGCATTACGAAGAAGTGTATGATCTACTTACACATACATTGACGTAGTTTAGTGGATAGATTCGCGCGAGTCGAAATAAAGCGAGCCAATCAATATTAACACGCCGCAAACAGCGTAAATTGTTGCCTAATGCCATACACGCACACAGCCGCTGCGCCGTCCGTGAACTAGCGCCTACACTAGCCAGGGTGATCACTTCGCAGCGCGCTCGGAAAATACTTTTCCTTTTCAGCGTAAGGTTTAATTTGTGAGTTTCTGTATTTAGAAGTATTGGCGTCAGATATTAGGTTAACAGTTCCTCTAAGATGCAATTTAACAAGAGTTTAATGTGTAATAACTGTTATTGGAATGAAATATCTCTTCTCGACTTCGTATGGCAGACTTAGATTTATTTCGAAAACTACAACGATATGAAGAAGTGAGCACAGGTGTTTTGTATCATCCTGTATTCATTGCGTATTACATTTACACAAGAAGCGGCCGCACACAGGCGCGCTGTGTGTCGGTACTAACGCATGCACGCACACTAGCCGCGCCGGCCGGCCTGTAATAACTCGGAACCACAATAAATCAATGTGATTAATGTCATTAAGCACTGTGTGCCGGCCTCTCTATATTCCGTCAATATGCACTGTTTTACGACATGCCGCGCCACGATAATTAGTCAGCTTTGTTAGGACCGTTGACGAATGTTATGTCCGATCCCAACGCTACGTAGAGAAATTAGAGCAATAAAAATATGTATACGAGCGCCATCTGCGGTTTCAATGTACAAGGAAAACTACGTCGAGACACCGATGTGACATGGTAGATGAGATCAAAGAGAATTTATAACGGAGCGTTCATAAACACGTCACCCGCGCAAAAAATGATCTCTGCTATTTCTCAAACTGTGAACACAGTCGGCGCGCGGAGATTGATAACTATTACCATTTCTTGGTCAGATTCCCGAGACGCATGTTTATCATACGTCCGTTTGATGGATAGGCCGTAATTATTACGATTAGAACGGCATCGCAAATCATGGGAACGGCGAGGACAGGCTGCACTAGTTGACATCGTTATCGCCGCTTCAGATCTCGATTGTTGGCTCTGGGACCATACAGTTGTGTTCGTTGCGTTCGGAACGCGCGACCAGTTTCATACTTTATTTCATCTCTTGTTCACGGCGCATGATCAGTGCACGATGCGTGGCTGCACTGTTACGAATGTATCCAGCATCGACTCGGTGGCCCATTTAGATCTACGATACTGCAATTTGCTGACGGACAGGAGTCGCGCGCTGGCCGCTCTGACTTGAAGGCAGGAATGTCTTGAGCACTGAACGTGATCGCTCAGCTGATTGTCCTAAATTGATTGTGTTCCGACATTATTCAATTCTATCACGCACGCCCAACTTTGGAAACTGTGTTTTTTGACTGACAGTTATATCTTACCTCCTTTTTGCTTTGATGTGCTTTTATGTGTCTGAAAATTGGATACCGGAAAACTGAAAGCCCAATGTTCAAGTGTAAGCAAATGAAAATTAACGTTTTATACGAGCACAGAAATTATTCCAATTTCAGTGAACAAATTGCTCCATTATTAATTTATTTAAAATCCATACATTAGCGAGAAGAGATATAAATAATGACCAACACCGACATCGTGCTTATAGTTACACGTCCTCACACTTTTGGTTTCGATATTTTGGTTTCAAACGAAGGCTCAGCTCTGGGCTTTTAAACCTGGCAAAAATAGATTTGAATTGGTAACATAGTATAAATGTGGCGAGGTGAGGTGGCGGAGCTATTGTGGCGGCGGTCAGGATGCCGATGACCATTTCGGTTGCACGCTTGTGCTGCAAAGTTCGCAATCAAATAAATATTTCGGCACAATTAAGAAAACGCCGACGAGGGTAGCACTCGTGACAATCGGCTAACAGCATGCCGTGGAGCTTCCATTACGTCTCGATTTATTTGATCGTGACACTAAGTTGGAAAAACATTAGAATTTCTAATATTGTCATGGATTTTTAAGATACTTGATGAAAGCTAGTAAGGTGTTAATGGCTTACAAAAATTTGGAGCTTAATTTGTGATGATTGTTAATTTTTGAACGCGTAACAAGTTCTCATATTTTAATAAACATTTGTCATATTTATTTGACCACGTACCTGCACCATCACCTAGTCAAGACGTCGGTGAGCGCACAGCATCCTCTCTACGCATCTCCGCGTGCGTACTCTCCGCTCTGCCCACATCCGCTGAAGTATTTTGTTTATTGCTAATGCGATTTTATTTTTTATTGCTTTTTATTTATCTTTATTCAGCGATTGCGGTTTATTGTATTAAAATAAATAAGAATTCTTGACTTTTTAATTTTATTCGAGGCGAAGTACACGACAGTGCCGCGAGGAGAGAAAGAAATAAATTTTAATAAGCGTTTCTTTTTTAAGGCGTGATTCTTCAGTTAAAAGCGATTTATTTTTTATATAAACTTGAAGATAAACCGTATTCATTAGAGATCGACTGGAAAGGGCCTAAAATAAAAATAAACGTGGTCAAGTTGGTGTTGTCGCTGAGTTATTGTCGTTAATCAGCCCTCTTCTGAAGGCATGTTGATTGGAGCCAGGTCGCTGGTATGGATGAGCGGCATTGTTCTCTTTATTAACATTTGGCTTAATTATACCGATCATATAGAGGCATTCCTTGTATTTACTTGCCGCTTTGCACCTTTTATTCCTTAGAGAAATAACTTCAAGTCTGGATCTTGATACGCAAGTATTAAGGTTTGAAATGGACCCAGTCATCTTCTTTTTTTCTAGACTAAGTTAGGAGCCTATAAGTAAAAAGCTAAAACTGGTAGTGTGATTCTATTCGTGAATTATGATTTAATGATTTACCTAGTAATTTGAAATAATTAAATAGGAAACGATTGTTGTGTTTATAAATTATTTAGAAACTTAAATCAGAGGGTGCAGTTGTATTCCTACAAAATGGCTACTAACATATTCGAGGCGTATTTCTACGAATTTGTTCACGTCCACGACTCCAATCGTGTGTTACCCAACGGAAGTACATAAATAATGTTTATCGATCGATCATCGCCGAGGCAGAGTGACGCACTCGTTAGATTTATGCCCTCATTGTCAGAGCCGTAAACTAGATCTCCATAAAAAGGGACATTTCCTATTTAAAATTTATATTAAAAGACAATGGTTAACAAAAAGTGGGCGCCTTCTCGCGAAGCAGCCCGGCTGCGCGTGCGCTCCCCGGCGCCAACTGCCAAATCTCTATCGGACGCGCGTAAATTACGCCTTTTTACCTGGATTCCTGTTTTGACATATTTAAGGCATTCGTAATAATTATGAGTGCTCCGGCCGGCCGGTACCTAATGCCTGTGTGCGTGCCAGTCAGTTTTGACACTATCTTAATGACGGACGTCGGGTGACAATAAATATTGAATCGTTATCGCTCACCTATCCGAGGTTGCGTCACTTGGGTTTAAATCCTAAAATAGACCCCCCAAATGGTAAATTCTATAGTTTTATTTGTATAAGTATTTCAGGCACTTTGCAGTTTCAGAATTATTTATAACAAGCGTAGAAGTATCGAAACTGGGTGATGACATTAGGTGGCTAATTGCAAGTATTGGGGTGAGTACAGAGGTCAGTGAGGGTCGCGCACATCTGCCGTGTTTGTCCACCCACGCGCTCGCTGCAGTTAACGAGCGTCGTCCAATAGTTTTAATTGCAACCCGATATCTGCACTTTTATGTCATTGCAAACAGTGGAAAGATTTGCTATTAGAGCGAAACTTCGAGCGAGACTAATGAGAAAGTATTGTTCAATGTGAGACATTGACACTAACTTATGTGAAAAACAAATCTAAGATGTCAATCAAATTCAAATAAATTCTTCAACATGACAATAGTTAGATATACCTGGCCTAACTAAAAGCTCAGCAGTAAAAAAAGAATAGCTGGATATCCGAAAAATCGATCATGTGTTTCGGGTGGTATGAATAAATCAGATATAGCGAGACTGGCGTAGGCGCCTGCCCGGAGCGGCGCGGCGCGGGGAGATCTCCGCCGAGTTATAAAACCTCTCAAAAGGTGAACTGAAACATTCGTGCGTAAATATTAAGGGTTTACGATGGCTCATTCAGTCATTAGAGTGCGTCTTTTGTTTATAACCGCGTCGTAGACTTGTCGCTATTCCGAGATAAGATCTGTCTCGTCGGGTCGTCATTATTTATGTGAATTTTGACAGAAGAGCACTCTAAGAGCAGCAGGCTCACACTTAAATACTATTATTTATGGCAAGTGTGGTCTGCCATAAATTACCCTTCATCGAATTAAGACAAAAGCTAGTGCCGATAAGGCGCGCGATTAGGGCACGCCTCATTGTTCTGACGAATGCGGCGCTGATATAGCCAATATTTTTCCACTTTTACGACTTCAATACGAGATTGTTTTGTTCGTAGCACCGAGCAAAGTCGTACTTATGAAATTTATAATGTCTAATGGAAGTATTCCTTCGTCTCTATCTAATATAAATGTGTACAAATAAAATTACGATAAATAAACAACGGAAAGCTTTGGACATGTCAGACGGATATAAAATTTATAACCCTTAATAGGCTATGGAGGGAAGGGTGGATGAAATACGGTTAATGATAAATCCACAAATGAGATTTGCCGGACGTCTGACCACTCAAAACTGTCGCGCTATTGTCACTGGACACTCTCACCTTATATAACACAGATCAACTAAATATGGCGTGCTCATTCAAGTACACAGGGTGTTGCCTTTTGAAGCTCGTTCAATTTACTTTATGCTACTGAATTTTCCATTTCCCTGTAGTAACAAAACAGGTTGATTTTGAACTATTGATGATGTTAAGTAGGGTCGTAAATATTTCACCGATTTAGATTGTTTTCATAATTTTACAATGCTAATCCGTGAATTTGAAATTGCTTTTTTAATGCTTACATTAACATAAATATAATATAATATATTAACATAAATGCAAACACTTTGGTTCGTATCTATAACTGGGCAATTCCAAATTACTGCATAGAGCATTATTTATATTATTGTCTTGGATTTTGATGTATTGTTTTTCTGGACTTTGTATTTTTATAGAAATGTTATAATTTGGTGAGGTATATATTTCGTCAAAAGGATAAAGAACATAACAAATAGCTGAGTGCTATTGGATAGACAGGCTACAAAGGCTAAGTCAACTGGTTCTATGCCTTATCTTGCTTGTTGTACCATATAAATGCTTTGTGAGATTACATGCATGTATAATGATCCTAGTACTCACCTATCTTGCATAAAGCATTCGTATGTCGGTATGCTTGGAGCAGCTTATATCGCATTAGGTACGTAGCTGCGCCATAAGACTTTTCTGCAGCCATATTTTTCCATGTAAGTTTGCTATCCCTTTTCATGCAAGGAATGAAAATCTTTCAGATCTTCTTTTGTAAATAAGTTTCATATTCTGTGCAATATATTCTTTACATTGGTCTATTAGGTACCTTTTTATTTTAAAGTTGAAAAATAAATCTCTAAAATATGATAAATTGTTTTTAAATGATCACTATCCGATCAGCCTGTAGCCTGTCAGTGGTGTAGGTGGTGATGATCCAGATGGACGCGGGTCAGCAGCTGCGTGGTAATTAAGAGGTGGCTGGAAGTGGCATGCGCCGGCGCACAATGCGGTTCAATTGAATGAGAATAATCTTTGCACCCACGCGTCTTTTGTGAGCGTGGGTGGACCGATGACCGGTGCGTGCACGATTGAAATGTAGCTCTACTTTGCATTTTTCAGTTTTGTTCTAGTTTTGTTTTACTTTTGTGTCGTTTTGCGTGACCTTTAGTCTGAGCACGGCACATAAATACACTTTGTTTTAATGTGTTGACTATTGTCGAATTAGTAGGTACGAATAAATGCAAACACTTTGGTTCGTATCTATAACTGGGCAATTCCAAATTACTGCATAGAGCATTATTTATATTATTGATTTGCGTTAATATGAACAGTATGCTATTGTCATTTCGAATGCTATCTAAACGTCTGACATTTACATCATTTATAGGTACTCAGTTATGTTAAATTGCATGCAGCTTACGACTACATTCGCATTTAAATTCAAATGTGAATCAATATTAGCAACGCGGTTTCGCAAACAGACTCGTATCATAATGACATAAATTAAAATCCACAATACGAATTACAAATTACACAAATATACGCACAAATCATTGAAATGAAATTGTCATAGCTAGGTAGAGCATATTATGTGCCGATGTCGTTTCGAACAAAAGCAAACAATTATTGCAAAAATTGCTTTAATGATAAATTGGTGACCATTTCTAATGGCCGCTGGGCTATGAGTGATTCGACCCGGAATCGAACCCGTGCAGTCATAACGTCCTCGACGTACAATGACGCTCTCTCGATGATTTATCTCTTAATTGTGCTCAATACCGACATTCCGTTGAAGGCGGTTTTATATTATACTCATAATTCTTTGGAATTTCATTCGATAATTCAATTTTGTTGGACATCGATTCACCTGGTATCTTATTGGTATATCGCTAATATATTAGAGGTAATAATATTCTAGATAAGTATTTAGTATTTCCTGTCGTAAAGGATACATTAGGCACAATAAAAAGTTACATCGAGTTAACCTTTATGGGGTTTGTGTCATCATGGGTTTTGGTTTTTTATGATATTAGTTGGGAATGGGATTTTGTTGGGTCCCAGTTTGGCGTTATTATCGACTGACGAAATAATCGTCTGTTGATCAGCTACAGCTTGGGTTTCCTTATAAATAGGTGCCATTCTTCATTGGTACAACATGACAGTCGTCTACAGACAGGGTAATTTTTGTGACCGTAATAATCAGAACGTCGTTTTGACACGTTTTCATGTAATCTCAGGAAAACCATGCTTAACCGTTTCTACTTCAGTTTTTACTAGATAAGTAGTTACTTCCTGAAGGGAATCTTAATATTTATGTCGTGACCATATCGTAGATTTGCTCACTTCATGAAATGCTCAAGAATTTCATGAAATGGTCGCATTTTATGAAATTCTCGTCTTCTTCTGGTTCTTATATTACAGAAGAAGACGGTCAATGTCAGCTTGACGGAGCCCCACTGCGTGGGGCTCCTATTTCTGTTTGCAGGGTTTAAAGGAACCTAACCAAACCGAACCTCGGGGTGCCCCTGACGTCGATCGTCTTCTCGAGAAAAAATTCTCGAGCATTTCATGAAATGAGCAAATCTACGATACGGCCACGACATCTACGCTAAGGTAATCTCACATTTCGCTAATAATCCTACTAATATTATAAACGCGAAAGTTTGTAAGTATGGATGGATGCGGCGGTGCGGTGTGCTCGGACTCACTATCACTCATTTTTTTAAAGTGTTCTGTCGGGGTCACCAGTATGGTATGTTGTTAGGGGTGTGTAGGACAGCCAAACCGAGCAATCCTGCCGAGACGGTAGCTAAAGCTTTGCTGTCCGGTTGGATTGCTCGGTTTGGCTGTCCTACACACCCCTAACACCATACCATAGATGGATGTTTGTTACTCTTTCACGCAAAAACTACTGAATGGATTTGGATGAAATTTGGCACACAGATAGTTTGTAACCTGGAATAACATATAGGATCCATTTTATCCCAATAGTATGTTCCCGTGGGATAATTTTCGAACTGCACGCGGGCGAAGCAGCTGGCAAAAGCTAGTTATATTTAATACAATCAACATTTTATTCTATTGACAGTTCTTCCCAAATACAACAACAACACAAATACCATCGCATCTGCTCAGCCTTTTCCCAACATTGTTGTGGTCGGCTTCCAGTCTAATCCGGTGCAGCTAAATACTAGTATTTAACATATTGAAACAGCCTATCTGTCCTCCACAACCCAGTTACTGGGTAATAAGATACCCCTTGGTAAGGACTGGCTGTCAGATTTTCGGGCTTCTGACGTCCCGTAACGACTGCTATATTTTCACGAATGACAGCCGGTGCCAACGGCTTAACGTGCTTTCCGAGGCACGGTGGGGTCTTGGTGTGTACCTATAGATGGTCATCCATCCGCGAACCGACCGCGACAAGCGTAGCTTAACCTTATCGATCGACCCGAAGAGCTGTTATTAGTGTTATTACTTAGTCACAAGCCCACCACAGTCATTAACACGCTTTTATTAGCTTCAACTATGTTTGTTTGTTTGTAACCGACTCCTTTTTTGGACTTGATTTTGACCCACTTCAAATGGTCAGATTTTATTTAAACTTTGTAGACTTATCGAGGACCGATGACAATTCAATAATTTCAAAAAGAAAATATATAAAAAAAAACAAACAAAAATCACAGTTTTGTAGTTAGCAGAACTAAAAAATTGAAAATAAATAATAGTTAAAAAGCGTGGGGTGCTTGATATTAATTGATTCTAAAAATACCTCAAAAAGCACCCCACGCTTTTTAATAGAATTGAATTATTTTCTACTTTTTTAGCCTGGTTTTAGTTTTTTAAACAATTTTTTCAAATTTTTTCATGAAAACCGTTTTCTCAGGAAACCCAAGTTTAATTATTTCTACTTCAGATTTCACGCGAAAGATACAACTCTTTACGTCACAATGAAACTTTCATTGTAACTTATAATCGCGCGTGCATTCTTTAAGGTATGGGTAGTGGTCTACAATACAACTCTGCACCACACGCACATTTTGCCAGTAATGGTTAAAACTCACGTAATTAATTCAACATTAAATTCTAGTGTGACGTATTTATGACAAATTATGCTAAACTACATCCATAATCCTACTTTATTACGATGCGACCGAAATAAATATCTACGAATCGGCTTTCATGTAGAGAATTCAAATCAGGAAATCGCAACATTTCATGTCATGTATGAATAACTGCAAATAGATATTAGTGTTCATTGTCAATAAAACTTGTAAAGAAAACTAATAATGGCTCTTTTGCTACGTTACGACTATTTTACCGTTTTTACGTTAAATCAGGGCTCACGAACCGTTGGTCTACTCCGACGCTGCGAGTTTTTATTAGGTACCTGTAGCTTTACTTCCGTGATTGCTTTCTGAACGCTTTTTTGTTTGCTATTTAACATCTCGAAGTGCACTATTAGAACAATTTGTTTTGGTTTTTATTTTATCTATTGATCATTATGTTGCTAATCGGTACGTATTTTTTAAACAAAGATTTCCGATACATAGGTTTTCAGGATAGGTAACTGAATAGGTAGGATATTCGTGAAATAACAAGCGAAAGCGACGCTTGCTACGGTTGGTCCGTAGATGGGACCTTCTTTACATACCGAGACCCCTCCATACCTCGGAATGAACGTTAAGCCGTTGGCCCCGACTGTCATTCGTGGATCCTTGACAGTCGTTACGTGTAGTCAGTCGAAAGTTTGCCAACTAGTACCTAATATCAAAGAATATTGTATTATACCCAGTACTGGGTTGTAGAGGTCAGATAGGCAGTCATTCCTTGTAAAATACTGGTATTCAGCTGCACCTGATTAGACTGGAAGCCGATTCCAACATAGTTGGGAAAAGGCTAAGCCGATTGATTGACGAACTCAACCTTTTATTTTTGCAATATTTTGTGATGGAAAATCCAAAAATGTTTGCGACGTCTGCGAGTGCCGGAGGCGCGTGGGGTCGTCTTACTATCGGTATCAATATGGGGGAGTAACTCTAATATTAAAGTTATTTATTGTAAATCGTTTCCTTTGCCTCCTTGTAAGCAATATCACTGTTTTCGTAGCTCGTACAAACAGCACTGCATGCGGTTTGTTTGGGAAAACTGTGTGATTTGCGGAAAAATAAAATATTTAGGTATCTTGACCATATTTATAATCCTACTATACTATTAATATTATAAATGTGAAAGTTTGTATGTTTGGATGTTTTTACTCAATAATGCAAAAACGGCTGAATGAATTTGGATGAATTTGGCTAGCGGGTAGTTTATAACCTGGATTAACACATATGATACTTTTTATCCCGGTAGTAGGTACGTTCCCGTGGGATAATTATTATCGATCTCCACGTTGGCGAACCTGCTGGCAAAACCGAGTTTTCAATACAATGTTGGAAAACACAAATATTCAAAGGAACACGACTCTTGCATGTTATAAAATTAGTGCCAAAAAATTATAAAGAACGCAGATAATTTTATTATTATGATTAGAATGATTTACAATAAAAAATCTGAGATTTGCAATCCCGTTTGAATAGTGTGAATATAGTTTATTAGAGCATCAAGGACGCGACAGTAAGCAGACGTTCGGAGCGGTGACAATACGAACGCGAGGGGAGCCTGTTTGCCCGCCGTGGTATGAATAAAGATATTCCCGTTATTTGTAGTACAGATGTCATGTAATTTCATTGTGTCGCACAATATTTAGTGTAAACACGCGGCTCCCGGGGGCCCGGCCGCCGACTAGATAACATCTCATAGTTCCGATGCAGAGCGCGTATCACACAATAAAAACACATTTTTATGTCACAAGAAAAAAATATTTGTGCCTTGCTAATAAGGGATTTGTACGCGATTATTTGCGATAATATAAAAGAGATTAAGTCCCGTTACCATAAATACGTTAAAATTGGGTCACACGACAATGTGAATGCTTTCATCGGTTTTGACAACGTTTCTTTACCAATTTTATCCGATGCAATTGGATAACTTGGATAAATAAATAAATAAATAAACTTTTGTGTTATTTTTTTACTTGATTTCATTGAATGCAACGTGAAATAACAAGCTGTGAAGTAATATAGATATAGTGCAGTGATGGTCCTGTGGTATCGATCTCGACTTAGGTACGAGTTGTACAGACGCCAGCACATCAAGGTTTTTCAACTTTATTCCATAACTGTAAGGTTCATGTTCTATTGGGAAAATTTGACAGATTGGGGTAGCTTGATATGCTGGCTTCTGCACTTTACTTTGTGTATTTAATTTCATCAGTACTGCTGACAAAACGGTGAGGAAACCGGCATGTCCTAGAACCAAAAATTCGAAGACATGTGACATCTACCAACCCGCACTGGGCCCGCGTGGTGGTGGTGGATTACAGCCCACTCACTCTCGACGAGAAGACGCCTGTGTCCCAGCAGTGGGAACATTATAGGCTGAATGTGTGTGTGTGTTATAAAAACAAACATACAATTTTTTTAGATTTTTAAACATGTTTTTGTTCATGTCTTAACGATCAAGATATTCTGCTTGTCTCGAAACTTTGAGTTTACGTTGTTAATCAGATGCTTTACTTAATTATTGAATGAGTCCCTGGCTCACGCAATTCAATATAAACAAAGGCTATCTACATTAGTTCGCAGAAACAAGTTTTAAACAAATATAAATATTTGATTGTCATTTAAATTTTACTCATGTGTCAGCGATAGAAAGCCTCCATATATTCTGAATTATTTATCACGCTGTCTATCTAACTCCTAAATTGAACTAATATCTGAACTCTCCTATTCGCAACTTAAATGGCACAATTACCTTTTGAAATGAAACCGTGTAAATTATTTACGGCACGCTCCTGTCGCTGGGACATTTTCCAGCCCACATTTAAACATCGATATGGTGTTAATAAAATCATGTCAGTCATAGGCAATCGGGACAAGCAAACATGAGCCCTCCATTAAATGATAATCCTGCCAATTTATCGGCGGAGCAAAAAATATACGGCATTGTGTTGCGACTTGTCGAACATGAAAATTATTTTATATAAACACATTGAGTATTCCCGACGCTCCCCGCTCGCCGCTACGCTCGCAGATTACTCGGATCCCCCGTCTTCCTCACTCGTCATCTGCTGACATATTTTTTAAAATGGGGTGACGGTTAATGGAATAATAATAAACTGGAATTTACTTTTTGGTCATCGTACTGAATCAAAAACAGAAAGGGGTGTGAACATATTGCTCGTTGTAGATTGTTTTCATTGTCGTCCAACGGACCAATACTGTGTAATCAACGGTTGGATAAAATGAAATGGAATTCAGTCTGAGCTATTTGTCGCATGTTTGACACCAATAACAGGGTTCGTCGCGCATTAGAGCCACCATATGTCGGTCATATCAAATTTATTTCTATTATTTTATTGGTTTGGTCGCCGATGATTGCCTTCATTACCTTTATTGGAAGTCACTGAGTGAATTTGAATTTATGGTCAACGATATGGGTGATAGCTGAATGACTATAACAAAGTGAACGAAGTAATAAAGGTAATAAATTGGTTTCACGAGGCTCTACGTATCGTCCACTATTATTTAGCTACACGCCATTAAGAACCTTTAGGTACTAACCCCCAATAATATATATTACTTAGCTAATAACTTGGGTACACATTAGGTGCTAGCGTTAGGTTTGTGTCGTGTCGTCAAAAGACATTCGGTGCTGTCGCAACAATATGTAACTATATTAAGAGGAGTACAATAGGTCCATCAACTGTATGAGCTTAAAATCATCCATTTAAATAACGTTTTTAAATAAATACTCCGTAGATAATAGGAACAATGCAATATTTTGTCAACTGCCGACTGCGGGCCGCGGAGAGTGTACCACTGCGTGAAGCGGAAAATCCTCGGGACATTTGAGGACACTTTTTGTGGGATAATATCCGCACGACATTGTCAACCGGCTATTTAATACATCAAGTAACACAATACTTTAAATACGACTAGATTTGTGCAAAAATTGAAATTGTTACGCACAGTGATTTTGTATTACACGATTGGATTAATATGTACATGTTTCGACCGACTGCCGGGAATTATTGTCGTAGGCTTTGTTGTATTGAACGCGGGTACCTATTATTTAATAATGTTAAATAGATATCAGTTTAACGTTTTATAAACCAAAAACGCACTGCCTTTTAACCCAGAGGTAATGTTAACTTTGTTACTTATTGAGATATCATTACCATTAACGTGGCAAACATAAAAGTTAACAGTGCAATAAAATTGATAATAAAGCTAATAAAATTATGGATTTTCATTTTTTTGTTTATCCGCCGAGCTAAGACGTTTCCACCCCCGTACATTTACCAAATTGAATAGCTCCGGTGAGTCCCGATGGCAGTAATTCTCTATTGAGACGCAATAAAACAAGATATGACAAAAATATCCGATTTCATAAAGCTTTGGTTTCGTGACACGTAATATTATATTATTTAAGGGACATTATTCCGTCTTTTGTTTGTGGTTCCTCTCCATGTTTTATGTCACCAAGTGAGTCGGCGCACACTACGCGAAATTATTTCCTCACTTAATTTACAAGCTTTATTTCGAGATTAAATCAGGTTCCGAGTTTCATATGGTTCGATGTATCTGTGAGTGTGATTCGATTTGCATTTTTGAAAAGACTTTCTTACACATTTACGTAATTTTCCAATCGTTAAAATTGTATTATTATAACTCTAGGGACGTGCCGATCCACATTTTAGAAAGTACATAATTTACAGTAAAAAGTTTATACCTTTAGGACATAAACACAATAGTCGTGCTGTGTGTAAAGCGTTTGTTTGTAAGCAGGTACTTGTACGTAATATGACAAGAGAAATTATTGGTAAAGAGGGCTTGGCTTCAATGAAAAGGAAATATCTCGACAATTATGAAGCATTAGTGCGGTTGACAATGGCGACATATTTTTTGTCAAGCTTTCATGTGAGCCTCAAACAAAACGCACAATACAACCTTCTATATTTGGGACGGTTTAATTAATTATACAAATGTACAATAGCCGTTTAATCTTTTGAAGTCGGATTAATCAATAGTTATGTAAGAACAAGCTTCGAAGATCGAGGAGAGATTTTATTTTAGATTAAGTTCTTGTTAGGTGGTTATTTACTTTTAGCACGGCTAATATTTTTAGTTGGTAGATATGTAATTCCATTGTTTAACTTACCTACATATTGATTTTGCTTCATGACTTACAGAAGACGTTCATCAAGTACTGGAAAAACGTTACAGCACATGTTAATTTTAATTTACCTATCATTGCTTTATAGATAATTGTGGTACAGTCGAGTTCATTATATATTGGCCCTTTCAGGCTTCAAAAATATATGAACGTCAATAAAGTTCTTATTATTGTGACAACTCCATGCATCATTAAATTGTGGTCAATATTTAGATTAATTATTAAGCGACTGGTTTTTCTCATTATTTTTCATATTATTGCCTAATGCACAGCACATATTATTGAACCGTTCACATGAGGACATATTTTTGATCTATAGGTTCTATAGAATTTATTGAGCTATCCAACAACGCTCACAATATTTTGAATCCTTGATAGTGCCAATATATTAATGAACTCGACTGTACCTATAGTCAGATTATAACCTATTGTGGTATAGTCATTTTATTCTAGGTGCATCGTCTTCACATATAATTATAATTCATGTATGCATAATATACCTAAACAATTTAAAAGAGTCACCGCTGGTTTCTTGCCCATTCTTCTTTATACAAAACTACCTTTAAGAAGGGGCAACTACAACCAATTATATTGTTTTGTAAATTTTGACGTTTAGTAATGCTTTTTATGTGCTTATTTATATTAAAATGAATTGCTGTTCGTTAGTCTCGCTAAAACTCGAGAACGGCTGGACTGATTTAGCTAATTTTGGTTTTTAAATATTTGTGGCAGTCTAGGGAAGGTTTAAACGGTGAGAAAATATAAAGAAAATCTATATATATAAAAATATTGACGTTTGTTAGTCTCACAAAAAGTTCAGAAATCTTTTATCGGCGGTACGAAGTTTGCCGGGTCTGCTAGTTTGAAATAAATTATTTGAATTTGGAACAGTGGTGGCCCAGTGGTAACGGTCGTGACTTACGAGTTGTAAGTCATAGGTTCGAACCCAGAAAGGCGCTTTACTTTGTGTAAATTATTTAATCACCACTAATCTCATGAAAAAAAAAGCGGTGAAAGAAAAAATCGTGAGGAAACCGGCATGTCCTACAACCAAAAAATTCGAAGACATGTGTCATCTACCAACCCGCACTGGGCCCGCGTGGTGGATTCCGGCCCTCCCACAGAGAGGAGGCCTGTGTCCCAGCAGTGGGAACGTCATAGGCTGATTATGATTTGACGTTGGACCTTTTATGATTTAATAAAATTCTTGTTTTTGAATGATATCACCATATCTTGTGGTCTTATGCTTTTCCTTGTGTTGTATATAGAGCTAAGTATCTCTTTTAATTTTTTTCAGGCTCGATTTTTCAGATTGATTCTAAAAACACTTCGATCTCTCGCGGTATCTCTCTCTATTTGCCGTTTTGGTAGACTTTGATTCTAAGTTAGGTACAGTTAGCTGCATATTCAAGAGTCCAAACTATTCTTAGTGTGAGCTGACGTTATAATAAGCGTGTGCTACATGAAAATTCTCGCATGCTTCGATCGCTAATGGTATAGGGCGAGATATTGCGCTGGCTTGTTAGTTTGGCTCCTTACAACTTGTTATAAGGCGGGTGTAAACACGCGTGACGGCGGTATCACGTCATCAGGCACGCGAACACGTTGCGCGATCACTCCTCATCCCTATAATACAATTATAAATGCGAAACTGGTCGCGTTTGTTTATTTGTCAGTAAATCACGCGAAACCGGAGTATTTGCGAGCCTTGGCCGCGGAGAGATGTAGTTATTGCATGTTGAGGAAAGCTCCAAATCAAGTTTTTATGGCTGCGAAGTTAAACGTCATGTGCATTGGTAAGTATAATACTAGTCCAGTCTCACAGTATGCAGCTGAATACCAATATTTTACTAGGCGCGACTGCCTATCTGACCACCACAACCCAGTGACTGGGTAATACTGTATCCCCTTGCAGACTGGATGTCAGACTCTCTGCGACAATAGTAAAACAAAGTATTTTAACTTGATAACCAACATAAGTAAGGGAAATCGCTGTGAAGGGGTTATAGATAGGTAAGTTATTGCGTATTGTCAATGGGCCATAAAATACCTAAGATTTCTAAGTTGTTAAACCTATCTATCTAAAAAACTGCCAAAAGTTGTTTTGACATGATTTAGGCACACACAATAAACATACCTACCTGCCTTTAGCTTACTAAGATAAATTTCCCTCAAACAAATAGAACCATTTCAAATTACGACCGTTAATAGTTTTGCTACATTTATTCTTGCAGTCCGTTCTTATCTTCAAGTGAGCCTTTTTATAAAGGTATACCTACCTAGATTAATTGATATAATTAGGCTATTATAGGTACATACGATGAAACTCGTGCTAACAACCCGCAGCAAGCGCAATAAAATGGTTCCTTGCATCTGTATTGCAGAATGCTAAAAATGACGAAAAAATCGATATTTATGTAGGTGAGGTAGTTGTTGCGTGCACAGGCTGCGTGCGGCGGGCACATTGGACTTCGTGCATCACATCGCCACCCTAATTAATATAAGATCTCAATTAAATTGCGACACATAACGAGGAGCGGAATTTTTACACACACGCTTAATATATGGCCAGCGTTTTGTCTCAGAATAAGGCAATATCCACTCAGAATCTGAGAACTCGTTTGTCCATGTCACATGCGACTTTATACAAATAGAACAAAATGCATTTTAAAATTTTATGATTCAAAGATAAAGCTGTGAAAGTGCTATCGTGTTTTAATCAAGATTAATTAATGCGATCTTTTAAACTTTATTACGCAAAGAATTGAAAAATAAAGAGTTTTACACTACTTAGAAATGTTATCGGATTTGCGGCTATATTTTTAGACTAGCTGTGCCCGAGGCTTCACCCGCGTGGATTTTGGGAACGTGATACCGGGACAAAAAGTGTGCCTATCCTTATAACCTCTGCCCGTGAAAGTCCCGTCAAAATCGGTCCAGCCGTTTCGGAGATTACCTGTAACAACCAGACCGACAAACAATTTTTTTTGTTATTGGCACCTTTCATATGCATTGGGTAAAGAACTGTTATTTTGACATTACAAACAGATACTTTAATTTTGTTATTTGGATGTATATATTATATTGGGTGATGTATACCGCCAAAACTTAGGTACCTATGTATCGCGTAGGTTGCTGCTACGCGGAGTTACCTCAATAAATATTGGGACTTTTCTATACACGTTACTTTTTTGTAATACACAAGCTGTTACTTATTAATTATATAAAAAGAGACGGCACATTAATTTTCTTCTAAGCTTAATTGACATCGTTTTATTATGACTGAAGAAATAAAATATTCAGGGTCTGAGTTATAAATGTTCACTTTTCCCTTTAATGGTGCTCACAGTTAGTTTATTCGGGCCGGTGTCGTCGAGGCAAGGTCCTGACCAAGTTTTGAATCGTAATAATTTCGGTTCAGATTACCGATGCTGATAGGGCGTCATCTCACCTCTCGCCAGGGTCACACTTGGGAGTTTTTCGATTCATTACGAATTTGTTTTTATTCCTGCTAATTAGTTGGGAGATCTGATGGATGGTACTTTTAGACTAGGTTGTCAATGCTTCCTGATTTCTGAAGTAATTCTTCTCCCAATGTGAGCTGTAAAAGCTTACATTCTGATTAATATTAGGTAAAATTTACTCCTAATTTTTCTAATAAATCTTCTAAATAATAGGGATCAAATACTAATCAAATATTATTTTCAAAACCTAGATGCTTGGAGTGCATTGCAAAAGCTTTAAGTACGATTGCTTGAGATTTGGTTGATAAAAAAAAATCACCACCCCAGATTTTTTTTTAGTTTAATTCATTAAAGTTTATGTATTTCCTTATGTTCAGTGACACTCAAGTCCACACCTGTAGTGGCAATGGTAGAAGGCCACACGCGGTCGCGCAGTGCCCGGGCGCGCGGGGGCGCAGGCCGGGGGCGCGGGGCGCGGTTCATTCATGTTGTTAGATCCGACCGCTCATAACTTAACTCCTAATTTATTCGTCTCCACTTACAATCCAGTTTTGGTGCAACCTTCTTCGTAGCACCTTGATTTTTACTATGACTTTTATTAAAACTCTATTTTGTTCATAAATTAAGGTATCGTTGTTCCCATGTGGTCAAGTTAGAGCCTGAATAACCAATGGCTTGTTCACTAATTAGACGTTGTTTACTTCCGAAACGTCGTTGCGCGATTCGCAATAAATATATTTTCAGTGCAAAGAGTCTTAATTCTGCCTAGTAATGTCAATATTCCAGAAAAACGTGCCTCGTGTTTCAGATCGTCCCTGCCAAAAAGGGACCTAAATAGACATGTCTCCAACAAACAGCTATCGGCTATTCCCCGCAGCATGCACTATAACTTTACACCTGTACATAAAATAGTGTAAAGGCCCTTAGCGTAAACAACGCTTGTCCAACTATCCATTCATAAAGTCTTTTAAAAGATAAATATACAGTTTGTAACGTAACAATGAAACAGTATGGGCCGATGGATAATATCAGATTTCTTTTCCAATCGTCAAAATGTTCGACGCTACAAGTTTGAATCAAAGATTTTTTTTCCCCGATATTTATGTTTGTCTTTAATTTTTACTCCTGCGCCGCTGTCCATTTAATATTGGACGGGGACAGTGTTAACGATCACTATATAAAATTTTATTTCAACGCATCTCGCCTTGCTTTTTGTGTATTCAACACATCGTTGATTTTACTTTTTATTAATCACTCGTGAGTAACAGCGTATACTTACGTGTTGTATGGGAATAATGTGTCCGTTTGTTTAATTAAATTGCCTGATTATAAGCATAGATATCGGGAATAAAAAGTAATGTTATGATTTTTTGGGAAAAAAATTATTGTAGATTTGGTAGCCTTTGCCTTGATTTAGTAAAGAAAGTTTTTTTTGTGGTAATGGATATGTCAATGCTTCCAGTTTCTGTTAGCTAGGCCGTGTGGTGGGTCGGAGGGTGCAAGGACCACCCCATCTCTTCCCAGGGGTGTCAAAACCGGGTTTAGGTACGGTCGAGGGATTAGCATTCATCTTTGGTTTTAATGACGTCAAAGAGCAATCACCAAACAGCAACCCAATTGAGTAACATACTTTCAGTCACAAACCGACGAATTTCGAAGGAATTGCTAATCCATTGCTTCCTATGTTTGAAAAATTCGTCAGCTGGACAGCGTAAATCACGCAATGAATGTTTGAATTGCCAAAATGAAAGGCCTTATCATTGTTAGTGGCATTACACAATTACCCCGCTTTAGCAATGTTTGTCGTGATAATTCCCCTCCACGTGTTCCAGCACTAGTTTTCAGGAGTGCATGTTTAAGGTCTGCCATATCTATGTACCTACCTCGTTGGTTTAGCGGTCGCAAGCGCGACTTGAGCGTGGTCTTGGG